>JARHVA010000089.1:5155000-5232500 GCA_037957365.1 Torreya grandis | reverse complement strand
CATGGTGACCTCAGTGCTTATCTAATAGAAATGAACAATGAATAGTGAGAGACTCAGGATCTTTTTGATCTTGATGAGTCAAGTCTTTGGCCATAGTATAACCTAATGATGTGTAGATGCCTAACCCATATGGTTAGATGCTTACCCATTTGGCAAAGGAATGCCTAACTTATATGGTTAGAATGTTTTACCATTTGGTAGAGAAGAGTAGATGGCCAACCCATATCATTAGATAATTTCTCAATTGGTAGAGGATATCTTACAAGATAATGTATACCCAAGTTATATTCATAGATAGATATTAATTAAATAAAAAAAATTATATGTTTTAAGATAGGAAATGTGGTCACTACATTGTGGTATCATATCCTAGGTTTGAAAGCTAGGCCTTAAGCTTACTGTGACTTACTCTTTGTAAAAGATTAATTATTGATGTTAACTTGTTAAGAAAACTAAAAATTATGAGAAAACTAATTTGGCTAAAACTGGTTATTTAGACATGGATTGTGGAAAAACTTCAAGGAAAGGAAAAGGAAAAAGAACAAAGAACAAGGGGAAAACAAAACAACCCTTGACTTTGGAAGAACCCATTTACACTTATGACTCAGAAATAATAGATACAATCCTAAGTAAATTCAAACGTTTGAAAGTGGAGCTAGTTAAAAAAAAACTAGCTATGATTGAACCTATAGTCAAACATCCATTTAAGAGGTCCTCAACAATAAGATATTTGGCATTTGGAATGGGTTCTGATGCACCCTATATAATACTTAAAGTATGTAAGGAATATAACTGATGCCACCAATATCTCGTTCACCCAGAAGATGAAGTTACTGAATAAATTGAACTAGATGAAGAGGATTTGATTTAGAAGAATTTTTAATCAATGTTATATAAACATCTATATATTATAGTCATAAAGCTTATCCTCTATAAAGCTAAAAAAAACTCTATATAAAAAGATGAATGAGATTATCAAATGCTTACTTTTTTTCAATCTTATGTCTGACTGTGATCAATAATACAATGTATGAGAAAAATTAGAGTTATTCAAAATAGAGTTATGTTATAATTTATCTTGAATGAAAAATTAAGTGATTACATTATTTATATTAGGAAACCAAATGGAAAGACCTAGATGATCAACTAGGAATCAAAGGGAAAATTTGAGATATCCAGAACCCAATAATGAAAATGTTGAACAACAAGTTCCAAAAAATAGAGAACTAGGGATAGAAGCCCTCATCAATTTATTGATAAAAAAATAGATAATGTGGACTCAGTTTAGTAGGTGATTAATTATCTTAGGTCAACGAAATAAAATATATAAAACATAATGGAACCTAACCTTGATAATCTGTTTGAAGAAAATCCACCACTAGTTACTGAAATGGAGGTTGTAGCTCCCAAAATTGAAGTTCCATTTTCTGATTTTAGCAAGGATTTGAAGAATATTTTACCCCCTAAGTTTGATGGAAAATAGTTAGCTGAAAGAGCTAAGAATTAGATAAATGAGGTGGAAAATTAATTCAACTTTAGAAATTACAATGATGCAACTAAGGTGTTGTGTTGATCCTACCAACTAGTAGGAGAGACAACTAGCTAGTGGATTAACATGAAGGAATTAAATGGAATAACCAAGGAAAATTTGACCTGTGATTAGTTTGATCACCATTTCAGGAAGAGATGGTTACCCTAGTTATTATTTAGTGAGAAGAAAACTAAATTTTATAACCTAAGGAAGGGAGGCATGACTGTCCAATACTATTCGGATAGATTAACTAAATTACTTAAGTATGTACCATTTACAAGAAGGATGAAGGAGGTTAGACTAGAAATTTCATCCTAGGATTGAATATAAACACAGGAGTGGAATTAGATATGCATAGACCTAAGAACATGAATCAAGTGATAAAAAAATCCCACAAACAAGAATGAAAGTTACAAGCCCTAGATGTGGTAAGACAAAACTTTAATAATGATATAAAGAGAGACTTCAAAAGGAAACTAGATTTTATGGGAGATCAAGTTGTGGATAAAAACCTACGATCAAATTCAACAGCTAGAACACCCCCACCAAATCAAAATTAGATAAATATTTTGAAAGGAAAAATAATTGGGGAGGAAATAATAACAAGAATGATTAAAGGAATTACAATCGCAAATTGTATCCTCCACAGATTTTTGGTGATGTCTTGAGGAACCCAATACCAAAAGGTATGCTAGGACAATGTTTTACTTGTGGAAGAAATAAATTTACCTTAGAGTGCTCAAGGACGCATGGATAGATAAGAGCAAATCAACTTGAGAGAGGACCACAACAAAATATCAATATTACAATAAGGAATCACCAAAATAGATACTAAAATGTGCCAATTGAAGCTGCAAGTATATTATTAGGTAAACCCATTTCAATTCTCATAGATATCAGTTCATTAGAATGCTTTATTTATTTTGAATTAGTAAAAAAAATGTCTCTCCCAGTGAATCTCATGAATTCATCATGGACAGTCTAGTATGGGGATAAGGTAGTCAAGGAAGTGTCTTAATGTCTACCCAAGGCAAAAACATAATTTCTAGATTTTGAGACAAGTTTTGACCTATTTGTAGCACCCTTAGGAGCGTATGATGTAATAATAAGGATGATTTGGTTCACTAAGCACCAAGATAAAATAGACTATTATACAAATTTGGTTAGGTATTACAGTGATAAGGGAAGATGGATCATGATTCAAGGTGGTCATAGGCCCATAAAATTAGAAACCATATCAGCTATGTAGTTGAAGGAGGATAGAAGGAAGGGAGCTCTAATTTTCATGGTAACGATAGATGCTAAGGATGAGAATAAAGATGAACCAACCCTATAAGGGTATCCATTCCTAAAATTATTTGAGGACATATTTCTTGAACAATTACCTTGAATACCCGCTAAGAGAGAATTTGATTTCTCAATTTATATTATACCCAGAGTCAAGCCAATTTCTAGAGCACCCTATATAATGACCACAACTGAGTTGATGAAACTTAAAATTCAGCTAGAGGAACTCCTAAGTAAAGGATTTATTAGATCAAGTGTGTCTCCTTTGGGAGCTCTAGTCTTATTTATTAAAAAGAAACGTAGAAATCTAAGATTATTCATTGATTATAGAATGTTGAATAAGGTCACAATTAAAAATATATATCCCCTACCTCGAATAGAAAATGTTTTGAGAAAATAAAGGGAGCAATGGTTTTCTCAAAGATAGACCTTTAATTAGGGTATAATCAGCTATGAAATAAGGATGAGGATATTCCAAAAACTATTTTCTAGACTAAATATGGACACTATGAGTTTACTGTAGTACCATTTGGGGTGATAAATGCTCCTTCAACATTTATGAACTTAATGAATTGTGTGTTCCATTATTACCTAGATAAGCTCTTGTTAATATTCATAGATGACATTCTGATATACTCTAAGAATGAGGAAGAGCACTTAGCACGTCTTTAATCAATTCTTTAGAGGTTGAGAGAACTTAAACTATATGGTAAGTTGTCCAAATGTGTGTTATTTAAGAAGAAAATCCATTATCTAGGCCACATCATATCCAAAGAAGGAATTTCATTAGATCTAAACAAGATAAAGATAATAATAGAATGGCCAATCCCCAAGAACATATCAGAGGTAAGGAGTTTCATGGGGTTAGTAGGATATTATAGGAGATTCACTGAAGGTTTTTCTAGGATCACCAACCCAATTATGACATTACAAAGGAAAGATAATAAGTTTATATAGACAAAGTAGAGTGATAAAGCTTTCCAAATTCTAAAAGAAAAGTTGACAATAGCACCCATCTTGAATGTACCTAATCTAAATAGACATTTCATGGTAGTAACAGATGCATCAATCGAAGGGTTGGGAGGAGTACTCATTCATAATGATGGCATAATTGCATATAAGTACATTAAATAGGAAACCCATGAAGTAAATTATGCCCCTCATGATTTAGAATTGGCGGTAATTGTTCATAAATTATATAAGTGGAGATATTTCCTAATTTTGAAAACTTTTAAACTACAAACTAACCATCAAGGGCTAAATTACATATTCACTCAACCCAAATTAAATACTAGGCAAAAATTGTGGTTGTAATTCTTGAGTGAGTATGATTTTGAAATTGAGTATATCAAGGGAAAGGAGAATAGGGTTACTGATGCTTTGAGGAGAAGACACCTGATGAATATAAAAATGCTTAGATTCAATGTGAAAGGGTAAATAATAGAAGCAAAAAAATAAGATCCTTATTATAATCAAGTTAGAGTGATGATATAAGAAATTTTGGAAGACCCAAGAACTTAAGGATATACCTTGGACAATGAGGGTTTGCTTTGATATAAAAATAAGATTTGTTTTCCAAATATGGAAGACTTACAAAAGATAATTTTGATTGAAGCTCATGATGCACCCTACTCAGGTCATCTAGGGGTAAAAAAATAGTATGTTGATCTTAAGAAACTATACTTTTGGCAAGGGATGAAAAGAGATATAGTATTATATGTGGCACAATGTTTGGAATGTTAGAGGGTTAAAGCATAACACCAGCATCTTCTAGGAATTTTATATTTACACCACATTCTAGAATATAAATGGCATGTTATCAAAATATATTTCATATAATGACTACCTATGATTCCTTATAGGCATGATGTTATTATGGTGTTAATCCACAAGCTTAGTAAGGTGGCACATCTCATACCTAAGAATTTGATTGTTGATGCACCAACTTTACCCAACCAATTTGTGAAGGAAGTGGTTAGATTTTATGGAGTTCCAATAAAAATCATATCAGATAGAGATTCTAGGTTTACTTTAATGTTTTTGATGACCCTACAGTTAGATCTAGGTACATAATCAAAATTTAGATGCGCATTTCATCTTAAGATAGATGGGCAAACAAAAAGGACACATCAGGTTGTAGAAGACCTCCTAAGGATGTACTATATGGATTATCAAAACAAATGTGAAACTTAATTTCCATTGGTATAATTTTTCTATAATACCTCATTTCAAACATCTTTAGGTATGGCTCCATTTGAAGCTCTATATGGGAAAAGTTGTTGAATGCCACTTAGTTGGGATAACTTTGAGGATAGAATAGTAATTGGTCCTAAAATGTTGAAAGACATGGAGGAACAAGTGAAATTTATAAGGAAGAGGTTGAAAGAAGCATCAAACAAATAAAAAAGCTATGCAAATAAGAAGAGAGTTTAGAGAGAATTTATTATTAGTGACAAAGTGTTTTTAAGGGTCAGACTGCACAAAAGTTCCATAACCTTTGGGAAAAAGGAAAAATTTTCTCCTTGCTTTGTAGGACCTTTTGAGATCCTTGAGAGAATCAACCTAATAGCCTATCAATTGGCCTTACCCCCATAGTTGAGTCACATTTATGATGTCTTCCATTTATCACTTCTTAAGAAATATGTGCTTGATAATAAACACATTTTAAACTAAAATGCTTTGTAAGGACACGAATCTGATAGAATAACAATAGAGCCATATAGATTTTTGGAGAGGCACTGGTACCAATTATGCAATAAAGATTTTTATTAGTGCAAGGTATAGTGGGATTAATATAGCAGAGGAAATGCAACTTCGGAGGACACTGAAGAAATGAAAAACAAGTTTCCATTTTCATTTTAAATTTATGAACTTAATCAAACTTTTATAGTGCATTGGGTCAATGCACAATTTAAGGGAGGGAGGATGTCATGATATCTTTTCCTGCACTATGGACTAGTACTCATACTTTAAGTTATTTTAGACCTCATTTAGTCTTTATGTTAAGATGACTTAATTTTTAAGTTAACTTTTGTTTCGATTTCAAAGAGCTATCATGTCATTAACAAGAATTTACTAAAGCAAAGGTATGATTTAATTTCACTTTCAAACTCCAAAACTTAGGAAATTAAATCATTAAAGTATTAAAGTTAGTTATTTACATATAAATATATTCAATGTTTTCATACATTAAAATTATGAATGTGGAAAAATTAAATGGGATGAATATTTAGTCTTATATGTTATTCTCATTGCAAAAGTAATTAATAACCATACATGAAATAGTTTTATAATGAATGGATTTAATATTTACATAATAGCATTAGGAAATAATAATGCAAATCCTATATATGTGGGATGTTTAACCTCTATCCTAACCCTATACTCAAGGTCAACCATGCAACCATACCATGCATAGGATTAGAGGAGAATATTATTAGTTAAATAATATTGGAATTCATCAAAGGTTGTTTTAATTAATGAAAGAGTTTTTCATTTTTGTTTATTTTAGAATTTTGAAATAAATTACATTATTGTAAATAATTTTAGATTATTAATTTTATTTAGTTTATACCTAATCTATATACTACATAACCTAACAAAATAATTAAGATAAGACTATTATAACCTAAACCACCTTAACCTACCACCTCACCCTAGCCTATGTACTAAGCTTACTCTATAACCAAATCCACCACGTAATGCCAATATGGATACCGTAAGCTAACTAACCCTTATACCATGTCACATAGAGGGAATAGTCATAAACTCTGAGTTATAAATAACTCACTCCACCACCCTAAGAATATTCACCCACTTTAACTCATACTATGCAAAGATAATAGCCATGAAAAGACAAATGTGACTACTACGTTGACCATGTACCACTGCCACATAGGAAATATTTAAAAACCAATTATTCAGGCTAAAAACCAATAGAGATAGTGGTAGAATGAAGTGAGGAGAAGAATCCATGTGATGAAAGAATAAAAATGTATGAGAGGATCGACTCTTTGAGAGGGGGAGTGGATCGATAGACACCCTGATAAAAAGAGGAGGGAGTGGATCGATCTATGCTTTGAGTAAAAGAGGAGGATTGGATCAATTGATGCTTCAAGCACATGATAAGAAGTTTTAGTGAGTCGAGGAAAGAGGCATTTGAAACTAAGTGTGTTACTTTTATCTAATTGTGTGTTATTTTAACTAGATGATTGGTAATTTTGTCTCTAATTATGAGAATGATAAGGTAGGGGGATAAAGTTCTATTATTGGCAAATTTTTTGATCCATGGATAAATGGAGGTTATTGGTCAAATTCAATTAATAGGTTTCTTTTAGTTTTAGTACCATTTTTTTAGATTCCCTACGCACTGTCACTTTCTTGAGCAGTCTATCCCAGAGTTTCTATTGTATCCTACCATTTTAGAAAAATCAACCCTCTATGGTACCAACCATGTACAATCTCTAGGTCGTGTGGGAATTATTTTGAACTCAAGCTCTCATCTTACATTGGTTTATATGTTGTTTTAAATATACGACCCTTTTTTTCTTTTGCTCTTTATTTTCCATCTCCATTGGATATCCAACAGATGTAGAAGATCAACTTGAGCTAGGAGTTTTGAATCCTTCTTTTTTTTTCATATTTATAATTTAAAAAATATTCTAATACACTTATATTATTTAAAATTCAAAGTTTGATTCATATTTATTCTAATAAATTTTATGATATCATTGCATAGAAATAAATTTGAATTCCATCTTTAAAATTAGATGATAATCTAACCTTTTTTACATTGTGTTAATTAGAAATAATTTTCAATTTCATAATTATGTAACTTGAAGTTATTTTTATTCAAATTTTCAATGAGTTCCTTAGAGATTCATTATTATTGACTTTATACTTGTGTATGTAGAAAACTATTGAATTTTTTTATAATTATAGTTGCATAGTTGAAAAAAATTATTAAGAGATTATTCATTTTATATTTAGAATATGTTGGAATATGATAACAATGCATTTTATATTAAGATATTAGATATTATTATATTAATTTACTTTTCTCCTACAGATGGTTGAAAAATCTATTTTTTGTTTCATTCTATATTGGAAGATCAAATTTTCTCTTATTATCATTGAAAATAGTATGATAATATATATTCTTCATTCTAGGGTTGATCTCTCAATTTCAAACCTTCCTTTCAAATGTATAAAAGATTTATTTAATGTTAAATTCAAGTTCAATATAGCATTTTAAAACTCCTTGTGGATAGGTTATCTTTTAGAAAAGTTTACCTAAATAGACTAAAGGTATAATTATCCAAGAAAAATAATGTTGTTGAATTTAGACATGATGACTAAACTAGAAGATCATGTTATAGATTAATTTCTACAATTCTACTCAAGAATTTGCTTTGAAATATAAATACAATAGTTTAGTTTAAATATTATTTACTTTTTAAATCTCAACTAAGACTAAGAATTTAAGGTTAAACAAAACTACGCAGTGTTAAATATCAATAGTGTCCCTAGCTCATGTTTAAGGGTAATGCCATCGTGCTTGAGCTACTGCATCCATAGCTGAACACAGTTGAAATAATGACATCTGGACATTATCCCTATAAATCATTAGAGATAAATAATGACTATGTCATGTCATTAAGACCAAGGTGTGGGATAATCCCTCTTGGTCAACAACACTAATTAAGATAAGAAAATGACATTGACTACCTTAAATGATTATGACTTATGAACTTATGAAATAAAAATAGAGAAAGTACATTTCTTACTCAAAACTTAGTATCACTGAAAAGGAGCAACAAAAATCAAGATTGAGAGTGTTAAACCAGTTATTATCAAGAAATCACTAACCATATGGTTCTCAGGTAATGAAACTTTGACAACAATAATTGTATGGATTAGGTTGTCTAAAGCAAGGATCAAAAACATTGTTAATATAAATAAAAAGTAAAAGGGGGATGTAGCATAAAAATGTTAATTTCTCTTTCTTGTTAAGATTTAGGGCTAGTTTAGTTAAATAAGTAACAGTCACTTAAACTAATAATTTTACACCTCCATTTGGGTAGCAATCATAGAGGAACTATCTAGGGAACTGGGCACTAGAAAGGGATGCATACCCAGACCTACAGTTCACATAATACTTAGAATAAAAAATAAAACCACATGTATACTACACCTTGATCCTATTTGAAAGAAGGTATGTAGCTATTCTAGGAAGAAAAGTATGCTTTTAGTACATAGGTGATTAGGAAGGGGTTGTGGTTGTGCGCTAAACAAGATTAAAGTTAACTAAAAATGTAAGACCATTATAATAAGACCCTAGTTTAGATAAACAAATCAAAGATAAGAATTATGTGATATACTTAGAAGGATCTTAGTTGGATCATCATAATTCCATAGGCTTTAGGTGAAATTCTAAGGTAGAATATGACTATTTATTATATGTTGGATACTCCTATCATGGTGACCTCAATGCTTATTCAATAGAGATGAGTAGTCAATAGTGAGTGACTTAGAATCTGGTTGATTCTAATGAGTTAGGTCTCTAGCTAGAGCATAACCTACTCATGTGTAGATTCCTAACCCATATGGTTAGATGCTTGCCAATTTGGCAAACGAATGCCTAACTCATATGGTTAGAATGTATTCCCATTTGACAAAAAAAATAGATGCCTAACCTGTATGGTTAGATTCTTATTCGGTTGGCAAAAGATGTATAATAGGATAAAGTATACCTGAGTTATATTCATATACAAACATAAATTAAAGGAAAAAACAAAAAAAATTATGTGTTTCAGGATAGGAAATGTGGTCACTACAATGTAAATAAAAAAATTGTAACTAATTTTTGAAGTAGTGAATGAGAGTGTTACAAAAAGATCCTATAATCAATTTTAATTTAAACTAATAAAAATTATAAATCTAAAGCGTAATAACCATGAATAATATTATTATATAAAATATTATAAATATTCTTTCCTCAAAAATTATAAATCTAAAGAATAACAACAAAGAAAAAATAATAAGTATTAGCCAAAAAAATATTTATATTTATTAATAATATTATTAAAATAATAATTGTAAATCTAAATTTTGATAGCCATACATGATTCCGTGGTGTATCCCTTTCTATTTTTTATTTTAAAAATTCAATTATATGCAAGGAAAAACTAGAGTTGTGGTCGGTGTATCCCACGCTGCAACTTGGTCATTTTATAAATTGAAGATAGAAGGACACGCATGTTTTACAACCTTATGCCAATTACCATGGTTGTACTTATTTATGTATTCAATGAGTTTCTCATCCTCTTCTGAATTTCATGGACCCTTTTTCACTGCCTTCTCATCACAACAAGGAGCCTATTCCATTTCTCCTATTTCCTATCATGTTTAAATAGAAGTTAAATGAATAATTCAACCCTATTAGATTTATAATCAGGTGTAGCAGAACCTACCTAGAAAAATGTATCAAAATTTAAATTACTTTAACCCATCTTCAATGAATGTTGGATTGAAATAATTGACTATATAAAACTTACCCATTTTTTATTATTCATGTTTTTTGGTATTGAATCACTATAAGCTATTGATTTTAGTTAATGTCCACCCTCCCATATAGGTAGACATGGTCACCTGATTTTACTCCTCTATGAAGACATGAAAAAAATGAGAGACAAATTATTAAAAAACTAAATTATTGGAGATTATTAGGCATTTATGTAATTCTTGGTAAAATGTTAAGGATGCATATATTAATTTTTACTAACAATGACAGTTTTAATTAATTAAGTTGGCCTTTATAATATTTTAAGGTTTTTAAACCCATGATACGTTCTCAACAATTTGTAGATGTTGGCGGAAGTGGTGTAAAAATAATAGGCTAACCTTTTGGAAGCCATAACTTTTGACCTCTAACTTTGTTTGAGCTCTTTTATGTTGCAAAATGACTATATCAAAAAGTTTGATTTTTCCTTAAGCCTCTCTATCCACTTAAATTTTATTTTAATATTTTTTGGATGCCAAACGTGATCATCTGAGGGTCTAAAATTAACATTAATTGATTTTTTTAGGAATTTTCTAGTTTTAGACCTAGAAGTCAAATTTAGTTGAATTTCGTCCCATAGTCTAATTTTAGTATTTAGGTTATTTCAATAAAATGTTATATCTATGTGCACTTGCATTCAAAACTTAATATAAATACAAGCTACTAAAAATAGACATTTTTTTGGATTTTAGATTTTCAAAATTTTGCATATCAACTCTAAATTCCAAGTTGAGGTTTATTTAAGCATCGTTTAGGTTTGTAATTATTTCAAGTCATTCAATACGAATCAATACAAGTTATTTTTAATAATCTTGGCCTATTAGTAATTTATTTGTCTTGTTTAAGTGTCTACACTATCAATATCAATAGAGGAGGCAAGATGATCACCCAAGATCAAATCTAGTTAAGGCTGAAATAGAAGAGAAAAACACTAAAGTTACACTAGCAGATGTTGGAGATAATCTCATGATGAGAACCATGATTTCTCTAATAAAAGATCAAGTGTATAATTAAGATGGTGGTGATGCATGGCTATGATCAAATATTTTTTGAACAAGATGTACTTTGGGTGGAAACGTATGCAAAGTAATTATAGATGGTGGTAGTTGTGGAAATATGGTTTCTAAAGAAATGATTGAGAAACTAAATCTGCAATGTGAAAGGATTATAACCCTTATCTAATTTCATTTTTCATTAAATGGAATGAGGTTACAGAAGATAAAAAGTGCTTAATCAAGTTTTCTATAGGAAAAAATATATAATGATGAAATATGATGTGATGTTATTCTGATGGATGCATGTCATGTGTTATTAGAGAGACCATTGTAATTTAATAAGAAAGTAGTTTATGATGGAACAAATAATATATATACTTTTTGGAAAGGTGGTACAAAGATAGTTTTGTTACCTCTTAAAGAGAAATAGAAGATAGAAGCATGCTCTCTACTAAAGAATTTATCCAAGATATGAATGTAGCAAGTTGTTATTATGCATTAATAATAAAGAATGAAGGAATAGAAATGGTTCCAATACCATTATAAGTAGAAAGAGTGCTGAAATAATATACATATGTTATTCTTGATGAGTTACTAGATGGTTTGCCATCAAAGAGAGATATTCAACATCACATTGATTTGATTCTAGGATCAACTCTAACCAATCATGTAGCTTATAGGATGAGTCCAACAAAACGTGTAGAATTAAATAAATAGGTTATTGAATTTCTAAGGAATAAAGTGATAAGGGAGAGTATGATTCCTTGTGTAACACCAGCTTTGCTAACTATAAAGAAAGATGGAAGATGGAGAATGTGTGTGGATAGTATATCAATTAATAAAATTATAATAAAGTATAGGTTTCTTATACCTCATTTAGATGATAAGATGGATGTGGTTTTAGGAGAAAAATATTTTACCAAGATTGATCTAAGAATGGTTATTATCAGATTCAAATTCATGAATAAGATGAGTGGAAAATTGTATTCAAGACTAGGGATGATTTATACAAGTGGATGGTGATGGCATTCAGATTATCTAATGCACCTAGCACATTTATGAGGGTGATGAATTCATTGATATAAGAATATATTGGTAAGCTTGTGGTTTTTTATTTTGATGACATTTTGATATTCATTAAGACTAAAGAAGAACACATACAATATTTGAGAATGGATATGGATTTGTTAAGAAATGAAAAGTTGTATGGAAATTTGAAGAAGTGTAGGTTTATACAGAATAATTTCATATTTTAGGGTTTGTAGTTTCAGTAGATGATGTGAAAATGGATGAATAAAAGATAAAATTAATTGTTGAGTGGCCTATTCCAAGAAACATTAGAGAGGTAAGAAGTTTCGATGGTTTAGAAACTTTTTACAAAAAAATTATTAACAATTTTAGTAGTATTGTGGCACCAATAATAGATTGTATGAGAGGGAAGGAATTTGCATGGACTAGATCAACCATAGAACATTTTAAACTTTTGAAGAAGAAGATTATAAAAAATACCAATTTTAACATTATAGGACTTTAACAAGTGTTTGAGGTTGATTGTGATGTTTCATTTATGAGAATTGTTGTTATGTCGAGTCAAGAAGGAAGACCAATAACACATTTCAATGAGAAATTAAATGAGGTAAGGATAAAATATTCTATTTATGATGTTGAACTTTATGCAATTGTACAAACATTAAGACATTAGAGGCATTACCTAGTGCCTAAGGAATTTATACTATTTATAAATCATTTGACTTTGAATTATGTGAATACATAAAAGAAGTTGAATATTAGGCATGCAAAGTGGGTTTCTTTCTTGCAGGAGTATACTTTAGTGTTAAACATAAATTAAGAAAATAGAATTAGGTAGCCGATGCATTGAGCAGGACGGTAGCATTATTAACTACTATGGTGAGTGAAGTAGTTGGATTTGATGCTATTAAATAATTATATGATGTTGATCCATATTTTACCAAGGTATTTGAATAGTGAAATAATCCATTAAAAAGTGGGATAGATGTTATTTATGAAGATTTTATTATACAAGAAGGTTATCTCTTCAAAGAGAAACAATTATGCATTCTAGTTGGGTCTCTATGAGATAATATAATAACTGAATTACATTGTGGGGGTCTGCCTGGGCATTTTAGTAAGACAAAGATAATATATTTGTTGGAGGAAAGGTATTTTTGTTCAAAGATGAAAAGAGATGTGACAAGGTATATTTTAAAGTGTAGAATATGTTAGGTGGCTAAAGGGCATGCACAAAATACTAGACTATACTTGCCATTACCAGTTTTAAAAGGACAACAAACATATCTGAGTATGAATTTTGTGTTGGAATTGACAAACACACAGAGAGGTAATGATTCAAATTTCCTTGTTGTAGACAAATTTTCTAAAATGGTTTATTTAATTGTATGTAAGAAAACCAGTGATGCCATTGGATTTACTCTTGGGCGATCTTCTCGCCTCTTTTCTTGATCTTGATAGTGTTGACACTCAAACACATTGTGATCTTACTCTCCACATCTATAATAGACAAGATCTATTTTGATTCATAAACCATCCTCTAGAACCACCATAACCTCATCCACTTTAAAATCCTCTTCCTCTTTGTTGGTATTGAAACCCTAGCCTATTATCATATTGCCTTTTTGCACCATGTGACGATTCACCTTTATTGGCATTAAAGACACCTCTGGTAGTATTAAACCCACCTCATCCCCTTAATGGAGGGGATCAACATATTTTTGGACCAGTAGATGTCCTTTTAAAAAAAATTAGGTTTATTTTTCTTCTACCTTCAAAGCTAATTGATAAGCCTCCTCCATGTTAAGTATTCTATGTATGTTTAATTCATCTTGAATAGAAAATTTCAAACCATTTACATACCTTGTGTCCATCTATTCTTATATTTCATCATGCTTCACTCGTATGGAAAGCTTATAAAATTTATATATATACTCTTGTATATTATGATATTTTTGCCTTAAATTTTGAAATCTTCTATATAGCATTTGTGCATAATCTATAGGAAGAAATTTCTTCCTCAACTTCTTCATCTTTTTCCATGAATTAATCTTCTCTTTATATTTTATTTGTCTCTCTTTCTACTAGTGATCCAATCAAATCATTACATGACTTTTCATTTTCATGCATGCAAAGTTTACCTTTTTGTCTTCTCTCATAGTCTTCCACTTGAAGAACTTCTCCATAATATTCATCCAATCTATCAACTCCTCTAGTTTTAAACTGCCTCCATAATTTACACAATTAATTTTGATTCCTTCATTCCTTTCTTCTAAATCTCAAATGATTCTCTCTTCTATTGATGGTGTTTTCCCTTATTGTTCTTCTTCTTATTGAACTTCTTTATCATGATTTGTTTCTTCCTCATCACCACCTTATCTTCTTTGTTGATTGGTGATAACCTATATTAATTGTTAAACTCACCTCTGTAGCTCTTGTATAGTTTGGTTTATATGTGCAACACTTTCTCATCTTCTCACCATTTTATACTCCTCTAAGACTTGAACTTGAACTGATACCAAATAATGAACCTAAAAACTAACAAGAGAAATAAAATTACCAATATACTTTGATTATAAACAATAACTTGTATTGATTCATATTTAATGAATTGAAATAATTACAAACCCTAACCATTCTAAAATAAGCCTCAACATCTAATATAGGGTTGACATGCAAAAATTTGAAAAATCTAAAATATTAAAAAAAATCTATTTTTAGCAGCCATTATTTATAGTAATTTTCACATTCAAGTGCGCGTGGCTCTAAATTTTTTCTAAAATAACCAAAATACTAAAATTAGCTTATGGGATGAAATTCAACTAAATTTGACTTTTGGTTCTAGAAATATACAATCTTTTAAAATAGAAAATTCTCAAAAAAATCATTAAACATTAATTTTTGACCCTCAAATGATCATGTTTGTCCTCTAGAAGAAAATGAAATCAAATCTAAGTAGATAGGGCACGTTAGAGTAGAATCAAACTTTTTGATACGATCATTTTTGTGCGTGGAAGAGCTCGAAAGATGTTACATGTCAAAAGTTATGGCCTCTAGAAGGTTTGCCTATTTTTTATACATCATGAATGTTGTTAAGTCATAAACATTAAATTAATTTAAATCCTCTACTAATAAAGAAAGATATAAGTTTTTATGAAAAGTTAAAATTGGTTAATAGAGTTATAAAAATATAATGTAAAATAAGAAATATGGAGCGTAAATGTAATATTAATAAATTAAAATATTAAAAGCATATGTATCCAATAAAATATATGAGAACAAATTATATCCTTCCATATGTCATTTATTATATCATATCTACAATCCTGGAATGGCGTCACTTCTTACTCAGTCTTAAAGAAGAAACAAGGTGAATAATAAAAGCAATCTTTTAATTGTAGTCTCTATCCAAACATTGTCATAGATCAAACATTTATTGTAATAAATAGGACAATAATTTATGATCCTTATCAGGGACAAAGGCTAGGATAGATTTATAATATTATCTAAATAGGAAAAATAAATGCCTTTCATTGCATCTTAAGGAGAATATCTGAAACTAAAATGATCTCTAATTTCAAGCTCCATAGAACAAATTTGACAAATAAAATCCACATAAGGAATATGGAAATAACTCTATTTTCAAAGGTATTGTAAATTATCTATGAATTATGTCGAAATAACTCTTCAACTACAAGGTGATTGGAGCTTAATGTAACTTAGACATTGGATGAGCCCATCCTCAAAGTGAAGATAGGTATTGTAGTAATGATGAAGTTTTCATGAAAGTGGATCTCAATATTCCAACCTTTTTTAATGAACGTAGGATCTATATATCTCATCTTTGACACCCTTATTTATCTCCATTTTCAATATATATGGTTTACCAATCTAAAAATAATGTGGGACAATTGTTTCCATGTCAATATCTACAATGCTTAGTAGAGCTGAAGCAATAACATAATAGTGAAATTTGATCCTATATTGTCCTTGCTGCATATATGATTTGAATGGTTGACATGGATACCTGAATAAATCAATCAAAGAGATGGCTATACATTATAAGCTTATGTTTTAGTGGTGTATAATAGTTTACACTATAAATATCATAGAAATATTGAGTATTCATATACCAAATTGACTGAGAATGATGCCCTAAGTTATTGATATTTTAGAATGGAGATGCTTACATAGCATCATGCTAATTACTATTATAGTTACGATTCAATCAACTTTCATAATGTAATGCACCCATGTTTTAGTCCCTTTTAGAAGTGTCAATGTAACAAGAGCATGAAAATAAAAAAATATATTCTAGATATCCTAAAACTAAACAAACAAGCAATGTTTCTCAAGAGTGTCAAGAGAAACATACCCTATGCTTAGTATTATAGTAAAAAACATAAGTGTGACCTAAAAAGAAGGAACTCTAAATATACATATGAAAATGTCATCTCAACCATCTAATATTTATATATAAATAAAACATGTTTAATATTATGATTGGAAGTGTTAAAAATAATAACTAAGATTATTAAAATAAAATTCAAAAACATATAATTGTGTTTGAATACCTTCCCCCACATGGGATCAAAATGATGTTTTATATAAATGCAAGAGTAATAATATAAAAATTATAAAAAAACCAATCATTTATGCCTAGCAAACTTGATATGATTCTATCAAGCTAATTTATGTGTAGATCAAAATGTGTGGGAGAGTATAAAATTGTGTTTAACCCGAATGGTGATGTTTACCCACTATATCTAACCAACATTTATATGTACTCTCTAACAATGGACTCAAATCGGGTTATAGTATACTATTGACATTAGTGAATATAAAATATGAGAGTAGTTTCCCTTAAATAATACATAAGTAACAATGTTACTAGAGACTTGACCCTTGGTCATATCCCAAGTAAATGTAAATACCTCTTCTATTGTGTCTAAGACAAAATGAGTTTTTGAGATGAGAAACTAGAAGTTTAAAAGGCAGATCACAATCTAAATGATAATCAATAGATAGGGAAATAGAAAGGTTGACCAAGATATACTAAAAAATCATGGTGAAAAGCCCTTGAGCAACTAAAATTCCCTAAGGTGAAATCCAAGTGATTATTATATGGATTAAATAACATCAATGAAATCATCCAAATCTTCATTTTGAACCTACTCTATCATTGAACTAGGTAAACCAATAGGTTTAATGAGTAGAATAATTATCTACAAAGTGGTCATAAATTCATGTGTTTCACCATAGAATCCTCACATCGAATTTATAATGAGACAAGTAATAATTACCTCTCGAATATCAATTAAATATTCAGTTGATCACATTTAAATCACCACCAATAATCCAATTTGTAGGTGGAAGGTGATTTTCAATCTAATTTTATAAATTGATTCTAAAAATATATTCATTTAAAAAATAAAGTAAAAACCAAATAACTTATTTGATAATAGTAGGATACCCCAAATACAATAAATGTATCGTCTCCTTCATCAACTATAGAATTCATGAACCAAAGTGCAAAATCCTAAACTCTACCTTTGGCACTACCTATATGTGAAATTTGTAAAAAATGAAACTCTTTTGAAATACATTTCAAAGAAAATGAGAGTTCACCTTCATTAATTTTAACCGCCTCTAAATGAAGAAGAATATTAGGAGCATGATTAAAAAACGTGTTCAACTTCAAACCTTCTTTCCAAAAGGGTTATACCCGTAAAATTCCAAAATAGAACTTTGCAATCCATTGCAACAAGACAATGTTGTCTTTATCGTCCATTAGAGGTAGAAATCTAAACTAAAGATGTATCTGATTAATGATCTTGACCTATGTCTTAGATTTCCAATGAACATCCCCATTAAAGGTTGAACCTGTTTTTTATTTGGATGCACAAGTATTCACTAACATCGATCGTCTAATGTTGAAAGGATACAAGAGATTTTTCATTAAAAAAAATTATATCATTAAATTATAATATAAATAGACTGGTCATTGTTATAACTTGTTGCAAAGGTAACTCTAACATTTTAAATGATATCAAGAGAAGTTTAAATGCCCTGGACATTCATTAGTCCGTATAGGGATTCAACATAAAAATATTCTAGCCCATGAAATAGTTGGAACCAAAGGTCGTCCATTTAATGCGTTTTGACTGGTCATTATTAGGATGAGAGCTTATAATTTTCATTGACATCACCGAGATTTTCCATGCAATAAACATGTTTTAGTTGGAATAAAATTCCTTAACAAAATATTTCTCTGACATGAACATAACGAATTAGATGCATTAGGAATCAGTTGGAAGGATTCGACAACAAAATGTTCTATGAGCTAATCAGAAAAAAGAAATCTTACATTCGATACGTTTTGATCACGTAAATAGCCTATCATTTTTAATGACATCAATAGGATTTTTAATGCAATGAACATGCTTTAGACGGGAGAGAAATTCGTAAACAAATATTTCAGAGATATGAACATCCACTAGAAGGGGACAAAATTTGGTATATTTCTCAGAGCCTGTGTCGATAGCCCGGCTTCAATGGTTGGGTTGATCATGTCTTAAGAGGCCTTCGAGCCCTTTGAAAGGGTCTCTTAAGAGGCCTACAATTTGAATTTGAATAGATTCGGGGTCTAATCTAGTCTTTGAAATTTCTGCCCCCTTCACGTGCGGCTAAATGGCCGCCCGAGTTCGTTGTGAAGATTTTGGGGCCGGCCAATTTCCAACGTGGATAGGATGAAAACCTTTTTTTAAGGTTTCCATCGGGGAAAAGTAGCTTTACTTCAATTTTCAATGATTATTACCTTATTGTTATTGTATTAGTTTTCTTATTTTGTTTCTTTCCCTCTTTTTACTAAATTGATAATATTTAGAATATTTAATAAAATTCAATCAATTGTATAGTGAGAGAAAGCACTAAAAAGCCAAGTATTAATAAAATTAAATTAAAAACTAGTATTAATAGTTTGAATTTATATGAAAACATTAAATTTATTAAAAAATATTATTTTTGTTATAGATATATAATTCCTTTTAATCATTTTTTCGCTGTTAATTTTTCTGAAACATTGTTCTTTTTAGCAAGAAGAATTCATTTTAAGATTGGCCGCAAATTAGAGACCAAGACAAGATTTTAAATATCTAATCAACGTCAACATCAACACAATACTTAAGCTTCCAATCAACCATTTGTAAGGATGCCATGTGCTTGAGAAGCTTTCTCTACAAATTAATCAACCACTTACTTTTTTTTAAACATCTACATTTCTTTGCGAATTCACTTATTTTCAATTGCCCTACTTCTCCCTGCATCTCTCTTAATCAAAATTTAGCTTCACATGTTTGCATTTTCTCTTCTTACAGTAGGTTCTGAATATTTTCTCATAATACTTCAAACTTGTTCAATGCATTAAGAGAAGTGTGTACTTGTTTAAACCCTAGATTCTATTGACCATTGCTTTAGCAAGTATGCCCTCTTGCTTTGGTTGAATGAAAGTGTGTCCCTAAACATTTTGGGGTTCTTGAGGTACATTTTTAAATTTATTACGGTGCTTAGAAAAGTGGCCATAGACATGGCATTTGTTACATTTGATATTATAATAGTTAACTTCTCATGTTCAAGCCACTATAGTTATGACTATCCATTTAGATATAATTAAATGGCTTCATGTAGACCTTTATCAATATATACTTCTATATAGACTCAAACACAGGAAAATATCCCTTTTGACTCAATGACATTGATGAAGAGTCCGAAAATGTTTGCAATGGCAGCGAAAGGTATATTATCACAAAACATAAGATGCAAGGGGGGATGTTTCACCCAAATAAAAAGTGTCTTAGGCATATCTTTTGAAATGAATGGACCAAGAATTCAGAAAAGAAAAATTTTAATATTAAAAAATATGGACCACTTTTGGAAATAAAATATTTGCACTCATTAAAATAAAAAAGAAGGCGTTAAATCATCTTCCATAGAACCAATGATTCAATCTACCCTTTAATAATGTTTTTTTATGGATCTCAATCCATTCATCAATAGTTTTAGGTCCTAGTAAAACACCTATAAATTTCTTAATGAAAACTATCTTATAAAATGCTAGAGATTTCTTCCTTAAGGGTATCATGACTAAAAAAATAATCTAGAACTACATTTAATTTTTTTACAAAATGAATTAGAGGGAGGTTGGCCTCGGCATTACCATCAGTGACTATTACAATTTTTATGAAAGAAAATATTTTAACATCAAAGAGACAAAAAAATACCAATAGGCATTGACTCTAAAATAATAACTTGTATTGATCCATATTGAATACTTGAAATAATTACAAACCATGCAAAAATAAGCCTCAACTCATAATTATAGTTGACATAGAATATTTAAAACTCTAAGAAATAATAAATTTTGACCAACTATTTTTAGTAATTATTATTTTTAGTAAGTTTTTCATCCAAGTGCACATAACTCTAAAATATCTAAACATAAACTACTAAATAAAATTAACCTATTAGACAAATTTCAATTGATGTTCATGTCTGATTACAAAAATATATAATTTCAAAAAATAGAAAAAACCCCAAAAAATATTAAACAACTGTTTCAGACCCTCAAATGGTCACTATGGCCTTAAAAAATATAATAAATGTCCATAACTAGATAGCAAAGGTTATGGATACACTGTATTTTTTGAGACATTTGTTTTCATTTGAATAATGGATAAAACAGATATACAAATCAAAAGTTATGGCCTCCAGAAGTTTGGTCTCATTTTCTACATCATTTTCCTCTAGTTGAATTTAACTAATTTCCTGTGAGTTGCTCTGATTATACTACTACAATTTGTTTTTATCAATATTCTTCAGATCCCATCATATAATCCAAGTTTTGTCTTTCTATTTCAATCCTTCCCCCTATAACAAATACCTGTCATAACTTGCCTTTTGTTTATTATTTTCATATCCAAAACCTAAACAGTTTTTATTTAATCTTCTTTTTCACCTGTTGCTACCAATTTAATTCTTTATGTTATTCACCTTCACTATATCATCCATGGAAATCATATAAATATGAAACATTAAATATGGAGAGATATCAACATTCTAAGGGAAACTCACCTCATACACATTATTATTGATTTTTATTTCACAATTTTGTATGGTCTAATTTTGTTGTACATCAACTGGTTATATGTGTATTTCATAAATATCTCTTTTCTCAAGTAAACTATCACTAAATCTACTTATTCAAATAATTTTGAACTTTTTATGAAATTTGTTTCTACGTTATAATTCACATTACTTTCCTATAACTTTTTTCTTACTTCTTGTAACAATTACATATTTTCTGCAAACACTTTTACATCATCACTAACTTGTTCTACAATTGATAATTATATCAAATGTAAAACACTTATAAGATTTATGCCACAAAAAATCTAAAATGTTGATTTTTTTATTGATCTATTTACCAAACTATTATATACAAACTTAGCTTATCGTAAAGCCAAGTTGTATTGCTTGGGCTTCTCTCCAAATACACATCTCAATAAATTTCCCAAGTTCCTATTTACAACTTCAGTTTTCCATCTATTTAGGGTTGTTATGAACTATTGATTTATAGATTAGTCCCCATATTCTTCGATAAATTCCTCCAAAAATGACTTTGAAATTTCATGTCCCTCTATGATTTAATGATTTTTGGAACACCATGCTATTTCAAAAAAACCTTAAGAAATAGTTTTGTAACTCTAGTGGCATCATTCATTTTAATATATGAAATAAAACAAACCATCTTAGAACAATTTTATATATATATATACACACACACACACACACACACACACACACATATAAATACATATATGTATATGTGTATATATATATATATATATATATATATATGTATATATGTATGTATATATATATATATATATATATATGTGTGTGTGTGTGTGTGTGTATATATGTATATATGTATATATATGTATATGTGTGTGTGTGTGTGTGTGTGTGTGTGTGTGTATATCTGTATGTATATATATATATATATATATATATTTGTATGTATATTTGTATGTATATATATATATGTATATGTATATATATGTGTCTGTGTGTGTGTGTGTATATATATATATTTGTATATATATATGTGTATATATGTATGTATATATGTATATATATACATACATACATATATACATATATATGTGTGTATATATATTCATATATATATATATATATATATATATATATATATATATATATATATATATATATATATATATATATATATTAGTCCCCATCTTCTTTGATAAATTCCTTCAAAAATGACTTTGAAATTTCATGTCCCTCTATGATTTAATGATTTTTGGAACACCATGCTATCTTAAAAAATTATTAAGAAATAGTTTTGTAACTCAAGTGGCATCATTCATTTTAATATATGAAATAAAATGAACCATCTTAGAACAATTATATATATATATATATATATATTCCCCATCTTCTTCGATAAATTCCTCCAAAAATGACTTTAAAATTTCATGTCCCTCTATGATTTAATGATTTTTGGAACACCATGCTATCTCAAAAAATCCTTAAGAAATAGTTTTGTAACTCTACTGGCATCATTCATTTTAATATATGAAATAAAATGAACCATCTTAGAACAATTATATATATATATATATATATATATATATATATATATATATATATAATTGTTCTAAGATGGTTCATTTTATTTCATATATTAAAATGAATGATGCCACTTGAGTTACAAAACTATTTCTTAATAATTTTTTAAGATAGCATGGTGTTCCAAAAATCATTAAATCATAGAGGGACATGAAATTTCAAAGTCATTTTTGAAGGAATTTATCAAAGAAGATGGGGACTAATCTTTATATATATATATATATATATATATATATATATATATATATATATATATATATATATATATATATATATATATATATATATATATATATATATATATATATATATATATATATATATATATATATATATATATAAGTCCCCATCTTCTTCGATAAATTTCTCCAAAAATGACTTTGAAATTTCATGTCCCTATCTGATTTAATGATTTTTGGAACACCATGCTTTCTCAAAAAATCCTTAAGAAATAGTTTTTTAACTCTAGTGGCATCATTCATTTTAATATATGAAATAAAATGAACCATCTTAGAACACACACACACACACACACACATGTTGTGTGTCTATGTGTTTGGTAACACCAATACAAAATCCATACTCAAATTTGTCCATGGTCATTCTAGAACCAGTAATGGCATGTACATTCCTATATTTTATGCATGACTTTTTACCACTTGACATTCCCTTCACTTTGAAACATATCTTGTCACATATCTCTTTATAGTAGGCCAAAATTACTTCTCATCCACCAAATATATTATCTTCATCTTATTAAAACGTCCAGTCAAATCATCACTGTGCAATTTTCATGTAATATTGTCTTTTAAAGAGCCAATTTGAATACTTAAATATTAGTATTTGAAGATATAGTTCCATCCTACATAATATAATCATCATAAATAGTACTTGCCTAACCTATTAATGGATTCCTACATTGCCTAGTTATCTTACTAATATGTAAATCAATATTATACACTTTCTTAATAAATTCAAATCCAACTACTTCAATCACCCTAGTAGTTGTCAACCCGTTGCACCTAGTCAAAGCATCATTTACCTAACATTTTTCCTAGTTTGTGTTTCAAAACAAAAGTATAACCTTAAAGGAAAGACACCTAATTTACATGCCTTCTATTTAACTTATTTTGAGTGTTCACATACTTCAAAGCCTCATGATCAATAAATGAGATAAACTCCTTAGGCACTAGGTAATGCCTTGAATGTCTTATTCTTGTACAATGGCATAAAATTTAAAATCATATATAGAACAATTTATTCTCACCTCCTTCAATTTCTCACTAAAGTATGCTATTAACATTCTTTCTTATCTCAACACAGCATCAATTCTCACAAAGGAAGCATCACAATCAACATCAAACACTTTGCTAAAATAATATTCTCTATATTTTTTCCTTCAACAACTCAAAGGTTTATATTATTGACCTTGTCCATGAAAATTATTTCCCTCTCATACAATTTTGTATTGGTGCACTAAGACTACTAAAATTCTTAAATGACTTTTTGTAAAAAGTTCCTAGACCATGGATAATTCTTACCTCTGTGATGTTCTTTGGAATACACCACTCAAAAATTATCTTTACTTTTTATTCATTCATCATTACACCATTTATTGTTGTGATATATTTCAAAAGTTTACTATTGATAGCCAATTTTTATTGTGTCACAGTCAATGTCCATATTATCTATCATATTCATAGTCAAGGGTTGTAATTGAGCCAAATTTAGAATCTAGTTTACAATCTCAAAATCTAGTTATAGTGGTCTAGTATCTTCATTTCAATCATTTATATCTTTCTCAAGTCATAAATATTTATTTTTCAGTCAATTATGAAAACACAAAGTAATTAAGCAAAATATCTATTATCTATAGGCATAAAACTTAGAAATTAAATGAAAGTAGTCTCCTCTATTTATTCTCACTAAATGAATAAAATATTACATAAAATTATTTAAATAAATACTTAATAAAAATAGGAGTTGATATATATAATTATAAATTATAAATATAATAAAATCTTCTTAAATGTAACTAACACATGTAATATTTTGAAAATTATTATTTTTAGTAAATTTCAAATTCTGGCCATTTTTCAATCACTATTTTTAGAAATTTTTACATGTATTGGCATAAACATATACATGGATATTAGATAAACACTAAAATTAAACCAATGGATGGATTTTAACTCTAGTTCATGTCTGAGTACAAATCTATGTTATTTCTAAAAATTAAAAAATATTGAAAATTATTAAAATGTATTTTTAGACACTTAGATGGTCACGTATGGCCATTGAAAAGGTTTGAAAACATCCCTAACTAGATAAAAATCATTATATGGTTATTTTGTCATAAATTAGATATCAAATAAATTTACATATCAAATGTTATAGCCTCCATAAATATGGGTCATTCTCCCTTGGTTGCAAACAACTAAACTCCAGTGAGTTATCCTAATTAAAACCTTGATATATATTCTTGTAAATATTTTTATACTCTAACTATAAAATCTATGTGTTGTCTTATATTGTAGTTATACACCTTTAACATATGACATGTATAGGGACATGTGTGGCTGACTTTTGGATTACATAATCTTATATTATCTTATCACATTTTTCTATGTCCTTAATAATGTCAAACTATGAAGTAACCATGGACAACTAGAGTATATATAGGAGGCAGTGGTTAGTATTTGATAATCATATTATGAATTATTTGTTCATTGTGGTTTTTTTAAGGTTTACCCTCAAAGTGGATTAGTTATATTTATCAAACACTCTATTCTTTTATCAATTATATTTATGGATCTATATATTTTACTCTTAATTTTATGATATAATGTTATATTGTGTGATCCTATATGTAATTTAATTACATTTTGTATCAACTCCTCCACCCAATTTTGTGACATATAGTGGGTGCCTACATTGGCATTATAGTTGTTCAGAGATCCTGTATTTTTTGGATCTTCATGTATGTGTGCAAATCTAGTGTAAAGTTTGGGCTTCAAAATTTGATGCGTTTTACCCCATTAATGGACAATATGCCAAACACAATATATTTTAGTCAATCTCAAAAACATATACTATTCAATCCAAAATTACATATATAAAAAATTTAAACTATAACCATACACCTAGAAGATAGGTAAGTTGTTTCAACAATTTACTATCTTACACACTTCCTAGAATCTTTCAACTCCCTGATATCTCTCCTCCTAAAACCTACGTGAGATAATATCTCACTTAAAATTTTATTTATAATGCATAACTTTGTTCACATTAAAATATTCTATCACTCCCTCCCTTAATGTGATCTTTAGGGATGTCAGTTACAACCAATAATGCATCCAAATATATATAAAAAATTGATAATGGAATTCTACATGGCCTAGATTGTAATTCCAATATCATAAACAAATCTATTTTAATCTAAATATTAAAACAAAACACTAAAACTAATAAACATGACAATTTTCTAATATAGCTAAAGCTATTATTAGAAATTAAATATATACTAAAACATTTACAATAGTAATTAAATATTACTTTACTACCATAACAAACTAAGACTCATAATAAAACTAAACCTAAAAACATGGCTTATAACCTAAAACCATGGGTGGTTTTAGATCTTGTGGTGAGTTGAGTCTAAGATAAATTCATTGTGAAGCGAATGACTATCATGCGTTTTAGATTGTTGATGAATTTGGGATTAGAGAAAGTTGTTCTAAATGACTGTCTCAACCTATTCAAATTTCAAAGGCCTCATACTAAGATGGCGTATGACTGTTGAAGCAAGTCCATAGAGAGTTTGGTGTGAATGTCAATCCTGAGCTATCACAATAGACAATGACATATCACTGTGGAGTTTGGCATGAACTCAAGTTGAGGATACAACCAAGGTCGATTGATCAAAAACTTGTATGGATAGTAGGTGTGAATATGTCGAGTAGAGGGTCTAAAAGTTTCATTTCCCCTATCTTGTATCATCACTTAGAGCTAAGAAGATCAAAAGGACCGGTAGTTTTATAATTCTTGACACCATAGAGACTAAGATATGATGTGTGTAGGGTTGTAAACTATTTGAAAGAGGAGAAAGTCATCTATGGCTATATATATTTGATCCCATAAATACAAATTGATCTTTAAATGGGGAGTTGCATCCAATAGTGTATGTGATTATGCTCATATCTGATTTAATTTTGCTATTACTCTTCTCCATATATATATATATATATATATATATATATATATATATATATATATAATTTTTGGAAAATAAATAGTAAATAGAAAAATAATACATAGACAACAAAAATTAAAACCTATTATTTTTGTATTTTGTAATGTAAATAATGGACGAAAAGGTGTGAAAAATAGTGGATAGAGGTTAAGAAAATGGAAGGAGAAGGGGGATGCAAGTGGATGGTGAGGCCAATGGAGTTACACATGGTCCACACTACTAAACTAGTGGTAATATGGAAGAAGGTTGAATAAACATAGTAATGGTATTTTCTCATGGTCTGCATAACATATCCATAGTGTTTATGTGACAAAAAAATAATGGATGAACCACTATACTCAGAGAGGTTGGACACCTACTCTGATACCACTGATGGATTTTAACCCATTAATTGGCAATGTACAGAACATAATATATTTTAGTCAATCTTAATAACATATATTATTCAATCTAAAAGTACGTATATCTAAAATTTCTACTATAACCATACACCTAGAAGATAGGTAAGTTGTTTCAATAACTTACTGTCTTACACACTTCCTGGAATCTTTCAACTCCTTGATATCTCTCTTCCTATAACCTACATGAGATAATATATCACTTACAAATTTATTTATAATGCATAACTATGTTCACATTAAAATATTCTATCAAAATCATCGTGGGATATTATGATAATGATGTATGGATTTCACCAACACCTTGAGGTTTTGGTGTAATAGTTCATTGTTTTTATTCCTTCCCACTATACCAAATACTTGTTATAACTTCCTTGCCTTCTCTACATTTTCTTTTTATCCATAACCTATGCTATATTTTATTTATTCTTCTTTAGTACATATTCCTACCATTTTAATTCTTTATATTCTTTCCCTTGATCATATTATCCATGGAAATCATATAAATTTGGAACATTAAATATAGGAGAGATATAAAATTTTTACTGTAAACTCAACTCCTAAACATTGTCATTGATTTTATTTGACATTATGCATATACCAATTTTATTAAACTTAAACATGTGGTATGTGTTTGTTCTAAATATTTATTTGATAGAGTAAGCCATAATGTAATCTAATTTTTAAAATACCTTTGACCTTATTATTATATCTACTTTTACTTTATACTTATATTTAATTTCTTGTTGCTTTCTCATCACTTCTTCTTCAAAATATTGTATGTGTTCTACAAATGGTTACGCATCGTCATTAAATTATTCAACTATTGGTAATTATAAAAATTATAAAAAACCCAAAATATTTATCCCATAAATAATACAAATTGGTGGTTTTCCTATTTATCTATTCGCTAAACTATTATATGTAAACTCATTATGTGGTAAAGCCAAGACACATTGTTTGGGTTTCTCTCCAAATATACATCTAAACAATTATATCAATCTCCTATTTAAATTTTTTATCTATCCATATATTTTTAGACATCATGGGATAATAAATTATAGCTTAGTTCCTCACTATTATATAGAGTCCTCCTAAAATGACTTGAAATTTTTGTGTCCCTATGTGATGTAATGGTTTTTGGAACACCATGCAATCTTCCAACATCCTTAAAAATTGTTCAACAACTTTAGTTGGATCATTAGTTTTCTTACATATAATAAAATGAATCTTATTAGAGATCATGTATACAACAAAACAAATACTGAATCATACCTATATGTGTGTTTGGAACCCCAAATACAAAGAGCATATTTAATTATATTCATGGTCCTCATGGAACTAGTAATGGCATGTATAACCCTGTATTCTTTGCATGGCCCATAACCACATCACATATCCTACATATTGAAATATATATTCAGATATATCTCTTAATCTTTGGTTAAAAATACTTCTCCAAAAAATCTATTTTCTTATTCTTAACAAAATGTCAACCCAAACCACCATTGGGTAATTCTCTTGTAATAATATCTCTTAGAGCTCCAATTGGAATACATAATCATTTTATGTTGAATAAATAACCATACTGTAGAAGTTACTCATCATGAATAGTATTTACCCATCTACTAATAGATACCTACATTAATCAATTATCCTTCCAAAATATGGACCAATATCATCTAATTCCTTAACAACTTGAAACCAAGTAGTTCACTCACCATATTAGTTAACAACACACTCTCCTGATCTAAGCATCCATAATTTATGTTTTAATCTTTTAGGGTTTATATATATAGATATTATGTTTGATTAAAGGGATGAGTAGTCTAAAATAGTGAAATAATATGCAATAAATAATCATTGATTTTTTTATAGATTTTTACTTGTTTTGACTTTCTAAAAATAATAATAAATATCTATAATTAAAGACTTATTTACAAAACACTTGACGTGGAATATTTGAGTGCTAAGAATTGAGATACCAATAGGTATAAATGTCATAAACTATATCCCTATGTCATATCATCTAATAGATAGTATCACCACACTTGGATAGTAGTCCCATATGGTTTTAATGTCGTAAAAATGGTACTAGTGTCCTATATGTGGGACTATTTCTAAATTTATCCTGCACATGCACTTATATTTCTAATCTCTATTCTTACATGCATAAAGTCTAAACTTCTGAATTGTGATTTTAATAAATTATTTATGATGTAAACCCTAATCCTCATTATAAGTAAGAAATGAGCTGAAAAAGTGTGCTTATTAGCAAGATAGGCTAGACATTCTTAATACCCTGATATGAATAGGGTTTCCTACATACTATTACATCAAGGAGGTATCAAGCCCAATGTACGTCTCGCCACCTAAGAAATGATGCAAGTGCAAGTGATGCTAGAATGATAGTGGTCTTGAATGCCTTGAGTGTGTTTGAGATTGAAAATATATAAAATTTGGGCTTAGGAAAATTGTAAATGCTAGCATATAGAATTAGCGTAAAATATAGATTAAAAACCTTGATTTTTCTCAACTTTTTTTCATATTTGAATAGGTAATTTTCATCTAATTTAAATGTAGTGGATAGAGGTCTAGAATTAATGTATTTAAAGTTTTTGTACTTTGTGTGAGTAATAAAATGTGTTTAGGCTGACCTTAAGAGGGTTTAGCTTTTGAAAATATATTTGTTTCAGAGAGTTAAGAAAATATAAATCAGTGCTATTTAGGGCACACTAGTGGCATATTTCTCTTGTGTCCTTAATATGGTGATTTTTAATAGATGGTAGGGTATTGGGAATGAATATTCAAGATCTAAGAATGAGGATATGAGATTGTGTTTTTGATGACTAGGGATATCTATGGTCCACACAAAGGCTGCAAAAGTGTGATAAAAGTCTCTATGATAGGCCTAGGGATAAGATACGAAGAATTTGTGTCAATTAATAGTCTTATCACTCAAATAAAACTTTTAGGTGATTAAATTTTCCCAACCCCTCCCCCCTAACCTGTACCTTCCTTTATGATAGAAATGCAATGAAGTGAAATGAATAGTATAAAGGAAAATGAAGCATACCTAGTCTTACCTAAGAAGTAAAGTTCATATAGCTGAGTTTGAGTATGTGAAGCTAGGTTAGTGTATGTGAATAATGATCAAAAGCATGACATGAAATGAAATTTGCTTATATAATTCATTACTTAAGAGATATCAAAAGTAAAAGACTATGATGAATAAAGAAGTAACTAAGTAAAATTGAGTCAAGAGTTGGGAAAGAGGAAAGGAATGAATAAACCTCATTGGCTATGCAAACCAATGCAAGAAAACTAATGACATCATGTGTGTGTACATGTATTAGTGATCAAATCATTGAATAAATTAGCCTAAACTGATAGCTTACTCATTCCTCATGTATTGGTGGCTAAAGAACTCAATATGGTTTTGACTCAATCAATTTCCACTGCTTCTTGGTGGATCATGACCTATGAATATCGTTGATTATACTTAAAGTGTATTTAATACTTTCATGTGGATGGCTCAAGAACTCAGGTAGGTGATGACTCCATCATTTCTATCATGTAGATAATTACATATTACATTGTTAGTTTATTGTTAGGTGTTAGTGATTAGTTTTATAACATCATTTAAGTACTTAATGATATGGTAGTTACATATATATAGCTAAATTTATTTTGTATATATTCACTTGTTATATATGTAATAAACACCAAGCATTTATCTACTTTCACATATAGTATTAGATTAGTGATATGCAGTTGATTCATAATAGAAATATACTACCTGATCAAAACTCTCATGCAACCAAGAGACCAGGGATGTGTATAGTGATATGCAGAGGAGAGCCATTTATAAAAGCTGATGTATAAGATTTAGTCCAGAAAGATAAGCTTAAAGACATGGTAATGAAAGAAGCTGATGGAGAAAATATTGCCCATGAAGTTCAAATAAAGCATGGTGTGAATGAGGTTATTTTGAGAGCTAATAAAATCATTCCCTTTGAGAGAAGTGTTAAAGATGAAAAGTGTAGTACAGTAAACCATTGACAGTCAACAACAAAAGTATAAAAGATGCCTTTGTAAGCAAAACACTAGATAGCTAGAGTGAAGAGAGGTAATCAGATGCCTACCCAATGAAGCAAATAAATGTGTCATTTGAAGCTGATTAATAGCTATATATATTTCTAGTATGCAATTGAAGTGGAATATAGGTAGTCATTTGCAAATGAAAGAATATTTCCAAGCCTGGTCAATATTGTATAAGTAGAAGCTGATCAAAACATTCATCTCCTTCATCAATGTTTTCAAGGTTAGAACATTAGATCAAAGATGCAAAAAATATGAAATAAGCCAAAGAAATTTGAGCATGGAAGTATGAAGTAGAAATTGTTGTGCTGAAAAGAGTGCAAAAGCTTTCGATGTACATTTTTTATATAGAATATGAAGCATAAAATATTGCTTTGATTGTAAAATTTTTTATAAAGTAAAAGAAAAATATGTTTACACCAAAACTCCTCTTATCTGATGCCCAACTCATTAAAGGGCCAAATTTCACTACATGGAAGATGAAGATGTAAATGATTTTTCTATTTAAATAATTATGGGGCATCATCACTGGTGTGCTGACCCATCCTATTAGATTTGATGAGAAAACCAAATATGATAAGTCAAATTCAAAATCCCTAATGTTGATCAAACTCATTGTCAACAACAAGGTTTAACCTCATACTTGGGATGCATCAACATTGAAAGAGGATTGGGACATTTTATCCACCAGTTTTGAGGCAAAAAAATAGATAAATATATTCCATCTCCAGTCTAGGCTTCATACTATTATTATGAAAGATGGTGAGGAAGTTGAGAAATTTTTACATTGGGTAGCAGAACTATGAGCAAAATTAATTACAGTTGGAGAAATGATTGAGGATAATTTTTGGTTTCGATCATATTGAGAGATTCCCCCTCTAAATTTTATACATTCATTATGACGATGAACATAAAAAGTAAAGCAATGTCTTCTGAAGAAATGGTGATTTTACTTCAACAAGAAGAAGCCATCCAGTGCATCTAGGAAGATTTTGAGGATAAAACCACTATTTCCAAGCCATGTGGTCCAAATTTCTTGAAAGCACCACCAAATTAGTCACAATAACAATAGAAATATGAAAAGTCAAAAAGATGGTGTCATATTCATTGTATCAATATAAAAGATATTAGTAGCTACTAATATAATGCCTTGACATAAGGCTCATCTATTCAATAGGGCATCTCTAATAGAGATGAATCATATAAATCTGAAATATGACCTCATTGATGGAAGTAGTGTGAACATGTAGTGGCACAACATAAGTAAGACTATGAATCTGAAGAGGAGGTACCCATAAAATCAGAATGTAGTAGCACATATAAGGATGCCATTCTTGTTTCCCAAACCTTGTCACAAATAAGAAAATTTTGGATGATCTAATCTGACACTAGTAAGCATATCAGAGGATACAAATGAATAATTGATTAACTAATGACTCAACCTATTGGAGATAATCTCAAAGTGGTACATACTAATCTTTGTAGACCCCTTCCTGCTTCTTTCCAAAGATTCAAGTTCTTTTAGTTGTTCGTAGATGATTTATCTTATAATACATGGGTATTCTTTCTCAAGAATAAGAGTCGAGCATTTACTCATTTTAAGGTCTTATGCAAATTTCTTGGCATGCTTGAATCAACACAACATCAAAAAATACCTGATCTTTCCCTATAAAACCCAATAGAATGGAACAATAGAGTGACATATCATTCAATCATGAAGATGGCTCATTGCATGCTTTCCATTGTGAAATTAGATGTGTCATTCTATGTAAAATTAGTTCAAACATTTGTATATATTCTCAATAAGACACCTAAAAAGATCTTGTAAGATAAGACACCATAAGAGGAAAACAATACTTATAAACATTCAATTTTTCATCTTAGTTTATTTGGTTATATATTTTATGTATGTCCCTTATAAAATGAAAAGTAAGATCAAACTAAAGACACTTCAATGCCTTATATTGGGGTAGATTACCACCTCAAAATATTATTATCTCATAGATCCTGAGATAAACAAGATTTATGAAAGTTAAGATGTGGTTTATGATGAGTTATCATTTGAATCATTACCACAGAAGGAGTTAGAACATACCACCTCTCCTAGATTTTTCCCATATATAGATGATTATAATGAAGAATATTCTCATAAAAAAGGTGAGCTACAAGGAAAATCATTCATTGATCTTGGAAATCTAGACGATAGCTCTTCATTGAATTAGCAGTAGCATCAACATCCAAAATGGGTAGATATCACCATCAAACACTCAGACATGAAATATAATCCAAATACTTTATTAGGAGTTTAGACCAAAATATATGTGATAAATTAAGTTAATCTCATACTCATGAGTTCAACAGTTGACATCCAAACAATAGATAGTTTGAGAGGCTTTATCTCAACCTCAGTGGAAGAAGGCCATGAATGCTAAATATAATGCCTTGATAAAAAATGGGACATGTGAACTTATAAATATACCTATAATAAATAAATTCCTTAGATACAAGTGGATTTTAAAGACAAAGTACAAGGTAAATGGATTCATCGACAAATACAAAGCATGATTTGTTGTAAATGGATATGCTTGGCAAGAAGGAGTCAATTATGATGAGACATTTTCACCTACTAATAGGATAAATACCATCATAGTTATTTTCATACTCCTATCACAAAAGGGATTGAAGCTTTAGTAGATGGACTTCAAAAGTGTATTCTTGTATCGTGATCTCAAAGAAGTGTACATGACTGAACCAGAAGGATTCATTGTCAAAAAACATCCACATAAGGTATGTCATATAATTAAGTCACTTTATATACATAATAAAGAACCAAGGGCATGGTACATTAATATTTATGATCATCTACTATAGGATATATTCATTCATAGCCTTTCATATATAAATTTATATACCAATAAGATAAGTACAAAGATTGTTATTTTTGTTTTGTATGTAAATGATCTCGTGGTCATAGGAAGTTAATATGATATTGTTAAAGAAGTAAAAAATGGCATGAATAAATCCTTCAACATTACAGACTTGGGGATACTTCATTATCATCTTGATTTGGAGATATGGAAAAATAAGAATCAAGTTTTCTGTCTCACAAATGTAATATGCTAAGATCCTCCTTGGAAAATATGGGATCATAGATTGTAAACCAATGTCAACTCTAATGGATAAATGTTTGAAATGATTCAAATTTTATGACTCACCTCAAGTAGATGAAAATCACTATAGACAACTTGTTGGGAGCCTCATTTACTTGATTTATACTAGACCAACCATTTGCTTTACTATCAGCTATATTTCAAGATTGATGAAAGAGCCAAAGAAGTGTCATTGGGTTGAAATAAATTATGTCTGAGGTACAATATATTATGTTCTAGAATATAAGAATAATTCAAATTTATGCTTGCAAGGTTACATAGACTTGGACTATTTTGTATTTGTTGATAATAGGGAATCAACTTCTGGATATTTATTTCATCTTAGATCTAGACCAATTTTTTGGATTCAGAATAATAAAATTATAGTTACTCTTTCAGCCAAAAATTCAAAATATTGTGTTGCATGAGGAGCTATATATGAAGTAATTTAGCTACATCATATTCTACCTAACATACAAATTCTTGAAGATCAGCCACTAATTCTTTTCTATGATAATAGGGGTATGTTAAAACTTGTCAAGAATATATTATTTCATGAGAGGACCAAACACATTTAGGTATAGTGTTGAGAAACCACATTCATCTTTAATACTACCCAACACATTCATAGATAGTATATATATTCACCATGTCACTTGGTGAGGTACAATTTCATCTATTTTGGGGGTACATTTATAAAAATAATATAATAAATGGGGTGATGTTAGCATAGCTAATTACGTATTTAATTGTTAATTTTTTGTTATTTTTTATTTATTAGTTTTTTAGTGTTGGTTAAGTACTTATTGATCTAGTAATTCCATTTATGTAACTGACTTTGTATTGTATATTTTCTCTTGTTACCTCTATAATAAACATCAAACATTTATCTACTTTCATAATTTATGACCCATATGTAGTAGATTCACATAAAATTTAACTGCATAAAGTTCTATAAATATCTGATTGGGTGTATCTAACTTTATATGGCATCTCTGTATCCACTTAGGTATATTAGTTGGCTCTAGGACACTTGATAATGAGAAGAACTATAAATGGAGTAAGGCATGAAATTTGTGATAACCTAGATTATGATGTCAAGTTTATACATCATATATAATGATGAATTTTTCCATTTAATATGATCAACATGTGTGTAACCAAACATATGAAAATAATTTGTTGTGCACATGGCCATAATCTGATATCTAAGTATACTAATTCTAGAGTGAGTTGTAATAACTATATTTGAGTATCTAAACTAAATATGTTAATGATCATGTTCCACATGATTCCCCCAATATGAATCAATTTCTAAGATAATGTGAATTTGAGTAAAACATAAGCATAAATGTCAAACCTATAAATAAATCTAATAAAATCTATAATGTACCAAGTGTATTATTCTAGCGAATCTAGACTATCTTGAAACTAGGCCTACTAGACAGTAGTGCCACATCTTGGAAAGTATTGTCATGTGGTAGTAGTGTCCTTATTTAGGCACAAATGTTTATGTGGTATGAAATTTATGTCATTTTACTACATTCTAAGTCACTATTTTTCCCAATGTTTACCTATGTCTAATTTTCTAAAACTAATCTTGTGTGCTGAAAATTGTTCTATGAGCGCAATGTAGAAGCTTGATCTTTGTGAAAAACCCCTTTGAATTCCCACTCTTTTGAGGCTGGTTATTGACCCTATGAAATAACTATCCTAAAAATAGATAACTCTTCAAATGGTGTGTCAACCAGAGCATATCTGATAATTGTGTGATAATCCAATATAATGTTCAAACATAAAATCATAATTTAAGATAATTTGAACATAAGTATGCAATGCAAGATATATGTCATGTTTAACATTTCACAAGTTTCTGTGATAGATCTAATCAATGTATATAATAATAAATATAATTAGAAATGATTATCTACCTAGGGGAATGGGGCATGATGTCCATAATGGCACCCAATTAGGAAGGGTAGATCTTTGAGGTCCCTTATGGCATCAAAAACTAGTGTGTGTAGCAATCAAAGATAATTGTCATGGCTATGATGCATACAATAAGTTATATATATATATATATATATATATATAACACATTATGCATGTAAACTAGGACAAGTGTCCATGATACAAGGGACACGGTCACATGTCACTAAAGCTAAGACAAGAAGACATACAAGGACATGTTAAAATGTCCTCATATGCAAACAACAATCAAATTATCTTAGGGACATAAAATGACACATTCAAATCTCTGCATACACACTTAGGAAAGTACACACAAGGTACATGGGCACATGTCCAAGAAATACATGAATAGAAGTGGTGTAGACCCAAGTAACAGTGGTATATTCAAATACCCTTGAATATAAGAAGTATAGAGAATACAATCAGGTGTAAACTAGGAAAGCTATAAATGAAAACATTTGTTAATGCAATACAAATCTATGTAATATCTAAGATGCACATATGTTTATTCTAAAGTAGTGATAGTCAACAAAAAGTATGAGTTTGAGTAACAATGATCAATATCAAGATATATGAATGCGTAAACTAGAATATAAGGAATGTGAAGATAAAACTTGGTAATATAAGCTATGTATAATATGCCTCTAAGTGCGCAAACATATAAAATTAATAATCATAAATTAATGTATATGCCCCCAGTGGGTAGATGATATCAAGTTTGTATCAATGTAGTGGACCTGAATCATGTAAATGATGTACAAGTACTTGATAAGAACAAGTGAAACAAATATGTATTATAAAACTAACTATATTAAGATAGCTAAATATATATTGTATGGAAAATATAATAAATATAAACATAGTAATGCATACAATATGTAAATTTTGTGTTTTTATGATTAAATATTTGAACGTTTTTTAATGTCTTTTACATGTATTATTTTTGTATTTTATGGATAATAAGCTATGTACAAGAAACATAAAAATGAACTATGTATAAGGAGCAAGAAAGAATGAGAGTATATATAATAAGGGAGAAACCATACTAACCAATGACTCTTATGGGAGAATCACTATCACTATGACATGTGCCAAAAATAGGAATGATAATCTCCCATGCATTGATATTTCTATGTTATAGTTGAATGTTATTGCAGTTAGAATGTGAGTATTTTTCATCATCAGAAGAATAATAACCTAGAATGATAGAGGAAATTTTCACATACTGTGGAGTTGAACTTTTTGAATTGTGCTATGGAATATTGACTATTACTTTTCCCTTTGTAAATATGCTTATTTTACACATATGGTGTTATGGAGGCTCTTTTTCTAGAAAGCCTTTGTTTGCAATGCCTGTTGACGTAGCGTGATTTTGTTTTTTTGAATTATGTTATTACTCTTTTTATAACATTTCCTATGTGTCAATATATTTCCTTGATAAATTGTATTTGTGATTGATTTACCTTAAAAAGTTTAATATATTACAAACCTTATTGACAAGCGTTATCAATTGCTAGAATAAGAGTAGTTATGCCTTAGCCATCTTTGCCCAAACCTTGACCATGATAATCAAACTATTGTAGATATTTGTGATTAAAATAATTGAATTTTAAAAGTTGAACCTCATTTTAAAAGGTGGGTTTTCTTTCTTTACCTATGCTTATTGTATTATTTCATGCTCTGATTGTGTTTTTTGAACCTTTTGTTGTATTGAGTTATGTTTTGGTAGTGATTTTTTTAACTATTTCTGAATTTGAAAATTTTTTAATTTGTAAATGTGTCATTGTATGTTGTTTGGATGTAGTGTCATTATATGAGTCATCTATATCTATTATTTATTATATTTTCATTTTTAATTCTAAACATGAATTGGTATGGTGCCCATGCATTCTATGATATTCACAATAATATGTGGATCTCCTTACTAGGTGTAGAGGGCATAAGTTGATCAAATTATCTTTAATAATTTACCTTAGTACCTCACTTGAACACTTATTTGATCTCTTAATGATCTTTTAATTAATAATCATAGACCTAGTTTATTATGATTTCATGTTCTGATATTTAATGTATTGTTTGCCATAAATTGTCTAAAATAAGATGCATATACATGATTTACACTAGTGTGCCCTAGAGGCCTTTATCTTGTAAATTTATTTTCTAATGTTGTAATATTTTCATGTAATAGTTTATTTTGATTTTTTAAACCTATAAGTATCTTTCTCATATTGATAATTTGATCACATAGAGTCTCACATGTGCAAATCCTTGCTATTTTTTATTGAACATGTAAGTACACACCATCTAGGGAAGAGGTTTTAATAGATTGAGTATGTGCATTAGTGATATTAGAATAGGTTTATTAATATAATTGAAGGGTGATCAAATGGACTTGGTTAGAGGTAAAGTAGTTATCACCCTTATGGAGAAGATGAGGATAAGGATATTTTTTCCTATGCATAAGATATGACATTGAAACATGAAACATAGTTGCTAGTTTATGTGATAAATCCTCTATATGTGTACAGGTTTTATTGTTTAATGGAATTACATGTAATAGAAAGATAACTTGTTATGAAATATGGCATATATTATAATTGATAGAAAACATCATCAATACATGTGTTTATGTCTTTGTTGCAAAGTCAAATGAAAGAATTTAACTTTGAAATAAATGTGATTAATTTATTTTATCATTATAATCATTATTATATGAAACACAAATTAGAATATATATGGATCTTAAATCTAAAATTTTTAAATGTAAACCCTAGGGTTATCTAGGGTTGGGGTTTGTCCAAAAATTTAAATTACATTCAATAAATGAAACCCTAATATGGGATTGATTAAATGATCTAGGTTACAAAAAAATTAGAAAAATTGAAGACTGTAACCCTAATTTAGTGCACAAAAATTTGAATAAGTTAAACTCTACATGAAACTAGGGTTTTAAAGTAATATTGAAAGTATGTCAGTTTTACAAAATATTTTAACCTTTTAGGGTTTAGATATGTAAATCCTATGTTTGATTAAATTTCTCAATAGTATAAATTATTGAAATAGTATTTAATCTATAGCCACTGATTTATTATAGATCTTGACTTTTTTTAAATTTCTAAATATAGTAATAAATATGTGCAAATAAAGACTATCAGGAAAACACCTAACATGGAATATTCAAGTGATGAAAATTGAGATAGGAATAGGTCTAAGTGTCATCAACTAGATCCCTATGTTAGATCCTCTCCTAGATAGTATCACCACACTTAGACATTAACACCATGTGGCTCTAGTGTCTTGAAAATGGTTCTAGTGTATTTTATGTGGGACTATTCCTAATTTTTGGGTGCACTTGATTTTTTATTTCTAGGCTATGTTACTACATGCATAAAGTCAAACTTTGTATTGTGCTTGTAACAGTTGATTTATGATACAAAGCCTAATCATCCTACAATAAAGGCATGAAATAGAAAAGTGTGTTCCTTAGTAAGAAGGTTGGATATCCTTAACACCCTATTATGAAGAGAGATGCCTACATACCAATACTCCAAGGAGGGATCAATCTTTATGTATTTCTTTCTACCTAAAATCTCACAAAAATTCAAATGATGCTAGATTGATAGTGGTCTTGACTTCCTTGAGTGTGCTTGAGATTGTAAATATTGAAAATATAGGCTTATGACAATTGTATATGGTAGAATGTATAATTAAGTTAGAATAAGGACTAATAACCTTTATTTTTATCAACTTATTTCATGGTTGAATAGCTCTTTTGTATATAATTTACATCGAGTGGATAGAGGTCTAAAAGTCATGTATATATAGTGTTATGTAACTTGTGCAGATAATAAAATATGCCTAGGATGACCATAATAAGGTTTAACATTTGAAAATATATCCATTTAGGATAGTTGGGATAAGTGCCAGTAGTCCCATTTTAGGGACACTAGTGACATGTGGCTCTAGTGTCCTTAATGTGGTGCTGATGTTCAATTGGTAGTTTGTTGGCCATAAAGGGCCAAGATCTAGTACTTTGGGTTTGAAACTATATTTTAGCTAAATAGGGATGTCTATGGTCCCATAAAGGATATAAAATTATTATAAAATACTTTATTATAGGTTTAGGGCTAAGCTACGAATAAGTTTTTGCAAGTAGCACTCAAATACCATTTTTAGGTGATTATAATTTGATTCTACTTTACGTATTTATGTTTCAAAATATAAATACACCCATTTAATAAATAAAACCACATTTCATGCCTAAAATTTAATTTACTTTATGTCTTCACATAATTCTAATCATCGTGACCTATAAATGGTAAAAACTCCTTAGTCACCAAGAGATTCCTCCAATGTATTAATATTTGTACAATGGCAAAAAATTCAACATCATACGTAAAATAATTTTTTATTACCTCATTCAATTTATCATTGAAATATGCTACTTGCCTTCCTTATTGACTCAAAAAAACACAAATTCCTACATGTAATCATAATAAACTTCAACTACTTTGTTAAAATTTGGTAATGCTAAAATGAGATTTTTTTTAATCTTCTTCTTTAATAATTAAAAGTTATTTTTTGCTATATTTGTCCATAAAAAATTGTTTGCTCTCATATAATATATTATTGTTTCAATATTACCACTAAAAATCTTAATGTAATTTCTATACAAATTTATTAAACCATGGAACCTTCTGACCTATATTATGATTCTTGAAATAGGCCACTTAAAAAATGTCTTTACATTTTCTTCATCCATCCTTAATCCATTTATTAAAACTACAAATCTAAAAAATACCAAATTATTTTACATAAATTGACACTTATTAAAATTTTCATGGAACTTCTCATTTATTAACAACTCTAATATCATTCTCAAGTTCCCTAAATTATCTTCTTTATTCTTATTAAATATCAAAATATCATCACAACGAACCACCATAAAATTTCTAATGTAATATTGTATCACTTTGTTCATCACTCTCATAAATGTGTTAGGTGCATTATATAATCCAAACAATATTACCATCCCCTCATATAAACCATAAATAGTATTTAATGTTATTTTACATTCATCTCATGCATGAATATGAATCCGATAGTAACCACTCCTTAGATCAATATTAGTAAATTATTTTAATCCTATAAGAACATCAATCATATCATCTAAATGAATTATGATAAATATGTATTTGATAGTAGTTTTATTTATTTCTCTACTCTATACACACATCCTCCACCCCTAATCTTTATTTGGAGTTATGAATGTTGGTGTTGCACATAGACTCACATTATCCCTTATTACACCCTTTCTCAATAATTTAGTAACTTCATTTTATAATTATGCATTTTCTATTGGATTCATTATATTTGTTCCTTGATTGGGTAGAGGTGATCTTGGGATAAGTTAAATATGATTTTAAATGACTCTCTTTGGTGTTAAAACACCCTCTAAATAATTAGGTATAGCATTTTCATATTATTTGAATACTTCACTATTTATGCTAGTATTTGTACCATTTATATGTCTTATTTATTTGATATTAAAGCATAAAAATAATATATCATCTTTATGTTTGATAAAAAAATTTGTATACCATAATTTATAATTCCTCTTTTTTAGGAGACAATAAAACTACATTTTTATGACCTTTTAAAAATTATATGTATTCTTTGTCCCATCATGAGCTATTTTTCTCTCATATTGCCATCACATTTTAAATAATGTATTTCATGCATCCATTGGAATAACATCACACCATATTTCATCATTGTATATTTTTCCTAAAGAAAACTTGATGAAGTGCCTTTCATCAATTGTAACTTCATTTCCTTTCTTAAACTATGGAATCTAATAAGGATAAGGGTGATTTTCAAAATTTAAACCTCATTTATCTACCATTTTTTAATAACCATATTTTCACAAGTATCACCTTTTATAATTACTTTGCATATCTTACTTACTGAAGTACAAATTATTTTAGCAATATTTGTTTTCAATCATTGTTCTCCTAGTCATGATTTTTTTTCAATATCTACTACTAAAACTTTCAAATCTTACTCTTCTACCTCATAATCATCTAAATAAATTATTCGTAGATCATACTACCTATTTTTATATTGATGATAATTTGGGAAATTAGAGGCTTAGTGTCTTTATTATCCACATCTATAAATAACATAAAACTTGCATTGATTTGGAAACCACCCTCTAGAATTTCCATAGCATTTTCATCTCTAAAAATAATATTCCTCTTTATTGGTATTGAAACCCTTGACTATTATATTCTTACATTTACACACCACATAATGATTCACATCTAGTTGGATTAAACCTACCTCTAGTGGTATTAAACTGATCTCATCCCCTTACTAGAGGACATTGTCCTCTTTTTGGCACAATTGATCTTCTAAAATTATATCATTTTTTTCTTATACCTTAAAAGGTAATAGATAATCATCCTCCATCTAAATTATTCTATGAATGCTTAATTCATATTGAATAGAAAAATTCAAACCATTTACATAACTTTTAACCATTTTTAAATTTTTTCATCATGTTCTACTTGTATGGAAAGCTTTTAAAACTCATCTATAAAATATTGTATATTGTGATTCTTTTGTATTAAATTATACAATATTATATATAGGGTTTGTGCATAACCCATAGGAATACATTTATCCCTCAACATCATCTCGATCTTGATCCATGTTTTGATGTTATATTTACCCTTTCTATGTCTCTATTTACATAGGTGATACAACCAAATAATTACATGACCCTTCAATTTCATGTATGGAAACCTCTAGGTCTAGAACTATATTCCTATCAGCTTTCTACATATCATATATTGAATACTATGTTAGCATCAAATCAAGCTAAGCACTCTATTTTATGTCATTTCTATATATAACATATATGTACTTTATATTAATAACTTATCTCAGTTTAATAAATTCATAATATGGTACATATGAGTTTAGCACATTAAATGGCTTATTATATATCTTATATTAACCCTTGTTCCCTATCATTTCTATGTCATTAACCCTATATACCCAAGTAAGGATTTTAGAGTCAAAACTAGGGTTAAGCAATAATATTGGAGGATTCTAGAGTGAGTTGGAGAGAAATTTACATTAATAAGAGGACTAAAAGACATTGAAAACATGTAAATGGAGCCCAAGGACCCATTTATAAAGGATCAATTCCTTTAATACATGATAAAAACTACTAAACTATTGATAAAAAATTTAAATTTTCAAATTTCTTACTTTGGGAAGAAACTCATAATCTCCATGGAATGACCAAGTGAAGGTAAACTAAGCATAAGAAATGTTTTTCTTATTTAATCAAAGTGACCTAATACAAATACCTAAGGACTACTAACTCAAAAATTGACCTATCAAACCCCAATTTAGATGTGTCTTGTTGATGATGCTACATCAAAACATGAAATGAAAGGGAAGGTGAAATCAATGACAGACTCATAATTATAGGAATTACTATTTTAGGTGGTGAAGGGATAGGTAGTGAAATAATGGTGGTGGAAGCAAGAGTGGATGGAATAGAAACCAGTATAATGGGAAATGTTTGGGAGTTTACCCCAAATTTTTTTACAATAATGAATCTAGACTCATTGGAGGTGTTTGAGTGGAAAGAGGGGTAGATAAAAGGGATGTACAATAATTTTTAAAAAACTTACAAAGACTTACATGTGTAATTATATTAATTGGGTCTAGTGGTTCCCAATAAAATGTTTATGTTTGTCAATGTAGAGAAGGTAAGGTCCTCATAATTGTGTTTTCTCTGCCTAAAATTCTAGTATATAGATGAGTGAGAAGTAGATGAAGACTAGAGAGTACTAGATAGATGAGTGGTAATTTTATGAAAACTAGGGAGACTTTTGAGAATGTCCTTCCTAATATGATCACTAACTTATTTTTGGATATTAGTATGTCCCTAAGATGGATTAGTTTCTTCTTGTATATGAGAGTGATGTTGATCTTTCTCATGTGTGCTTTGATATTATGGTTTTCACCGTTGAGGATTTTTGGATATTTCAAACTCTTCCACTTTTTTATTTGGTCACTGTTTAGATATTTCATGGTCATAATAGATTATTTGAGCAATTATCATTGGCATATTATGCTTTTTCATATTGATCCAAACTTAATAATCATATGAATAATTGAGAAAGATAATATAATGCTTATATACTTTTTTAACATACTTGATGATTAATTTATTCTTCTATTGAAGGTGCATATGATAACTCTTTACTCTTTATTTAGGTTACCAATATCTTTATTGGGATACTTCTAGGTCATTATGAACCTTGACCTTTCCCATTAAATTGATATGTGCCCTTATTGTAAAATGAAGTTGGACAATACATAGGGGAGTTTTATGATAATAATCTTGGTGTTTGGTATCAAGCTCCTCATCCACATTTTTGTATAAGTGGTGTGAAATTTTTTATCAGCCACCTTATCTAGGATGTGGAATGTAAAATACATAGGGGATGCTTTAGTACCCTCAATCTTAATGATAGTACAACTGAGATAGTATCAATAATCTCCATTTTAGAGATACTCGTCATGTTTTCCAATATCCTAGGAATCTAATTTTCATATATGTCTAGGTAGACCTAAGGATAAATATATTAACAAATTCTAATGATTTTATTCTTGGATTTATAAATATGTGATAAAGGGTAAGCAACATAAATTACTTTATTTGGGTACTTGGTAGATGGCTTCCACGGTTCCCCAAAAGTTTTCAAGACTATCTATAGGAATATGTCCAATAAATAGGACATAATATCATATAAGAAAATTCCATAAGCTGGAATTTGCTCAAATTTGAATGTTTACTCCTTTAATCTAGCACTAATAACCTCTTGTAATGGTACAACCTTATCTGAGGTGAAGAGAAAATCCAAACAGGGAACCCACTGTACTTATACATCAGTGGTAATAGGGAAAATATATAATATGTTAATAAGTTCTATTGTTATCCTAATGTCCATCCTAAACTTAGTTATGGGATTGTATAAAATACCCCTTTTGGTACTTAATTTCATACCCATTTTTAACCATTGTTTTAATTTCCCCTTTATTGTATTTTGTTCCATCTAAACATTGGCTAAAACTTGGTTATAAGTGACCTTAGGCATTGAAAACTTTAGATACCCTTCAAATTCATCTCCAAAAATACAATAAACTATATTCGTATGAGTTATTAGATGAAAGCAATCTCCAACATGAAAGCACCATTATAAAATAAATCATGAATTAAGTCTATATAGGGAATTGCCTTAAATTTTGGCACTACATTATGTATTCCTATGTTGTTAATTTAAAATAAATTGTCAATTTATTTTAACTCCTCCTAAGATAAATGATCTTGTGATGAACATTTCACTATGGCATCTACTACATCTCAGATAGTTGAATAGTGAGGAAAATTAAAATCAAGGGAACTCTTATCAAACACAATGTCCATATACTCTATGCTACTAGAAATGGAGTATGAAGAGGGGATGTGGTTGTAATTTTATTTTGGAGGAGCCATTTTTTTGTAGTATTTCTCATATATTGACTAAAAACACTTGTGAATCTGTTGAGGAGAACAAGGGGTTTTGGTTATGTGAGAGATCAAATTTGTAATATGTAGATTTTAGATTAATGGTAATGTGATTTGATTTTGGTTCAATTTTTTCATATATTTCCAAAATATGAATCTTAAATGCACAGTTCATGTGAAATTTATGTAAACAATAGGTTTTATCTACTTCTTCTTTTGATTTAAAATTTTTAGTCAGCATTTGTAGTTTTATTGGCCATATGTCCCCTTATCATGCATTGGATTTTGTCTAGTTTTAAAACATTGCATTTAAATTTTAGCCATGTTTTCAAGATATTTTCCCACTTAACACATTAAAATTTACATGGGGGTCTTAACATTTCAAATGATACTCTTTTTATCATGTTAACCCTGCATCAATAATATTTTTCCACTTAGCATGATCTCAGGAGTCTGGTAGGATTTTGAATGTCTATTATGTATTTTCCTCTTACAGACTCTAGATGAGCAGTATCTTGCCACATGATAATATCTACAAGATCCAATAAGCTTGAATATATTTAGTTTACATGTACCTCATTTGGATTTAATTGAATGAGATCTTTCCACCCATCATGATCTCAATTAGTTGGCTACTTAAAAACCTTAAATATATTTGACCTGTCTTGATCTGTTAGTTTTTATGCCACCAAGATGTAGCCACTTTCCATGATATAAGGATTCTAAGATGATTTTCAATGTAAACTATGTATTCACCTCCTAGAGACTCTAGATGACCAATATTTCATCACATGGCATGATCTTAGTGATCAAAATATTCATAAGATTGAGACTTTTCATGAAGACTAGTTGTGTCCTAAGTGAACTCGATATCCACATCTGGATGGCTTGTGATTACTCAAATTATTTGAATACATAGAATATTGTTTTAAATTTGAGAGTCATAATTGAATGATATTATTGCATGTGAAATGATCTCAAAATATTTAATGATCAAGAGGATATATAAATTTCACAAAGAATGCAGTTGGCTACAAGTACTTGGGATGTAAATAGATGTCACGATCTAGGGAACTTGATGAAAATTTAAAACCCAATAATGAGATAATGCACATCAAATATTAAATAAACTAATTTTTTTTAATTAGTTGTGTTAGTCAATTAAATAAAAACATGACATTGAATAGGTATCTAAAATAAAATTAAAAAAATATCAAAGGTGATAAATGAATAATTGATAGTGTTCAAGATTTGAATTTGTTTGTGTTGTAATTTTAAAATGTAAATAGACTTAGAAAATAACCATAGGTTTAATTATATTATTTATTTATATATATATATATATATATATATATATATATATATATATATATATATATATATATATATATATATATATACATACATACATTAGAGTTCCTAAGGTTACTATAGACTATGAATAAATATTTCTTAGCAAAAATCAGTCCCTATTTAATTTTTTTGAAAATGGGGTGTGTTAGATTACAACAAATACTTATAGTTATATCCCAAACTTAAAACATATATTAAAATACATGCATTACATGGAAATCAAAACTTTAAATTTTCTAATGTAAAGGGAGACACTTCTTATCACATTAGGTCCTTTGATGCCTCTTCCTAATATTTTATCATGATAATAAGTAATTGAGTAATTGTACCTAAGAATAATGATTGTGAAACTAATTTATTATATGATTTAACATGTGAAACTATATTTTTTTTTACATCTTCACTCAATTTATTTTCCATTTTAAATCAATACTAATATGAAAATGACATTATAAGAATTAGTTTAAATCAAAGGAAAAAAATGAAATAACAGTAGTGAGTATGTACTTTGATTTTGATATATTGGTTATCAATCAACCACTCAATAATAAGCTTCAATGTAATTATATCAATATTTCATTTTCAATTATTAAAAAAATATTAGTCTCAAACTCATTCTATTATCTTAATAAATGTTTAAATTATATTCAAGACTTTGAAGTCATATATATCTAGATACAAATATTCTTAAGTATGGGTTAAATGTATTTCAAATTTCATTATTTAGATGAATTTTTAGTTATATTGAAATATTTGAGGTTATATATTAAAATACAAATGTTCTTAAGTATCGGTCAAATTTATTACAACTTCAAAGGGAAAAAATTCCCAAATAAGACTGAATTTAAAGTTATCTAAAATAAAAATAAATTTAAGGTTACAAATAATAACACTAAATGGATTTTTTAAAAATAGAGGATTTTTAATGGTAGAAAACATATTAAAAACTATTAACCATAATTTTGGGTTACAAGGAATGGGTAAAGTATATAAATCTAGACCCACTACAAAAGTTAAAGCATACCATAAAAATCATGTGAATAAAGACAAGTGCTAAACAAAAAAACTATACTCACCAATCATAAAATACTATAGAGATAACCACCATATGGTAAACAAAAGTAGTCAAAATATGTTATTAGTCACAAAGGGGTATACTAATGGAATCAGTTTACTTTAACTTTCGATTAAATTCACCCTTCTCCACCAATCATAAATAATTGGTTTTTATGTATTGAAAAATTTGGATGTTTTTAATAGTTAACTTGTGCATTTATTAACACAATATGTGAAAAAAAGCTTTTATCTATATTTTCATTGGTTAAAATTGTTTGCATGTTATTAAAGGAGAGAGTGTTGACATCATACCCAACACATTGAAATATATTAATGTATAATACTCATGAAATTTCTTGGTAATGATAATAAATGCATATGAATATGGATAGGTGGGATGAAACTTAAGTAGGGAAAGTTTATTTTATAAAAAAATTATTATCAGTATGCACCACTAAAATCATGAAACTCATTTTTTAATTCATCATGAATAAAATATTAAAAATAAGATACATTTTATATGTTCCATCGTTGACCAAGTGTGAAGTAGGTAGTTATGCATGGATCTAGGTCCTTAGGAAAATATATTGGTACAACACGTAGACAAGTCTAGAGATGAAGGAATAGGGATTTCTACATTAGGTTCAATCAAGTTAGGATTGGATGATTTCATATTCTATAGTGTATTGTTTAGTAGGGTAGCAATGTATGATTATATGACTGTGTATGTATGTTATCTTGTTATATGACTTCGATTTTGTTTACATTTTTCTAAAAGGCCTTGTTGACTCTCCCTATGTCTACATGTTTGAAAATGACTATATAAGTTCTTAATTTGAAAGTAGTGAGAACACAAACTAGAATTTTAATATGGAATATAATTGATCATGATGTAAAAAAACTGATACTTGAGACTTCCATTGGTATTATTGAATGGCATTGCACCCTACAATTTATACAAATGTTGACTCAAATATTTGGAGCAATATTGATAAAATTTAGTAGAAAAACCTATTATTGTGTTGATGTAAAGCAAGGCTTGAATACATCAATGCCATAAATGCTAATTGATCGATGTTGGTGGTAGAGATAAGGGAACACCATGTAGCTACAATGAAAAAGGTTAATTCTATTAGAAAACACATTAAAGAGAAATGTCTTCTACTTTTAGATACAAATGATTAGTTTTAGATTTTAAAATTGTATTAATATGTCATGTTTTTCTAAATTGGTGTGTTTCTAGTCAAATTTAGGTTTGAATTTACTAGCTAGATAAATATATCAGGGACTTTTTTTTAACATTTTTTACATTGCTTGTAAAGATATAACTTATGCATAGAATAATGGATGCATGGATGCCAGCTATAATCCCATGGACGTTGTGTGATTCAAAACACTTTAAGGACACACTGAAAAGGTGGGAGAATACTTATTTATGTTCCCATTGTAGAGTGTCATAGTAAATTTGTGTTTGAAGCTATTTTTTATTGATGAATTATCAAAACCATATCTTTTAGTGGCTCTAAATCCACTATGGATTTGAACCTGAGTGGTTAATTTTATGTTATGATCAGAATTTTATGCTACTCAAGTTAACATAGGGTTTGATGTATTTTATTAGAGCATCCAATTTAATTTACTAATGTCGACATGTGGAATCCTAAAAATGTTAATGTTTGGTTTGATAAATATTTAATTTTTAGAATCATTGCCTTTAGGGCATACACAAATTTCACCCTTTACACAAAGTATATCTTTTATGCATCCTAATTATGGTTATGTATAAAATGGTTATGTTTCATTACCCTACTAGGAGCATACATCATTTTATTAATGCAAGGTTGCATGCTTCATTATGTGTAAATCTATGTTATTGTGTTATTATGATTGGATTGATCCCACTTGTATGTAATTTATATCTACATGGAAGGATAGAAATAATTTTTGTTTGAGTGTCTTGGTTTCCTTTTAGTGTGTTTTGTTACCATATTGTTGCATAAATGTTGAGTTGCTATTTTAAATGTGATTATGTTTTATTTTCACACTATGTTTTGGGTGTGACTATGTTGAACCCCATTGTAGTTGGTTGGGTCTCAACTGAGTCTTATTCAACTATGATTTTTGTTCTTGTCACTTTATTTAATATAACCTTAGGAGATAGGGAAGTATTATTATCTTATAAGATTTATATATAAACTCCTTTATTTTACTTTTGCTAGTATGCCAAGATGTAAAGATATTATAGGGTTTATGGTTATATTAAATATCAATGTCTTCTCTCATGTGTTACATTATTACTTGTCCTATTTTTATTTAGGTTTTTTCATCACTCCTTTGACTACATAAAATATAATTTTGGCTAAAATATTTACAATAACATTAAATTAGGACTGTCGTTATTAACTACATTGATGGGTAGTATTACCTATAACTAGGTTTATATTTTATATTGTGTTTATAATGTCATAATGAAATTTATGTTAGTTGTGCTATGATGTGATTTTTAATTGTTATACTATATTTTGGCCATTTTATTGATAGTCGATAGGGTTATCATTACCTTGTTTACATCTTAAATCTACTATGTTATTCATTTGCACCAAAGATGTTGTATGCATACATGTTGTTGATTTTGTGTGTGTGTGTGTGTGTGTGTGTGTGTGTGTGTGTGTGTGTGTGTGTGTGTGTGTGTGTGTAACATCACTTAAAGTTATCTCGAAACTAGGATGTATATGTTGGTTGTGTATGTTTTCATGTGGTCTTAAGTTTTGTTGGGTTCTTGATATCCATGACTTTATTTTTAAATCAATGGGTTATGATGATTTATTGAGTTTTGGGAAGTAAACTTGATTGTGTTTGATACTTTGGGTTTATTACTTTTGAAGGCATGTTTAATTGGCTTTTGTTGTCTGATTGACTTCAAACTCAATTTTGTTTAGTGTAATGAGCATAATTAGTCTTATTCATCTAGACTTGAGAGGATATTGAAAATGTTTGAAGGATTTTTGTTCAGCTTTATGAGATGTTTTATTTTTATCGAATCTTTACCTTCATAATAATGAATAATCTAGTTTGATTTATAATTTTATTGATTTGATAGTTACATTGAATATATGAAATTATTTTAAAGATTTTATGTGGTTCATTTAACTGGTTATCTATTGTTTGGTTACCATTCCTAGACTAGACTTGAATAGATAAATGGGTGCATTTTATATATTGGTAGTTTAAGGTTGACCATGACTTGAATGGGGATCCAAGGTGGTTATTTAAAAAAATATATAATGAATTATATTTATTCCATTTTATGTCATTCAAAAACCTATATTAACATTCACCTTCCTGATCAATATTTTTGATAGATTAATTATTCTCATCTCACTTCAAAGTGGTAAATTTGTCTTCATGTATTCTTTTGTTTTTAGATGTCTCTTTTTTTGAAAACTTGATTATTCAAAATTCACTTCATGTTCTTGGTTACTACAACCACCATCTTGTTGATAGTTTTAGTGGTGAGGGCCACCAATGGTTGAGCTCATAAGGCTAGTTGGGTGGGTTTTTACTGATCAATTCATTCACATTCAACTACATGATTCAATGACTTGCACACACGTAATATAAGGTAGTAACAATATAAGTTATTATGTTACTTAGTATATTTTGTTATTATTGATATTGAGTTAGCTAGTATTCAATAATTTATTATATTTGGTTAGCATTGACATTGAATTAGTTAGGAAAAAATCTTTATTAGATAAATTGATCACATTAAATGCTAACCTATGTTTTTAATGACTTACATAACTAAAATAGAAGATGAACATTTCCTAAGTGTAAGATAGTTAACAGCTGAAGGTGATATACTTCAAGTATAATAAATTAACAATTGGTTTTGACTTTCCTATAGATTAAGCATTCAATTATCAAATATAGAATTATTATTCCAGTATCAACTTATGTCTAAATTAGATCTATTACAAATTATTGTATGTGATTAATCTATATAATTATTATCATGTTGATTCATTAGATTAGATAAATAATTGGGATAGTCAAATTGATCTATCAAAGTTGTGTTTAATAAGATTTACTTAAATGTTTATACTAGTATTTTAACCACATATCATGTAGATATGGTTTGAATTTGAAGAGAAAAATAATCTTTGATTATACTATATAGTTAAATCAAAATTACATTGTGTTAGGGATTCATCATTACATAGTCTCAAATTAAGCATGAAAACTAATATAAATAGATTTATTGGGACTATCACATTATGTAAATGGTAAATTCATATACATAGATGTACATGGATCTCTTAGTCATCTTAAACAATGCATAAACTATTCAAAATTATAGTAATTAATTCATGTGCGAACAAATTAGAATCCTTCCTTTTATAATGTGTTTTAGACACACTTGGTTGTGTGTAAGGTATGTATGTTGCATACATATATTATTTGAAGAATATTAATTTCTTTCCCTAAGATATATATATATATATATATATATATATATATATATATATATATATATATATATATATATATATATATATATATATGATCTAAAAATTAATGCTTTCATTCTTGTATTAGATAAAAAATGAATTAAAGATTAACTTACATCCTTTATTAATCAAGATGTTTTGAAAAGTATGTAAATATTCCTACATAAAATGATCATATGGTTAAGTGAAATTATTTAAATTAAGTTAATATAATGAATTAGTATAAGGAAAGATTCATTTTACATAACTCTCCTACTCCATTTGATGATTGTAGAAATATAAACAAAAAGTTGCACACTTGCTAATTTATTTTATTTAGGCTATATGTGTTCTCACTTTCCCTTCCATTATTTAAACATAATTGCCTCAATTACATTGGATTTACCAATAGAGAGATTTCTAAGAGTTACTTAAGTGGAACATTTAATTTGGGTTCCACTCAACTTAGAACTTGGTTGTATTTTGTTTATCTAAAGTGTGTTGTATTCTATCTACTTTGATTATTTATGTTGGTTTAATTTACTTGTTGCCCTCATCTAGTCTATTGAAATACGCAGTTAGTTTTTGAATGCAGTGATTTATTAGACATATATTTACTTACATAATAATATAATATTGTATGGAAACAATCCATTCTTTTCTTATATAATGATATGAAAATGGCTTAGTTATTGATTGAATACATAATTTTGTCTTCTTTTGAAATAATCAGATAAGCAAGGTTTAATTAATTAGACACCTTAGATGAAAAATATCTTAGCCTCTCTTGTTTCAAAATATGTCATTGGCCATACCAATTTATTGTTTGCATGAATTTGGTTTTTGACTTCCTAGAGGGTAATAATGTTGATCAGAACTATATCATTCATCACATCATAAGTAATGACATTCATATTAGTAAACATATGATGTATGCATTGTTTATATAAGTAATATGGTGTCCTCAAAGGTCATGTGGGATTTATGAATTTTGTTGTTAGCACTATAAAACCTTATATTTTAAATAGATTTATATTTATGAAATAATGTTTTACGTTGCATGAATGATTATAAAATTTCATGTGTTGAATTGATTTCAAATTGATATTTATGTTTAGTTGTCTAAATTATGTTTAAATATAAAGATAGTGACTTGTACCTTTAACATAGACCTATTTTAACTTGAATGATAACTTAGGATAATAGAGTTATCCTTCTTGGTTAAACTAATCCTTTAACTTAATCATCCTTGAATGGGACTAAAACCCACTGAGGAGAGTGAGGTACTTACCTAGGGTTAGGGACCTAGAAATAGTCTTATGTGGAAGTACAAGTACCACATATGGCACTTGGGTCTTATCCATATATCCGTACACTAATAAACCCCAAAAACCATAAAACATATGATATAATATCATGCTTCCATATTTCACCTTCTATACGTGTTTACCTCTAGCTAATTACTTTAATTCACCTCCTTTAGTTTCAATTGCATGTATGTTAGTATAATAAATATCTAGGTCTTGTGTTATCAAGAGAGATAATTAGGTCTAACACATCCAAAATGTACTCTAATGTACAATTCTAATTTTATTGGGGAGTTATTTTATCTAGTATTAGAGCATTTTTTATACTCTAGGGAACTTTGGGAGTGAGTTTTATTCTTATAATTTTATAATCTAATGACTTATCACTTGTACTTCTCAGGATGATTAAAAAATGATCAAGTGGAGAAAACATACATGGGAAACTTTTTAATATCAACCTAGTTAGGGGTAGAGGTATATGATGAAGAAGATGTCACCATATCCACATCCCCATTCATAACTAAGAAGAGCTGCCCATAAATAATACTAACAAAAATAGAGGTACCCAATGATGAAGTGGATGATTGGCATCTAATTGAAAATCAGGAGGAGATCCTCAGTGTCATATTTATGGGATTTAATACCTTATAAGGAAAGATTGATAACCAAGATCAAAGGTTGAACAATCTTGAAGAGATATCCTAAGAGGAAATACTCGGATTGGAAATGGGGTAGGTAGAATCACCTATGATTCAAGATCTACCTTTGACTATTATTGACCAAATAATCAAAGAGTTAAATAAGCTTCCACCACTTACATTTTTTGGTGAGGAATTACGTGATGTAACCAATGCATGGCTGGTACACTTTCATAAATACTTCACCTTTCATAACATGCCATCATATGTGAATGACAGGGTGAGAGCCAACTAGCTAGTTGGTCTTGTAGTTTTATGGTGGAGTCACCTTTGTGCTATTGAAGGATATCAACACTTGAACATGTCTTTGTTTGTTTTTGAGACTTAGTTTCATAAAATATACCTAAATGTAAACTATAAGGAGAATAAAATCACTAAGTTTTAGCTTTTGAAGTAAGAAAATATGTTTATTTCTAAGTATGAGAATAAGTTTCTAAATTTATTACATCATGTGAACTATATGCATGCTGAAGATACCAAGATTACTAAGTTCAAACATGATCTCAAGGAAATAATGATTCATGACGTCAATATGACAAACCCAATGATTTTGGTTGTAATAATTGAATTAGCATATAGGGCTAAGGAAAAAGAAAAGTCTCACCAAAAAGCAAGACAAGAATTTAAGACAAGCATGTAGTAGTCTAAAGCAAAGAACGTTTCTCCCATGAAAAAGAATTTCTAAAAATTAGATATAACAGTAGGTTTTTTGGTGGCACTAAAAATTTAAGCATGTTTTCTAATCAAAAAATAAATTTCAAGTCCCATGGATCCTCAAAATTTGGTTCTTACAAGAAAGAACATCAAAATAGCTAATGTGGACTAGACATAGATGCAAATATTCTTCTAGTAGCATCTTATAGACCTATTATTTTTTGGGAATGTAAAAAAAACCACTTTAAAAAAGATTCTCCTAAACTGAAATCAGGCCAAATAGTGAATCATAGGGTATAAGCTACTATTGATAATCATAATGTTAATTTTCAAGCCACTCCAATTCAAACCTGAGGTACAATTAATGATTTTCCTTTGACTGTATTGATTGATTCAATTGAAATAGAATGATTTTTTCCCCATTTTGTTGTAAGGAAATGTAATATTAAACCCATATTAATAAGAAAAGGTTGAGAGGTTGAGTTTGGTACTAGCAAGAATGTGCCGATTAATGAGTGCTTGGAACAAGAAGAATTAGATCTTGGTGTTTTTAAGACCAAGGTGAATCTTTTTCTCACACTTTTAGCATGTTATGATCTCTTCTTTAGGATGAATTGTCTACATGAATATCAAACCACACTTTATTATGTGGGAAAAAGATAAAAATGCCCTAATGACCTTGGCCAAATTATGGAATTGCATGCCATGCAATGGTTTACAAAATGTAAAACTCTCTTAGCCCTATAACATAAAAGAGTTGTTAGAAAAGGATGCAAGTTTTATGTAGTCCAAATATAAAGAATTATCAAAGGAAAAGGATTTGTTTTATTTATATTTTCCCATTTTAAGGGAGTTTATGGATGTCTTCCTCAAGAAAGCACCTAGTTTACCACCCTAATTTTAAGGCAAATTTTATCTACTAATATGATACCTTGATTTGCCCCTATTTCTAAATCACCCTAATGAATGAATGTGCTAATTTAAAATAGTTAAAAGTTCAACTGCAAGAAGTTTTGGATAGTGAAAACATTTATCCAAGTGTCTCCTTTGGGTGTTCTAGTTCTCTTCATGAAGAAGAAGGATGGCACATTAAGAAGTTGCATTAATTACCACATGTTAAATAGGGTAACAATAAAAAATATTTTTATTTACCTAAGATTGATGAATTATTTGACCAAATGAAGGGTGTTGTAGTCTTCTTTAAGATTGACTTGAGATTAGGCTACCATCAGTTGATAATCAATGAATATGACATTCATAAAACAACTTTTAGAACTCGATATTGGCACTATGAATTCATGATTTTTCCTTTTGGCTTAACCAACACACCTAAAGCTTTCATGAATCTTATGAATAACATATTTAGAGACTTCTTGGATACGTTTGTGCTAGTTTTTCTTGATGACATTCTCATTTATTCCAAAAATGAGGCTGATCATGATTAACACCTTCATTTAGTCTTCCAAAGACTAAGACATCATAATTTATATGGGAAACTCTAAAAATGTGCATTCTATGATTCTCAATTTCATTATTTATGACATATTCTTTCCAAATAGGGCATCATTATTGACCCCAAAAAGATTAAAGCTATTCAAGATTGGACTATCTCTACCAATGTATATGATGTATGCAACTTCATGGGTTTCATTGGTTATTACTGGCATTTTATTGAAAAATTTTCTAGTGTGGCTTATCCCAATACCTCTTTACAGTCCAAAGGCAAGAAAATTTTGTGGACCCCTCAGTGTGAGGAAGAATTTAAAAATATGAAATTTTAGCTTACAACAACTCCTATTTTTTTAATACAGTACCCAAATGGTAACTTTAAAGTTTGAGATGATGCTTCTAATGAATTTTATGTAGGCATCTTGACCTAAGATGTAAAACTTATGGCTTATGAGTCATGAAAATTGAAATATTATGAAAAGAACAATCCTATGCATGGTATGGATCTTGGTGCAATTGTTCATACACTCAAAATATAGAAACATTTCCTACTGGGAAAGCCTTTCAATGTGAAATCTAATGATCAGATTCTTGATTATTTATTTTCTCGATAAGATTTAAATGCATTCCAATGTATGTGGATGGAATTTTTAATCAATTTTGACATGGACATATCATATGTCAATGGCAAGGAGAATCATGTGGCTGATGCACTCAATAGACACATGTAACTTGATGACCTATTGGTGTTTCAAATAAATTTTAGATGTTTTTTTCTGAAATAGTAGCTTACTTATGAATTATACCATGATGTAAGAGTAGGCTTGGTTGGTGAGCCTATAGAAAAGACATTTACTTAATTTTCTATTGCAATAGATGGACTTATAAGGCATAAAGGCCAAAATTATGTACCTAGTTTGGGTGAATTGAGAAATTATGTGATTAATGAAATGCATACAATACCTTATTATGCTCATATAGGGGTTACAAAGATGATGCATGATCTGAAAAAGATTTATTTTTTTCTTGAAATGAAGCATGATGTCACTCAATTTATAGCAAAATGCTTAGAATGCCAATAGGTTAAGTTGAGTATTTCCATCTAGGAGGGTTGTTGTACATTCATGATATTCAAAGAGAAAAGTTGGTTTTATTCTCACTTGATTTTATCACAAGGTTGTTAGAATCATGTAGCAAGCATGATAAAATCCTTGTGGTGATTGATAAAACCACTAAATTTAGCCACTTTATTGTTGGAAACTTAATTGATGATGCTTCTATGTTTATAGAATACTTAGTGAAGGAAGTGGTTAGACTTCATGGCATACTTGAAGTGATAATATCAGATTGTGACAAGTTATTTAATTCAAGGTTTTGGCATAAATTGATTTCATCCTTTAGAACAAGCCTAAATTTAAATTCTTCATATCATCTAGGAATGGAAGGTAAAATGGAAAGCTTTAACCAAGTGGTTGTAGATATGTTGTATATAGATGTAATGGATCAAAAAAATAAATTGGAAGACTAAATTGATCTATTTGAATTTACATACAATAATTCCTACTATTATGTTTTAAATATGGCTCCATTTGAAGCTCTACATGGGCATAAATGCATTACTCCACTTTTTTGAGATAACAAGGAAAATATAGATATTGTCGGACTTAATTTGTAATTGTAATATGATATGTAGATGACATTAATAAGGTAAATTTTGAAAATAGCTTCTGATAGGAAAAAGAGCTATGCAAATCAAAATAGAACCCCATGAGAATTCAACATGGGAGATAAATTGTTTCTATGTGTTAGACCTCAGAAAAGCTCTATAAAGTTTGTCAATGCTTCCAAGTTAGCTCCACAATTTTTTAGGCCTTTTGAAATTATGTAAAATATTAGCCCTATTGATTAGTATCTAGACTTCCTCCTTCTCAATCAGGTGTTGATGATGTATTTCATGTTTCTTTACTAAGAAATTATATACCTTATCTATCTCATTTTTTGGATTGGACTCATTTACAAGTCATGGAAGAGGAAAAGATCTAGATGAAACCAATGAGAATCTTCAAACATCACATCATTATGCTATGTAATATAGATATACAACATTTTTTGGTATAATGGGCCTTGCTAAGGAAAAGAAGTGTTAGTTGGGAAGATGTTCATATTTTCAAATAGCATTATGCATGGATTTTTGACAAAGTTGTCAGAGCGGCTTCCATTCAAGATGGGGAGGATGTTAAGATCCCACCTTTTATAAATTTTTTTTATGTTAAGACATTGTTATTATTATTGTTAAACTTTTTATTGGTTGTTATTTTAGTTGGACTATATGTAGTACTTATTGTAGTGGTATTGGGTTGCATGTTTAATTTTGTACTTAATAATTACATAAAAATATTATCATAATTGATAATATTATGAATTTGTATTGACTTATTAATTTTTGATATGGTACAATTGATGTCATTTTTTTTGGTTGAAGGTTCTATCAATGAGCTAGGTAGATATTAAAGATTATACTCCCAAACCTGAAGGAATTCTGAGAAAGTCAAACATGTCCAATAGATATACTTGTTTGGTTTCATTTTATATCCCTCAAACAACTTGATTGATCATTATGATTGTCAATTATCAACTTTGGTCCTTATACTTATTGTTGTTATGGTTGTACTTTACCTTGTTACTTTTGGTGTACTTTATCCTTATTGAATGTTGTTATTACCATTACCTATCATTATTTTTATTATAAACATAGTATTTGTTCCATCTTATGCCAACTCTAATTATTCCTCTATGAAGGCCCTCATTCTTTTCCACACACCTAAGTGGATCCCAGTTACTTATACAAGCACATTACTTAAGACCTACCTAGACCTACCCTTGATACCCCATTGGAACCTTTGATACTTCATTTCTTTGATGTAACCTTTTTACCCTATAACACCTCACACTAAGGTGGTGGCATGTTATTTAAATTACTTGGTTATATTTTTGAATTGACTTTGTGTTAACATGATTTAATTAACATTTAAATCTTATATTTAAGTCCACTTACATCGATTATGATCAATGTTTAATGACATTAATATGGTGGTTGGCATAAACCATGAGGGTTTAATTTCCAATACATTTATTTTTCATTAAAGATTATGGTTATCTACTAATCCATGTTCCTATTGGTTGGCAGTTGGATTATGGACTGATTTCCCCACACGGGCCATTTATGTCATTATTGGTGGGGGATTTACCTTAAGATATAGAGGAGGATTTATCTCTCCTCCCATTCAATTCAAATATTGAATGGGTATGGTAAAATGGAAAAAAGGAATGTGGAATTGAGATAATGTATGAATCATGTTTATGGGGTTAGGAAGATGGAAGAAAAGTGGTGAGAACAGTGGAGGATCGGCTTGTTTTTAGGGTGTCCATGACAAACCTTGTAGACACACCCAACTTTCTTGTAAAGTCTTGAGGTTTTTATTTTATATCTATATTTTGTATTTTTCTCTAAAATATCAAGTAATTTATATTTTTCCTTCTAGTTATTTGTTTCTATGTAAAAATTTGGAAATAAAGTCATGCAGGAGCAACCTATGTCGATGAATCAAATTGATGTTTGACCAATAAATTTTTGTTTGATTAGTATTTTGTATTAAAATGGCATATTTAAGATGTTTATAAGTTCTTAGGATTGATTTCAAGCACCTTAGAATGATTTCCTAGTTGTTTAGAAGTGTTGAGATAGGGTATAAATTCAAATTTAGATTTTCTTGCCAATTCTCACAATTCAAATGTTTGAATTTGAAAATCATATGTAAGGATTTTTGTCAAATTTTTAGGGGTAATATAATCATAAATGGTTTGTAAACATCAATAATAACACCATGGATCTTTACCATGGACTATTGGTCACCCTTGTATAGATAATATACCTTGGCCTTTGTGCTAGGTGTTTTCTTACTAGTTTGTGACTGTTAAGAGTTAGTTAGATAAGTTGACTTTGATATAAATTTTGTGAATTTTGGTTTTCCATTTAGGTTTTCATTATATAGTCTAATTAATAATGACTCTAGTCTTAAAAATAATATGAATGATGATTCTTGAGTTTTGACAATAGATTTGTAACCTTGTGTCGTATGCATATAATGAAGAATGACTGCATGTTGAGTGTTCAATTGGAAGAAGGTTCAAAATGAATTTGTTTCTAGTGTTTGAATATAATAGGTGATTATTTTCATTTTTTTCAATGTATTTACAATATATTAAATTATTATATTTCATGTTATTTAGTTTTTAGGACATACAATCCTATTTGAAAGTGTATTCACAGACATAGCTTACAAAATGTGTAATCAAAAGATATATAGAGGCATCATGATGAGGAATAATGATTTTGAAGAGAGAGAATAATTGACATAGATACACTAAAAAATTTATAAAGTTTCAAACCATTTTAAGATCAAACATAATATTAATACATTACATGCCAACCCTGAATAGGGTGATGGTGTAGACAAAGGATCGAAGGAAATGTCAAAATATGTATGAAAGAGTTATTGCCATGATTCACTGCTGGAAAATAAATGTATAATAAATATTTCTATCATTTAGAAGGCATCATTTTAATGAGGATTCCCTAAATCTAATTAAGAGAACCATACAATTGTGACTATGTATGTAGACAAAGCAAAAATGGTGTCACCCTCACAGCATCTTAATTTCAACAGTACCCTTAAACCCTCTTTGAAACTTCATTCATTCATATAGGTTCATGAAAATATGGTGTTTAGATAATACATGAGCACTTACACTTGGGTCATAACATGGAACCATATATAAAGATTCATATACAACAACTACTAACCTAGGAACACTAAATACAACTTAACTAGGCTATGTACACCTACTTTGATAATCTTGTTTGATCATAACACACATCCTAGGCGATAAGGCTATATTTGCCTTGTTGATGAGCTCTTGGAATTGAAGCCTTGTTGACCCTATATTTTTATCATAAATTATCTTATACCCATTATAACAAAAAAATTTGAATTGATATAGATACCCAATAAGGAGTTATACAACATATGTGAAATATGAATATTGTTATTTTTACAAATTAGGACTTATGGTGACTATGATAGACCTAATTAGGTCTCTTAATCACCTTGTTTTGGGCTTGATGATAGTTTAAGGAGGGTATAAATATTTTAAAACATATGGGAAGTCTAACTTTTCATTTCATAACTATCTAACCAAGAATCATTCATAACCTAACCCTAGGCCATCATCAAATCACCTCATCTCAGTTAGTCTATGCATACAAGGGCTAAAATAAAGGTTGAATTATAAATTGGAATTACCCATTGAGTTAGACCTTGAAACTTTATAAAGTGGACACAAATTCTTGGAACATAAGGATTTCATGTTTTTGAACATTTTCACCATACAGGTTCCTAGATCAGCAAAGTCTTAGTTTTGATATAATTAACACATAAATGGAACTATAGAACACATCCTAGGGTTTCAAAAACCCAAATAAATTTTGTTTAAATTAATTTTATCTAATATAGAGACCTAAGAAATCATAGTGAAGAAATAAATTAATTAAACCCTCACTGTCTTCCTTTCCCTCACTGTCTTGTCTGACTCCATAACATAGTCCACAGGGAAGGATCAACAAAAAGCTTAAAAACTATCTTCAATCCAAACAAATATTTATTTCATTTATTCAAAGCCTTAATATATATTCTCCACATTAAAAAATCATTTATATCATCATATCTCTCATTTTGGAACTCAAATCCTATTCTAGACCTCACACAACTAACTCCATAAATGGATCTAATAGCTTACTAACCAAAACAAGATGCTAACCACTTGATGAATCACCTAAATAAATTTATATCACATATATTATGATATCCCAAACCATTTTATATTAATTCAAAAAAAAATTTGCCTCTAGACGTATTTGGCCTTTATTACATGCTTATGAGATATATTTGAAAATTTGAAAATTTTAAATGTAAAGAAATGAAGGTAAAACTAACTTAGAACAGATAGACACTCCAGGACTCAACCAAAAACATGAAAAACACATTCATAGCATGAAGGATGCTCCTGCATCATTCTTCCAAAGATAAAAATAAGCATTCTTCATTTGTTGTTGTTTTTCATCAACTCTTCCATGCTTGTGTCTAGCTTGAGGATGTCATTTTTAATCAACCATGTTTCATCTTTACCTAATAGGTTCTTCTAATTGGTCAGGTACTATAAATATTCCTTATATCTTGTTTTCTTGACCACTTTCTTATCTAAAATACTCTCAACCTCCTTTGTTACTTCCTTTGGCAATTATTGTTCCCATTGGATAGATTCATCAACTCTTTAGCTAGTTGTTCTTCACCTTTATAGGGGTATATATCTGTAACATTGAATATTGGAGAGATTCCAATACCCTTTGGTAGTTCAATCTCATATGCATTGTTTGAAAATTTCCTCACCACCTTGCATGGATTTTTTTTACATTCAGCTTATTGTATTCTCTTTTAGGGAATCTTTATTTCCTAATGTGAGCAATGACAAGGTATATAACATTGAAACTGACCTCTCTCCTCCTTGATCTACTCTTATCTTGTACTTGATGGTGTTTTCTTGAAGTTTCCTTTTCACTTGCTCATACAAATTTTGCATGGCATTAGAAAAATCTTCTACATCAGCACTCCTTGCTTCCATTTTTCCTAGGTCTCTCATCTCGTATACACCTATAGGATGTATTCCATAAAATATTTGGAATGGGATCATTCTTGTACTCCTATTAGGATAATCATTATAGGTAAACTTATCTTTTGCAAGTACAAGATCACATTGTTTAGGATGCATGCTTATCAAACTTTTCGATGTTACCAAAGATCATATTAATAACTTCAATCTATCCATCAATTTTTGGATGGTAAGTTGAGATTAATGTCAAATTTGTGCCCAAATTCTTCCGTAAGGTACTCAAAAAGTGCTCAAAAAATTTGGTGTCCCTATCTAAAATAATTCTCCTAGGGAGCCCATGCAATCTTACAATTTCTTGAAAGAAAAGATTAGCTATGTTAGCAGCATCAATTGTTTTTTAACATGGAACGAAGTGACCCATTTTTGAAAACCTATCAACCATTACAAATATAGAATCATGACCTTTTTGATTTCTTGGCAAACCAATCAAAAAATCCTTACTAAATTCCAAGGCCTACTGGGAATTGGTATTGGTTGGTAAAAACCTACATTTTGACTACTTCCCTTGGCATGTCTTACTCTTCTCAAAAAACTTATTGACATCAGCACCCATACCTATCCAATAGTAATGAGCACTCAATTTCTATAGTGTCTTATTCTACTCAAAATGTCCTCACAAGCTACCAATATGCTTTTCCTTTAGCAAATTATCTCTCATGGGACCTTTCCAACAAGTAACAAAAAGTATTTATTTATTTATTAACCCATTATACTCTCTTCGAAATCACATTTTATCATAAAGGCTATGATGGAATGCTTCTTCATTATTTATCTCTAGGAGAATCCAAGCTGGCACTAAAGGAGGTTCATAAAGGAATGTGTGGGGATCACACCAATGGTGTATTCTTAGAAAAGAAACTCTTTGAAATAGGGTATTGTTGGCCCAAAATGGAGACTGATGCTTGTAGCTATGTAAATAAGTGTGTTCCTTATTAGCAACATGGAAACTTGATATATGCACCTTCTTTACCACTATAAACAATCACATCGCCATGGACTCTCAATGTGCAGTCTTGATCTCATTAGTAAAATTAACCCAACATCTTTAGATGCCCATAAGCACATTTTTATGACAACTAAGTAGTTTACCAAGTGGAATGAGGCCATTTCTCTAACTTACATTACTAGTAATTAGATAGAGAAATTCATTTAGTACCATATCATCTATTGATACGGCATCCTAGCCTATATTATATCTAATAATGGTGGATCTTTTTTGAACCATGATGTAAAATATATTTATGATAAATTTAAAATCAAGCACAAGAAGTCAAATCCATACAACCTACAAAGCAACAAACAATCTGAGGCATTGAATAAAACAATTATAGCCATATTAAAGAAGATCGTCAATGATGATGGTTGTAATTGGCACTTACAACTCTTTCTTTCCCTTTGGGCTTATAAAACCAATCATCAAACCCCACCTAGAGCCACTCCATACTCTCTTGTTTTTGGCACTGAAGTTATTATCTTGGTTGAGATTGAGATACCATCATTATGAATATCACTAGAGCACATTGAAGATCATGAAGACTATAGAGCCTCACGACTGAAATAACTATAACTTCTTGATGGTAAGTGTTTGGCTGCCCTAAAAAACTTACATGCCTATCATAACATGTTATGGAGAAGTTACAACAAATGAATTCTCCACTGATAAATTGAGATTGATGATTTGGTTTTGAAAGAGAACCAAAACAACATGAATGTTGAACATAAAAAGAAAGGTATGTTTTAGCCTAATTCATTGGGACCCTATATTATTATAGAAAATTATGGATTAGGGACATATCAACTAGCTAAACCTAAAAGTGAATAACTTATAGAGCCCATGAACATAATACACCTTAAGAGGTTCTACGCGTGAATAGCTTTGAGCCATTGTCTTTAAGTCCCTAGAATTGGGGGTAACATATGATGAATTAACATTATCCCACCCTGTAAATATTTTATATTACCCTGGTCCACTATTCATGATTGTAGACAGTGAAGGCTTTGGAATCATTTGCACTCTAAATGCATTTCACCATATCTTGGATTGTTCTCCTTGATAAACATATTCTTTGTTATGTATTGGTCAAGTTGTAAGCTTGAAAACTTTTTATCCTTTGACTAGTTATGATCTTGATTATGTATCACGAACATTATGAACATCCTCAATGTTGATTATACAAAGTAGTTCAACTAGACAAGTGAGCAAGAGAATATTTTTAGCTTCAGACCTTTGTTATAATATTATAAATAGTTGAATGCAAATACTTCTTTTGAGTTACTTCATGATGCATAATTTTCTATAGTACATTTGCTACTGTTTATAGGCATTTATTATCTTATCAAAATCCTTGCTCTCATCAATTTGTGATCATGGGATATTGTGGTTGGCTTAGCTATTTTATTGGAACTTCTACTCTTGAATGTGCATCTTCCTAACCAGATGGTCCACCTTGTGTATATTTTATCACAAAACACCAAAAACATAAGAAATACTTTGAAAAAATAAAAAACATTAGATCACAATCCATAAAAGAACAAAAACATTATCTCATACTTTTATATATTTATACATTCCCATCCCACTATGCTATGCTCTTGCCATTTTGCAATCAAAGAAACACCAATTCATATTTCTCCATGCACTTGCCATTTTGAAAGATCATTCTTTCTCATCCCATCAGCTTGTTGTTTTCAATACCATTCTCATATGTTTATCATATCTTCTATTTGTTATATAACATTAATCATGTTGGTCTGATCACTATTTTTCTTCTATCTCATTTCCTAGGAGAACTACATTTGGCCTAAAGTTCATGTTATAACATGCATCCATGGGGATATGTACGTAATATACACTTGTCTTCTATATCTAGATTCAGCTCGGCCAACCACTTCCTTTTCTTCTCTTCTCCCTTTTCTTCAGTCATTGTTCCTCTTTAATTAGGAAACAATTGTTTTGTCATTGTTCTTTGTTATGTTATGGTGGAAAGTAATGCCTATACCACATGTGCATGAACATTTGTTTTAAACTACACTAATTTATTTTTTTGTTTGTGTGTGTTTATTTTTTGTTTCTTGGTGTTCTATTGTGCTTTTGTACCTCTCCTTTTATTTCTTCTTCTTTTCTCTTTTTATTAATTCTTGTCTCATCTTGGTCTTGTGCTTCCCTATATGTTTTTTCTTATCTCCTTTATATTTCAGAACATCTTGATGATTCACATGGATCTTGATTATTTATATCTTGATCCTATGCTATTAAGTTGTTCTTAGACCTTTTTGTTTATTTGATTATTGCTAGTGTCTAATTTTTTTGTTTGATTTTACTTTTCCTTTTTGTGTTCAAGCATATCTTGATGGCCCATCTAAATATTGATTATTTATATCTTGATCTTATGTTTATTAAGATGTTCTTGCCTTTTGTTTTTAAACATTTTTTTCTTACTTATGTTGAGACTAATCATATCTTGAGTTCAAGTTAGGCTCTTTTTTTTTTCTTAAATGTAAATAATTGTAACTCTGGTTTTGGTCATTATTTTACCATTATCCTTAGTTATAGGTATCCACATTTTAACCGGCTCAGTGTAATTAGAATATTATGTCATTTTAAGTTATGCATAATTAGGATACCTAATTTATTTTACTATAACAAGCACTTTGTGCTTAGGACTCAAGGTCTTAAACGTCAACATGACTTCGATGAATAGTTCTCAAGAACACTTTACAAAAACTAGGCTCATGATTTGGAATTATGCATCTAGGTAACATGAATTTTAGTACTCCACGCTATGTTTAAATGTGTATCTCTTTCAATACATTGTGAGTCTAATAAATTCTTGTTCAGTTTTAATCATTCCTCATTTCATTCTCTCCCAAACTTGGGTGAACTACATTGGCCTAAAGTTCATGTTGGAACATGAGTCCATAAAACTATCTAGGTAGTGATGAATTTATATTCAGGTCAACTTGGCTATCTTTCATTCTTCTTTACATCTCTCTCATCACTTTGTGCATTCTCATATGATTGGTTTTATATGGCTTTCTAAGTCATTACACCATCACATGTGCATTTGTGCTTTCTCACTTTAACCTATGTTTTAGTTTATATCCTTGAGCTATTTTGCTTGCTAATTTCCCAAGATGGAACATAATATTTGAAAAACATATAAATAAAATTAGCTTTATAGAGGAAAACCATTATTTATTCTTTATCAATGATCAAAATTTTCCCTGATGGGGTAAAACTATTTTATCACAATCATATTTTCTGTATTAGAGTGCTTCTTATCATCTTCTCTTTGGAGACCCCATTTTAGTGGTGCTTACGTTCTTGAATCAAAATGTTCACTTTTCCTCTAATTTGAATCTCTCCAAATTACTACCTATCATGGAAATATATAGTGTGAAACCTATCTCAAGATTGATCAATACCGTAAGCACACAACTTGTAGACTCAAATTGGGTACATTTAAAGTATGTCCCTTACATATATAGATTGTATCTTTCCCAATCCCCCCATCTCTTGGGGCCTATTATACCAATAATTATATTTTGATCATTGATGGTAATCACATGTGCAAGTTTAACTCATCTAGATGTGATCTATTCCATGGGTTAATCTCTCACTTTTTTCTCTTTTTAAGAGTCCATTCTTCTCTTTCATCCTAAAATGTCATCTTGAGGGGGCATCATGGGTCTGCTCCAATTTAATATTGACAAATTTTTTCTTTGAAAAGATGTTGCTTCATCTTAATTTCTCACTACACCTTCTTAAATAGGGGTGAAATATAGACATCTAATTCTTAACACTATTTGTGTTGAAATTATCAATCTTATTCAAATTGTACTCAAATGCATATTTAAGGTTAAAATCTATAAATCACCTTAAATGGTTTAAAATTATAATTTAAAAGTGTTAATTTAGGTCAAAATATCCCTAAATGGGGTAATGCAATTTATGGCCAACTAACTCTAATCAATTCAGTTTGACTCAAAATGACATTTTTGCCTTTATGTGCACTGATCACTCTTTTCTTCTAATTTAGTGGTACACATAATGTACCTTTATTATTTTATGGTGGCATAATCCTAAATGGTAATATGGTTCAAATGCATTGAACTTAACCTTCAAATTATTCTTGAGTCAATTTTGATTAATTGAGGGCCAATTTCTAAATAATTGCATATTTGTTGACTAACCTTGTTTAAGGCTAATTAATCCAAATCAAGAGATTAAGTGAATTTTCTATGAGAGTTGTTAAATATTTATTTTTAAAATTTGATTTTTATTAATTGTATCATCAGGTGACATCATTTCTTGGGAAGACATCCCTAGGCAATAAATACCACAAATATCAAGATTATGGGTCTCCCATGCCATCTAATGACCCTCCATGCCTCTTAAATGTCCCTTTTTTCAAAGTAATGATGAGGATAATTATGGATTTAATTCTAAATATTGAATTAATATTTAATCACACATTCTCATCTTAAGATGGACTGTTCGAGTTGATTCTAGGCATTCTCAATAATCTATAAATAAAGAGGCCATGGACATGATTTTCAAGCTCAAGTATTGAAATAGTTGATTTTGGTCATTCTCAAAAATATATAAATAAAGAGGCCATGGACATAATTTTCAAGCTCAAGTATTGAAATTCTATAATGCTAAAATCTCTCCCCAACTCATTTATGTTTGGATTATTGTATTAGTCATATCTGGATAAACTTCATTTGATAAGCAAATTAGATAGTTACATATCATGAGCCTAGGTTTGGTGGAGAGTTATTGAAACATTGGAGGAGTTATCCAACATTGATTTTGATGACAAGACCTCTTGATCGAGGGAGAACATGTTTTTAAGACACATTGGTATGGTGAATTCATTTGGGAAGGTAATATGATGTTGCTTTCTTTCATTTGTTTCTTGCTATCTTTTGTAATTCTCACATAAATAAATAGGCTTAATTTAGTTTATTCTTATGCATTCTTCCTTTGATTTATTAGACTAATGTTTGACTAATCATGTTATGTAATCCTCTCTACATGACTCGGCCCCTTCTATGCCTGGCTGCTTCTCATTTTCTCTGACTTAAATGGGTGTTTTTTGGTTGGGCCTCTTTTTTGGTGGCTTGTTTCCTTCTTCTTGCCTTTGTTGAGCATGTTTATATTTTTAAATTATTTTTGTTATGTTTTTTTCACTCTCTCTTAGGAAAACCTAGGCCTATTGTAGTATTTGGTTTGGGTTCCATGCCAATCAAAGATGAGTTTACCTTAATCTAAATAATTGAAAATGTATAATATATTATACACCATTCAATGAAATATACATTGTTAGTTTATGTCTGAGTATAATAATTTTATGTTGTTAAAACCCTAAATTAACCTTAAATGAAATACTAAAAAATTATACACTCTTTTCAAGGATTCAAAGATGATCCACAACTGAAACTTGATATTTGACTACTGCAATTTTATGTCTGTAAACAACTAGATATATTAGATTAATGGTAGATGAAATATGCCATAATAATTCATTCTTTTCAATGATTAGATGTTAATCCCAACATGAAACTTGATCATTTTATTTTATTTATTATTAAAATGTTAACATGCTTGCTTTCAAACGTTATGCCAATTACCATGGCCATGATTGTTTATGTAATCTATGATTTTCTCATCCTCTTTTAAACTCCATGGATGCCTTTTCACTTCTTTCTCATAACAACATGAAGGAGCCAACCCCATATCTCCAACTTCCTATACTATTTAAACAAAAGTTAAGTGAGTAATTTAACCTTTTAAGATTTCAGATCGGATGTAGCAGAATCTGGCCTTTAAATTATATGTAATTTGAATTTGTTTTAACCCATATTCAATGAAGGATTTATAACACATACTTGGGATAGGGTACTGTTAGAAGGAAATAATGAAGTGTATATGAAGAAATAAAAACACACCTACTATTATATAGCAAAAGGAAGATACTACTACTACTACTACTACTACTACTACTACTACTACTACTACTACTACTACTACTACTATGTTTTGTTTTTGGTTTGGCCTTTATTCATGAATAAAAGCATCTTTGATTATAAAATAGAAATTTTCCATGAAGAAAAGATAGTAGAAGATGGAGAATATTTAAAAACATAATTAATGGAGATTACAAGGCATTTATGAAATTATGGATAAAAGGTTAAGGATGTATATATCAGTTTTGTTAGAGACTAGAGATAATTTCTCCACTTAACTGCCTGTTCCACCTCCCTCTTCTATTCACTCCTTCTCATGCACACAGTCTACATGCACAATAAAAGTTAAACATCAATTTTAGATTAATTAAAGATTAATTTAGTTTCAGTTTGCATGCAGTTTAATTTCACTTTGATTTGCCAAGAAAATCTATTTAAAGAACTCTTGGGCTCAGCTTTGTAATGCAAGATCAAGAAGATTAATGAAAAATCTTATTTTCTAAAATTGCCGTAGCAATCTGAGTTTTGACTATTATTTTCTTTTCTGCTATATTTTCTTTATCTGAAGCATTGAAGGAAGAGCATAGGTTAGACAAGCATAGTCATTTTGACCTAGCGTAGCAGTCAAGGAACAACAAATTGGCGAAGAAAATTTGACGCAAGCTTCACACAGTAAAGAGCATCAAGGAGAGGCATAAAGCAATGAGGAGAGTCATGAAAAGACCTTTTCAACTATTGAAGATCTGAGAAGCTGAAAAAGATTAGCCTGACTGACAAAGTCAATGCGCAACAGTTCCATGTATGGAGCATAGGCATTTACAAAGAAAGCACGTATGGTAATAAAGCCGGAGGATTATTTTCTTTTATGTGGGTATCGATTTATGATGATATCATCCTATTGAAATAAGGATAGAGTTTGTTGTTGTATGAAAAGTAATTTTGTGGGAATCACGATTTGTGCAAGCCGCACATGCTATATTGGCAGCCAAGCCCAAGTCAAGGTCTCAAACAGGCTGACGTGCCCTAATCGAATCCCCTAGTAGAAATAGTCTGAAACACATTGGAGGATGTAGAATATACACAAATTATAGCCACTATTCATTGTGTTCTTTTAGCTTGAGACATGGCAACGAATAATAGTATTTCTCAGCCTCAAATTCTCATTTTCAATGGTAATAATTATGATTTTTGGGCAATTAAAATGAGAACATTGTTTTTGTTTACAAGTTGTTTAGGATTTGGTAGAGAATGGTTTCGTAGAACCACATGATGAGGTTGCCCATCAGGCATTAATTTGAGCACAAAGGAAAAGCTTAAAGAGAATAAGAAAAAAGATGCAAAAGCTTTATTTCCAATCCAATAGGCACTGGATGAATCTATTTTTTCCCAAGTTGCAGTAGTAACGAGATCCAGATCAGCATGGAAAATCTTGGAGACTACCTATAAAGGTAATACAAAGGTAAAAATTGCTAAATTGAAATCTCTTAGGAGAAGTTTTGAAAATTTGCAAATGAATGATTCAGATTCAATAGACCAGTTTATGGGTCAAGTATTGAATATTATAAATCAAATTAGATCTAATGGAGAAACTATAATGGATCAGAAGATCATAGAAAAAATACTTAGGAGTTTACCTAGAAAATTTGATGCAATAGTTGTAGCTATTGAGGAAACCAATGATTTGAAACAGTTATTAGTAGATGAGTTAATGGGTTCTTTGTTAACACATGAATATAGAATGAATAGGAATAACAATACTTCTCTTGAGAATGCTTTCAAGTCATAGGTATCATTTGGTAGAGGAAGAGGAAGAGGAAGAGGAAGGTCAAACTTCAGAGGAAGAGGTAGAAGAAGATATGGAAGGAATAGTCCAGATCAAGGTGAAAACAATAATCAAAACTACAACAATAGAGGACATGGCAATAATCACTTCCAACAAAGTTCACAGAGATTTGATAAATCTAACATTCAATGTTATTACTACAAAGAATATGGACATTATGCAAGTGAATGTAGAAAGAAACAAGGAGATGTGGACAAGAAGAATACTAATTACACAAATGAATCTAGTTCTAATCTTGGAAACTTATTTCTCACTTGTCATGTTACTCAAGAAAATGCTAGAGATATTTGGTTCTTAGATAGTGGATGCAGTAATCATATGATAGGGAATAAAGAATTTTTTACTAGTCTTGATGATTTCATAAAATTTGAAGTGAAATTAGGAAATGATAACAAAGTGGATGTAATGGGTAAAGAAGTAATAAATGTTTTGGCAAAAAATGGTGAAAGAAGGTTTATTCTTGATGTTTATTTTGTACCTAGAATAAAGCATAATATTATGAGTGTTGGACAATTAGAATAGAAAGGTTACAGAGTATCTTTTATGGATAATGTTTGCACAATACTAGACAAGTTTCCAAATGACAGGTTGATAGGAAAAGTGGAGATGACCAAGAATCGGATGTTCCCTCTTTGAATTCAGTGCATCCAAGGAGAAGAGATAGCCCACTTCAAAACCATGCATCTAGACCAATCATGGATATGGCACTTAAGGTATGGACATTTACATTTTAGAGGTTTGAATTTGTTACAAAATAAAAATATGGTGAAGCGATTACCACCAATATAATATCCAAGAAGTTCATGTGACAGTTGCATTCTAGCAAAATAGCATAGAGAGAGCTTTTCAGTAGGAGCCTCATATAGGGAAAAGGTAATATTGGAGCTAGTCCATAGTGCTTTATGTGTACCAATGCAAATTCCATCATTTGGAGGTAGTTCTTATTTTCTAACCTTCATTGATGACTTTAGTAGAAAGACGTGGATATATTTTCTCAAAAATAAGTCTAAAGCCTTCAAAAATTTTAAAGAATTCAAGGCTATGGTTGAAAAGCAGAGTGGCCTTTACATCAAGTTACTTGGAGTAGATAGAGGAGGTGAATATATGTCTAACGAATTTCAAGATTAGTGCAGATATCATGGCATTAAAAGGCAACTGACTACAAGGTACACACCACAGCAGAATGGTGTAGCAAAAAGAAATAATAGAACAATCATGGAGACGGCTAGAAGCATGTTGAAGGTCAAACATTTGTCAAATGAATATTGGTCAGAAGCAGTAGCATGTGTAGTATATATTATGAATAGAAGCCCAACAAAGAGTGTCAAAGATAGAATTCCACAAGAAGCTTGGAGTGGTAAGAAGCATAGTGTACATCATTTCAAAAAATTTGGTTGTATTGCATATTCTCTTATACCATCTAAGTTAAGAAGACAAATTGATGATAGAGGTGAGAAATCCATTTTTATTGGCTATAGTGAAGATTTAAAGGCTTATAAGTTGTATAACCCTATTTCAAAGAAAGTGATTATTAGCAGAGATGTTGAATTTAAGGAAGAAGAAGCATGGGATGGTAGCACCATCACAATTAGAGCACCAATTCCACAAAATGAAAAAGAATTTGAAGAAAAAAATTTGCAAGGTGATCAATCCTCTCCACAAGAAAGAACAAGCACTCCAATAAAAACACCTAGGAGCTTAGAACAAGGTGAATCATCTGGTCATGCATGTCATCCTACTCTAAATTCACAAGTAAGTGATGAATTAGATCCATCTCTTACCACTTTAAGATCAAGATTTAAAGGTAATAAAATGAGAAACTTGAATGAGATTTATAATCAAGAAGAAGAGAAGTTAGATTTGTGTTCAAATTTTCCTCTTTTCTCTCATGATCCTATGTATTATGAAGAAGCAGTTAACGAGGAACATTAGATAAAAGCAATGGATGAAGAGATGAATGCCATTGAAAGAAAGCAAACATGGGATCTAACTAATCTACCTAAAGTTAAGGATTGTATAGGAGTCAAATGGGTTTATAAGACCAAATTTGATGCAGAAGGAAATGTTGAAAAGTACAAGGCAAGGTTAGTAGCAAAGGTTTTGCACAAGAACATGGAATTGATTATAATGAAACATTTGCTCCAGTTGCTAGAATTGATACTATTAGAATGGTTTTAGCAATAACTGCTCAAAATAATTGGAATGTATATCAAATGGATGTCAAATCAACTTTCTTGAATGGTTTCCTAGATGAATAAGTGGTTGTTTATGAAGTGCATGGATATGAAGAAAAAGTCTACAGATTGAAGAAGGCCTTTTATGGTCTCAAACAAGCACCAAGGGCATGGTATAGCAGGATTGATTCATACATGACAAATAATGGATTCAACAGAAGTAATAGTGAGCCTACATTGTACACAAAAATCAACAATGAAGGTTAGATTTTGATTGTGTGTTTGTATGTTGATCATTTGATTTTCACTGGAAATTTATCTGTAGACACATTTAAATCAGCAATGAAGAAAAAATTTTAAATGAAAAATTTAGGATTAATGAAGTACTTTTTGGGCATAGAAGTTATACAATCAAAGAAGGGAAATTTTATTTGTCAAACTAAATATGCAAAGGATGTGTTAAGGAGGTTTAAGATGTTGAATTGTAAACCAGCACCTACACCAGTTGCTACACAAACCAAAATTACCAAAGAAGATAAAGGGTCTAATGTTGATTCTACAACATTCAAAAGACTAGTTGGTAGTTTGATGTATCTTACAGCTACAAAACCAGATATCATGTATGGGGTCAGTTTAATCTCTAGATTCATGGAGTCACCAAAAGAATCACATTGGCAAGTTGGAAAAAGGATATTGAGATATGTGGCAGGAACAACAAAATATGTAATTTTATATTCCATAACTAATGATTTTAGTTTGATTGGTTATACTGATAGTGATTTTGCAGGTATCATTGATGATAAGAAGAGTACTTCTGGACATGCCTTTCTTTTAGGAACAGGTGTGGTCACATGGGCATCTAAAAAGCAACCTATAGTGACACTTTCATCAGCTGAAGTAGAGTATGTAACAACCACATCAGCATCATATAAAGCAACTTGGATGAGGAGAGTATTGATAGATTTATTACAAGCACATAAGGAGTCAACACCAATATTTTGTGACAACAAATAAACAATTGCATTATCAAAAAATCATGTTTTTCACAAGAGGAGAAAGCACATTGATACAAGATTTCATTTTATCAGAGAGTTAGTGAACAATGGAGAAATCCATCTAGAGTTCTGCAGATCTAAAGACCAATTGGAAAATATATTCACAAAGGCATTAGCAAAGGAGACCTTTGATTATTTAAGACAAAATTTAGGTAGTGTAAATGCTGAAGTAGTTAGTGGTAGAAATTAAGGGGGAGTGTTAGAGACTGGAGATAATTTCTCCACTTTGCTACTTTTTCCACCTCCCTCTTCTGTTTGATCCTTCTCATGCACATAGTCTACATGTGCAATAATAGTTAAACAACAATTTTAGATTAGTTAAAGATTAATTTAGTTTCATTTTACATGCAGTTTACTTTCATTTTGATTTGCCAATAAAATCTATTTAAATAACTCTTGGGTGCAGCTTTGTAATGCAAGATAAAGAAGATTAATAAAAAATCTTGTTTTCCAGAATTGTTGTAGCAATCTGAGTTTTGACTATTATTTTCTTTTCTGCTATATTTTCTTTATCTCCTACAAGTTTCCGTTGAGAAACTTCTCCATGTTTAACCATTCATTAATAGGTTTAAAAAGTATGAGCAAAGACAAAGAAATCAATAATGTTTATTAACTAACATTGATCCTCTGATGATGCACGAAATATCAGAAGGGTATTAATTTTTTTGTTTTGCGTTGTTTAGATATCTTTGAATGTTTCAATTAAATTATTATTTGATCAAATCATGTGTTATTAAAATAAAATATAGTACTAGTAATATTATTTCAAAAGAAATTTAATTTAGAGGAATGATCAACACATTAAAAAAATAGAACAAATATTGATACTGTAGAGATGTCCTCAACTACGATGGGAATTACATGAACTCAGAATCAAACAAGAGGAGATAAAATATAACCAAGATAAAAAGAATGAAATTAATCTTCTAAGTAGATATCACTATGAAAGAAAAGTCTTTAACCAGACATTGGAAAAGAGCAAACAACTATAAAAAATAACCAGTATACTTGATCCCTACCAAAAAAATGTAAAGAAAATTATATGAATCTAAATAAACAAATTACCTCATAATCTTAAAATAAA
>JARHVA010000089.1:5145000-5150000 GCA_037957365.1 Torreya grandis | reverse complement strand
GGTTTCTATTGCCATATTGACTAGACACGAAAAGTGTTTCGACACAAATTTATTGAAGGATACTATATTTGAAAAAAGCTATAAATTGACAATATTGGAATTTTTCCATATGTGAGAGAAGAGGTATATTTTATGCTTTTTTAATTTAAAAATCAAATTTCCTTTTAAATTCTAAACTTTCAAATTTAAAAATTGAAAAGCATTTAACTCTTTGAGGCAAGCTAATCTAATAAAAACTGGTAAACAACAACACATTTTTGAAATTTAAGGAGACATAAAGGGAGCTACTCTTTTTACCCATTTGTGTATGTCAAAAAACGTAAATCCAAAAATCAAGAAAAATTGAGTATATTGATGTATGAAGTTTTTCTTAAAATCAATGTTAATGACAAAGTGAATCCTTTTCAGTACATTTGTCTATACAGAAAAGGGGACCATTTTGGAGTGATAATGAACTGATTGGGGTTAAAAAAAAATCAAACCCATGTAATCCATCAAATCCATTATTGGCACTACTTTGACTAGCAAAGATAGTTGGATAGAATGGTCTCAGCAAGTGGAGAACACACTCATCTTCAATGATTAATAGTTTAATATTTTGGATGGGAAAACATAATCAACTGAACACAAAAAAAATGTAAAGAACATACAGGCATGGAAGCAAAAAAAAATAGCCTTGATAAAGGCATCCATGGAAAGAGATGTGTTTTTACATATACAGGGGCATAGTACATCATAGGAAACATATAAAAATTTAAAGGACCAATATGACTCCCATTCAGAGTTGGAATTCATTCAGTTCTAGATGAAATTGTTCAACCTAGATTTGAAAGATGGTGATGTGATGAGTTTAGCTTAGAGATACATGATATCAAACATCATGTTGAAGTAACAGGTGTCAAAATTGACAACTACATAATTGTATCCACAAAATCCCTTCTTCCCAACTATTTGACCTATTTGGAGTCTTTACAAGTAAGTAATTAGTTGAAGACTCTCACATTTAACTAGGTAATTTAAAAGATGGCTAAAAGAGAAAAGTCATTTGGAAGGAAAACAAAAACCACAATAGGTGAAAGTGGGTGCTATGTCAAATAAACTCTTCCAAAACATTAAACAAGTCCACACATTCAAAAAATGAAGGAAATAACAATTAAAAGAACAAGTAAAATGGAAAAGGTGTCAAAAATTAAAATCATGGTGGTCAAAATCAAAAATAAAATGATAAACAAAACCTCTATTGTGAAAAATGTGAAAAAAATGTTAGTCATGAGACTCATTAATGTAGGATTCCATTGTATAAAATTAAAGCATACCATAAAAATAAAGAGGGAAATTCAAATAAAAATTCAAAAGAGTCAAACTTATCCCAATTCACTAGTGAATTTATGTTTTCTAGTACAAACGATGAAACAAACAATGTCTCGATTCGTTCCTCATTGTTTGATGCTTTGGTTCTTGATATTGGTGCCACTCAACATATGAATTTTCAAAAAGATTTCTTTGAGGAGTATAATGATTAAAATTGTGGCTTAGTATACCTCACAAATAGATCAAGTCTACAACCATAGCTAAAATTTAAAATTTGACTTAGGTGTCTAAGATTTTTAGACTACAAACTTGAGAATGTTCTCTACCTTCCTCAACTAAAATGAAACTTGTTGTCCTCAATGCTCATAAGGAAAAAATTTACTTCCATTCTATTGGATAATGGTGATGTCACAATATGGATAAATAGTGACAATGTAGTTATCTTGATTAGATATGAGGAAGGAAACTACTCAAACTAAGGGGTGAGCCATCAAATTAAATGAATTATGTTCATCTTGTGAAGATTCTCCAAACATGATGTGTTATGCTTGATTCGGGCACACTCACCATAATATTAATCATATATTATAAAGGAATGGTATTGTTGGCATTCATACATTACCTTCAAAATTAGATGAGAAGTGTAAAGCTTGCATCTTAGTTAAATGTGTAAGAGAACTATTTTTGAATTCATAGTGGAAAGTAGACAAAAAATTGCAGCTTGTTCATTCAAAGTTTTGTTCTGTTCCAATCATATTTGATGGTGGTCATAAGTATTTCATGTTTTTCGTTGATCACTACATCAAGATGACATGGATATACTTTCTTAAAAAAAAAATCAAAAGCTTTCGATACTTTCAAGAAGTTTTGAATAATGATTGAAAATTAATCACAAACCCACATCGAGACACTCAGGATAGATAATGGTGGTGAATTCACATCAAATAATTTTGAATCCTATCTTGATAAAAATAGGATAAAACATCATCTAAGAGTTTCTCACACTCCACAATAAAATGGATTTGAAACAATAAACTAAATTATGATGAATATGGTTCATGGAATGTTGTATTTCAAAGGGTTAAACTTGTACTTTTGGGCCAAAAGAGATAAAATAGTAGTATACATTCATAATAGATCAACAACTCTTGAATCAAAGAATTTGTATGATATGTAGTGTGTTCACCTCCTTTCATTGAGACATCTTCAAATTTTTGGATCCACTTATTATGCATTGATTCTAAAGGAGAAGAGAAACAAATTAGACCACAGGAGTAAAAAATGCACCTATTTGAGATATTTTAATTCCTCCAAGGCATTTAGGGTATATGATGAGAAAGAGAAGTTTATTTTTTCAAGATAAGTTGTCTTTTATGAAAAAGTAAAGAATAAAGATCATATTGATCTACATTTGAGTTGATTGGATAAATATGCCAAGTTTGATGTCTACGAAGAGATAGATTTCAATGTTCTAGACAATGAGTGGGAGACACAAATTTGGGAATCTATTGATTTTATATTATCTCCTATACATGAGTTTTAAACTCCTCCTAAAGGAGAGAATAAAACTTCATCAGATATTGAATAGGGGACAATATAATAGAGGGTAGATAGTGAAGTAACTTTAGAGGATGAACTTGAATCACCTATAACATAGAAAAAGATGCCTAAGTGGGATACTGAAACACTAAAATATTGAGACCTGATAATGTTTTAAAAATAAGCACTCAAATTTCACTTGCAACCTCATGTCAACTAGATAGTTCTATTGATGAAATTTTGGACATGATTAAAAAAATCACATTGGATGATTCTCAAGAGGAACTCAATGTTGCATTTAATTTGGAACCAACAAATTTCAAACAAACTAAGAAACTTGACTCTTGGAGAAAAGAAAGGAAAGATGAGTGTATTTCACAGGTGAAAAATGGGACTTCGAATCTAGTTCATCCATCATACGGTTGCAAACTCATTGGCTATAAGTGGGTATATCATAACCAATACATGTCTAACATATCAATTAACAAGCACAAAGCAAGGATTTTCACAAAGAGGTATGCTAAAAGAGAAAGAAATGACTACATTGAAAACTTTGTACCTATAGAAAAATGGACTACCATTCAGACCATGTTGGCACTCATAGCTCACAATAGATGAAATGTTGACCAAATGGATGCCAAAACTACATTTCTAAATGGATACCTCAATAAAAATATGTACATGACACAAATTAAGGGTCTTTTAGTCAAGGGACAAGATCACAAGGTGTGAAAAATGTAAAAATCATTATATGGTTTCAAACAAGCCCCTATAGCATGGTATAAAAAACTAGTTGAGCACCTCATGAACATGAACTTCAAAAATTTTGAGTTTGAATATGTAACTCTTCTCATAAATATAATTGACAAAATAGTTTTATTTATTGTGGTTTGTGTAAATTATTTTCTTATTAAAGGGAACAATGAATGGTACACTAGAAAATTCAAATCAGAGTTGATAAAAAGCTTTGAAATGATTGACTTGGGTTATTTTCATGACTATTTGAGTTTTAAAGTAATTTATAAATGAGAATATTTCTTTATCACTTTGTGGAAGTTTATTGGTGACATTCTGAAGAAGTTTCAAATGGAAGATTGTAAGCCTTTTCAACACACCCATGGAATAAAATCTTAAATTAACATCTAAAGATTTAATAGATTTGGTTGATGCTACTAAATATAGACAACTCATTGGAGGTTTGATTTATGTGATTACCACTTGAATAGAAATATCATATTCAGTTGGTGTCCTCTCAAGATTCATGCAACAACCCATGGAGAGTCATTGGGTAGCAGGAAAAGGGTTCCTTAGATATTTCAAAGGCACAAAACATTTTGGACTCAAATACCCTAGGGCAAGAGACTTCAAACTTGTTGGGTATTCTGATTTTGACTATGCTCATGATCATTCATATAGAAAGTCCACTTTAGGTTTTCTAGTGAACTTTAAAAATTATGGTTATTAGTTGGAAATACAAGAAGCAATTAGTACTGGTAATTTCTTTAGTAGAGGTAGAATATATGGCCGCTTTAGAGGAAACTAGAGAGATCTTATGGCTCAGAAGTGTTCTTTTAGATTTTTAGGAGTAACAATATTCATAAACACCACTCATGGTTGACATAAATTATGCAATCTATATGGAAAATAATCTAGTCTTTCATGACTGAACCATGCACATCAATACCGAATTTCATTTGATTCAGAACTATGTGAAAGATGGTAATGTCAAGTTGCAACATTTCTTGATAGCAGAGCAACCAGCATACATCTTGATAGAGGCACCTTGATGAGAAAACTTTTAAAATTTTAAAGGAATTCTTGGTCTAAAAATAACCCATGTAAATTAAGGGGGATATGTAATACTAGATAGATAATATTTATTTATTCCTAGGTGTAGTTGCTCATTTATATTTGCCTTCTTTTGTGTAGCTCAAGATTCCCATAGAAATATGAATGGAATGCTTGGTAGGTGTAGCTTAAGAGTCACATTTTTGGATTTATAATGTTTGTTTTTCTTAATTTCAAATTGAATTGTGAAATAAAAATTTCATTGCCATTACATCTGGCTTGTCATTATTTGTCAATCAGAAGTTTGAACATTCACTATGAGTTTAAGTTGAAATATTAAACAAATTATTTGAATAAATAGT
>JARHVA010000089.1:5030000-5137500 GCA_037957365.1 Torreya grandis | reverse complement strand
AAAAAATTCCTTATAGAGGGTCTCAAAACAATAAATGATGGTTAATTTTTTTTAATTTAAGGAGTGCATAAGATAGATGCAAAAAAAATGATGTAAAAAAAAATAGGCCAATCTTCTAGAGGCCATAACTTTGACCCATAGCTCTATTTGATCTCTTCCATGCTCCAAAATGACCATTTCAAAAAAAAATTTACTGTCCTAAGCCAGCCTATCTACTTAAAGTTGTTTTCAATATTTTTTGGAGGCCATACATGATTATCCTAGGGTTTGAAATTATTGTTTAATGATTTTGGAGGAATATTCTATTTTTAAAAACTATATATTTCAGGAATGTACGTCAAAATTAGTTGAATTTTGTCCCATAAAATAATTTTAGTGTTTAGTTCATTTCATGATATTTATAGAGTTGATTTCACTTGAATGCAAAACTTACTAAAAATAGAAGTTTTCTTTAGATTTTTTTTTGGAATTTTTCATGTCAACTATATTTCCAAGTTGAGGCTTATCTAAGAATTGTTTGAGCTATAAATATTTGAATTCATTGAATATGAATCAATTTAGATTATTATTTTAGATCTTGGCCTATTCATAATTTTATTATCTTGATAGTTTTTTATTTCATTACATGGTATTAGAGTAAGTTCAAATCTTGGAGGAGTAAGATATGATGAGAGTATGATGAGGTATTGAAAAGATGAACTAGACTATATAATAGATGCAGAGGAAAATATAATAATAGATTGAGGTTATCACCAATTAGAGAAGAAGATAAGGTGGTGATGAGGAGGATATAGATCATGATGAAGAAGTTAAACAAGAAGATGAACAACAAGAGCAACCACCATCAATGAAAGAAAAGATGGTTTGGACATTATAAATATGAAACAAAGGAATCAAGGTTGATGTTCCATATTATGGAGGTAGTTTAAAAAAACAAGATTTGATATATTGAATGAATATCATGTAGAAGTTCATCGAATGGAAGACTATGAAAAAAGACAATAAGGTAAGGTTTGCATGCACAAAATAGAAAGGTCTTGTAATGATTTGGTGAGATCACCTATAGAAAGAGAGACAAAGAAGAGGTAAAAAGAAGATTAATGCATGGAAATATATGGAGAAGAAGTTGAGGGAGAAATTTCTTACTCTAGATTATGCAAAAACCTTATATAAAAGATTTCAGAATTTAATGCCAAAAGACCACAATATACAAGAGTATACATATGAGTTTTATAATCTTTTCATATGAGTGGAACATGATGAAATATAAGATCATATGGATTCAAGGTATGTAAATATCTTGAAATTTACTATTCAATATAAATTAAGCATGCATAGAATACTTTGCATGGAAGAGGTTTATCAATTACCTTTGAAGGTAGATGAAAAACAAAATATATAGAATTTTAGAAGAATGTCTCCTAGTCCAAGAAGAGTTGGATGAGGTGGGTTTAATATAAATAGAAGTGGGTTTAATAACAATAGAGGTGGGTCTAATACCAATAGAGATGAATCATCTTGTGGTGAAGAAAGGCAAAATGACAATAAGGGTTTCAATACTAACAAAGTGAAAGAAGGTTTTAGAGAGGATAAGGTTATGATGGTGATAGAGGATGGTTTATGAATCATAATAGATCTTAAGGTTTTTATATGTGTGGATAATAAGGATGCAAATAATTTGAGTTTTTACACTATCAAGATCAAGAAAGGAGAAAAGAGCATCACCCATGAGAAAATCTAGTTGAAGCTGAGATAGAAGAGTAAAATACTAAAGTTATACTAATATATATTTCCAATAATATCATGATGAGAATAAAAATGATCATTATAAAGAAGAAAACAATTCATAATAAAGGTGGTGATGAATGGCTACGATAAAATATTTTTCAAACAAGATGTACTTCAGGTGTAAAGGTATGTAAAGTAATTATAGATGGTGGTAGTTATGAAAATATGGTTTTTAAATAAATGATAGAGAAACTAAATTTTCATTATCAAAAACATCCTAATTCTTATCATATTTCATGGTTTAAGAAAAGGATTTAAGTTACAATAGATACGATGTGCTTAATCAAGTTTTCTATAGGGAAATGTTATAATGATGAAATATGGTGTGGTGTTATTCTGATGGATGTATACCATGTGTTATTGGGAATACCATGAAAATTTTATAGGAATGTAATTCATGATGGAGCAAAGAACACACAAACTCTTAGGAGAGGTTGTAAAAAGGTAGTTTTGTTACCTCTTAAAGGGAAGAGAAGTTAGAAATCATGATTTATACTAAATAATTTATCTAAGATATTAAGGTGGTAGTTTGTTGTTATGTATTAGTAGAAAATAATCAAAACACAAACAAGGTGAAAATACCAATAGAAGTAGTTAAATTACTGAAATAATATGTATATGTTATGCTTGATGAGTTAGTAGATGGTTTACAACCAACAAGAGATATTCAACATCACAATGATAAACTCTACGAAATCAAATATCTTATAGGATGAGTCTAATAGAACATGTAAAATTAAATAAATAGATTAAGAAACAAGATAATAAGGGAGAGTATGAGTCCATGTGCAACACCATAAATTCTAATTCTAAAGAAAGATGGAGGATCGAGAATGTGTGTGGATAGTAGAGTAATTGATAAAATTACAATCATGTATAGATTTCATATATATCATTTAGATGATATGATGGATGTGTTTCTAGGATCAAAATATTTTATCAAGATTGATCTAAGGAGCATATATTATGAGTTTGGAATTCATGAAGGAGATGAGTGGAAAAATGCATTCAAGACTAAGGATGGATTATATGAGTGGAGGATGATGCCATTCTGATTATCTAATGCACATATCACATTTATGAGGGTAATGAATAAAATACTATGAGAATATATTGGTATGTTTTTTGTTTTTTATTTTGATGATATTTGGATATTTAATAACACTAAATAAGAACACTTACAAAAATTTGAGAATGCTATTTGATTTGTTAGAAACGGATAAGTTGTATGCAAATTTGAAGATGTGTATGTCTATATAGAATAGTTTGGTATTTTTGAGAGTTGTAGTTTTAGAATATGGTGTGATAATGGATGAATAAAAGATAAATATAATTGTTGAATGGCCTATTCCAAAAAACATTACAGAGGTAATAAGTTTCCATGGTTTAGCAAATTTTTATAGAAAATTTATTTAAATATTTAGTAGTTTTATGGCATCAATAATAGATTGCACGAGAGGAAAATAATTTTTAAGGACTAGAGTAGCCATAGAAATCTTTGAATTTTGGAAGAAAAATATTACAAAGAGACTAATTTTAGCATTACCAGATTTTAACATGTTTAAGGTTGATTATGATGAATAATTTATTGGAATTGGTTTTGTGTTGAGTCAAGAAAGAAAACCAATAGAATATTTTAGTGAGAAATTGAATTAGGTAAAAAACATTATTTTACTTATGATGTTTAACTTTATGCAATTGTACAAGCACTAAGATTTGGAGGCATTTCTTGGTGCCTAAGGAATGTATCATATTTATAGATCATAAGGCTTTGAAGTATATGAATAAACAAAAGAAGTTGAATAGTAGGCATGTGAAGTGGGTTTTATTTTTATAGGGGTATAATTTTATGTTGAAACATAAATGAAGAAAATAGAATTAGGTAGCTGGTGCATTGAGCGTGAGAGTAGCATTAATAATTACTATGGTAATTGAGGTAGTTGGATTTGAAGCTATCAAATAATTATATGATATTGATCCATATTTTGACAAGGTAGTTGAGTCATGTAGGAATCCATTAATAGGTGGGATAGATACTATTCATCATGAGTATCTTATATAATAAGGTTATTTCTTTAAAGGAAAACAATTATGCAATCTAATTAGGTCTCTATGATATAATATAATAAGAGAATTATATAGTGGTAGTTTGGCTAGACATTTTGGTAAGATGAAGACAATAGCTTTGGTGGAAGAAAAGTATTTTTTGTCAAAGATGAAGAGACATGTCACAAGGTATGTTTCAAGGTGTAGGATATGTTAGGTGGCAAAAGGACATGTGAAATTACTTGAATATACATTCCATTACCAATTCCAAGAGGACCATGGACAAATTTGAGTATGGATTTTATGTTGGGATTACCAAACACATGGAGGGGGTAATGATTGAATTTTTGTTGTTGTAGATATATTTTCTAAAATATTTCATTTCATTGTATGCCAAATAACTTATGATGCCACTAGAGTTGAACAATTAATTTTTAAGGATATTATGAGATTGCATGGTGTTCTAAAAACTATTACTTTAGATAAGGAAATAAAATATCTAATTCATTTTTGGAGGAACTTGTGGAAGAATACAGGTACTAAGCTACAATTAAATGGTGCATATCACCCACAAAAATATGGATAGATAGAAGTTATGAACAGGTTCTTGTGAAATTTGTTGAGATACATAGTGGGGGAGAGGCCTAGGTAATGAGACTTGACATTACTACAACTAATTTTGCATATAATAGTTTAGTTAATAGATAAAAAAGAAAGTCACCATTTCAAATTTATTATGGGAGAAATACTATGGGTACTTATATTTGGTACAATTACCAATTATAGATTGAATTAGTGATGATGTAGAAGCATTTGTAGAGCATATATAACAATTACAATAATTAAGAAGAAAGTTGTAAGAAAGTAATGAGAAATATAAAGCATCAATAGATGTCAAAAGAAGATCCAAATTATTTGAAGAAGGTGAGTTGGTAATGGTTTACTTGAGGGATAAAATATTTTGAAAAGGCGCATAGAACAAGTTGAAGTACAAGCAAATTTGGCCATGCAAAATTGTGAAGAAAATTAATGATAATTATTATGAGGTGAGTTTATCACAAAATTTTGATATCTCTTTAATATTTAATGTTTTTTATTTATATTAATTCCATGTATAATACGATGAAGGTGATGAATATGAATAATTAAATTGGCAGCAATAGGTTCTAAAGGGGAAGAAGGAAAAAATAGTTAATGTTTTGGATATAAAGATGATGAGCACAAGGCAAGTGAATTATAACTATTATTTGGTGCAGTGGAAAGGATTTTAGCAAGAAATAACACATGTATTATGAAATTATATATGAATAATAATTATTAAAAAAAAATTGTAGTAGTTCAATCAGGGCAACTCATAGGAGCTGAGTTATTTTTAACCAAAGGAGAATGATGCAAAAAAATAGGCCAATCTTCTAGAGGCCTTAACTTTTGACACATAGCTCCATTTGTTTTTTTCCACACAAAAAAATAACTTTATAAAAAAAATTGTTGCTTTCCTAAAATGCCCTATCCAATCATAGTTATTTTCAATATTTTTTGGAGGCCATAAATGATCATCTGAGGGTCCAAAATTACTGTTTAATGATTTTTTCAAGAATTTTATAGTTTTATAAATTGTATATTTTTAGGACCAAATTTCAACTTAATTTGAATTTCATCTCATATGTTAATTTTATTGTTTATATTATTTTGAAAAAAAATTAGAGTTGCTCAAGCTGGTAAGCAAAACTTACTAAAAATAGCAGCTGCTAAGAATATAAGTTTTTTTTTGAATTTTTGCATGTAAAATATAATTACAAGTTTAATCATATTTAATAATGTTTTGGGTTTTAATTATTTCAATGAATTTAATATGAATCAATTCAGAGATTGTTTCAGATCTTGGCCTATTGGCAATTTTATTGTCTTGATATTTTTTTGTTTCATTACAAATAAAAAAGATAAATTTATATATAATGCTTATAAATATTATATTTGATAATATGAAATATAAATAAAATAATTATTTTGTAATGGTAATGGTAAATGGATAAATATTTCTAGAAAATGAACATCCAAAAAATATGTTTTGACTTGTGTTTTTGCTTCTTAAAAAATGGGTGTAATATTTGGAATTCAAATTAAAAACTATGGGTCTAGATTATATGTATGAAACCTAAAAATGTGTAGAGTTATCAAAATTGTTTAATAAAAATTAAAATAAAATAGAGGAAGAAGTAATTTTATTTATAAAGAATCATATTTGGCACCTAGTTCAAACAACTTCAACCTAATTTAAAAAAAATAGTTGATGTCTCGTAAGAAAAAACATTAACATGTTAGCCTGAACTTATTATATTCTATATGGAATATTTTATATGAGTTATTTTTTATTTATTTTTTACTTTTTTTATTTATTTAGTTTACTAAAATATATTAAATCTTATCAGATAAAGGTCTTGGTTGTAGTTTTATTGATTCATATCATTCTAATAATTGATTGTCTCAAACTCTAAATCTCTTCCCCCAACAAAAATTAGTGTAAATTACTATGTTTATTGGATCATCAAGATGATGAATCTTTTAAATAAAAAAATTCTCACGGGATATTGTATAAATTAGTTATGAAGAGCCATTTGATTGAGCCACTATTCTAGTTAGTGATCAACAAGAGAAGAAGAAAGCTAAGAATAATCAAAAAGATTTGTTTCATATTCAAACATCTCTAGATAATAACCTAATTCCAGGTATTGTAAGTGCAAAGGAAACCAAGGATGTATAGAAGACTCTAAAAGAACTTTACCAAGGTAGTGTAAAATTCAAAGTGATTAGATTATAAGAATTTAAGAGAGAATTTGAGAATGTAAAAGGTTGAAAGTGTTAGTGATTCCATGTAAGAGTAAAGTATGTTGTCTATAACATGTATCCTCTTGGACAAATGTTGAAAAAATAGGTTGTGGTGAAAAAATGTGTTAAGGTCACTAACACCAAGGTGGAACCATATTGCCATCATCATTAAAGATATAAAATTATTTGATTTATATTTATTTTGGTAAATTAGTACGATATTGTGTGCCCCATAAAGAAAGATTAAGAGATACATTTGAATAAATTGATGAAAAAGTCTTTTGCCTCAAAATTTAATATTACAAAGAGTGAATGTACTATAAATAGCAATGAAATAAACCAAGTACAATGAAAGGAAACCAAGAAAATAAATTATGGACAAAGATAAGACATGAATTATACTTATTCAAGAAGAAATAGAGGAATAACAGGGGGTTTAACTACACGAGGAAGTGGTAGAGGTATATTTGATAAGATAATATTTAATACAATTATTTCTATAAATATGATATTTCTAATTGGGATTGTGTTTTAAAATAAATAAATTAAAGTAGAATAATTAATTATTGCTTATGACAATTAAAATTATTCTCCATGCTATTTTTTCATTTAATATGTCATATATGAAAATAGTTTTGAATAGGTTTAGTACCTTTATTCAGGTTGTTTCAAACACATGTGAGGGAATACTGAGTAGTTTTATATAAGAGATAGAAGTTTTAAAAAAAATATTGAATGTGGTAATGACAAATATTTGGAGGTTACAACAAAATCAACTATGAAGTTAAATACTAAATAAGGTACAAAATGTATAAATGATATTTATTATACCCCAAAGTAAAAAATAGAAAATAAAAAGTTGTTGACTGTTGTATATCTATGCCATAAAAACTACAATGTGGTGTTTAATGATATGTAATCTAAAGTTAATGATTAAAATAAAATAAAAATAATGTTGTTACAATTATACCAAAATTTAAGAGTAAGAAGTTCCAATTTAAGCTTGGGGAACATAGTATCAACGTCACCAATATGACATATGAAGATAAAATTTTGTTGTGGAATATTAGGTATGAAAACATAAATTTTAAAAGTTTTGAGTAACTCACATCATAATAGTTGGTCTTAAGTCAGCCAAAAGTTAAAGAGTTCAAAGAGCTTTGTTAAATTTGTGCTAAAGGCAGAAATGGAAGAGAAACTTTTTTAAAGGAGATGCATGGATGAATTATCATCCACTTCAATTGATTGACTCTTATATTTTTGATCCCTAGGAAACAATTTTCTTATGTATGTTGTCATATTGAATTAAATTTATTAATGATTATTCACAAAAGTGTTGGGTTTATTTTTTGATTAGTAATATTTAAACATTGATACATTTAAGAGTTTTAAACCCTTTCTAGATAATTAAAGTGGTTTTAGAAAAGTGTTTAAGTAATGATCATGGATATGCTTTTTTTTCAAAATATTTTATGAATTATTTTGATATGAATGGCATCAAAAAACATCCCACAAATACCTACACTTATAACCAAAATCATGTCATTGCAAGGAAGAACCATACCATGGTTCAAATGCCAATGATCATGTTAAAAATAAAGATATTGGGTAACTCTTTTTTAGGTGATGTAATTTCTATTTTTTCTTTATCAATTAGTGTCTTACTAGTGCTCTTGATAGAATGAATTCATATGAAGCATGATATGAAAAATCCTAATGTTATATATCATAATGATGTTATTTATTTAGTATATGTTGACATAATTGAGAAGAAAGTAAATAAATTAGATCCAAAGATAAAGTCTTGTATTTATATTGGGTATAATGAAAAAAATAAAGAATATAGGTCTTATAATCCTATAAGTAACACTATTACTGTGTCAAAATATGTTGGTTTTGATGAACGGGGAGTGTATGGTGAAGACAAAGATAATTTCCATGATAGGTATAAATATATTAGTAATGATTCTATATATGAAGATAACACTTATGATAAACCCACCAGTAGTTTAGATCCAAGTGCTACAAGTCCACCAAGAAGCCCCTCATTTAGTTATTGTATTTGAAGTGCTAGCTAATCTTCAAGAATTATTTTTTCAAGGAAGGTATGAATATTGATTGAAATTTATGGAAGCACAACAATTCAATTACATTAATAATGTGTAATAAATTATATAAAAAAATATACTTTACTTACACAAGCTGATTTTTGAACCATCATGTTTTGAAAATGCATGTAATAATAATGTTTGGGAACAAGTAATGCATGGATAAATGTATACCATTCATAGGAATGATACTTGGTAACTTACTAAAATTCCACATGAAAATAAGTGCATTGGTATTAAATGGGTCTAGACGGCTATGTACAATAGTGATGGTAGTATCAAAAGACATAGTGCACATTTAGTTGTTAAAGGATTTATTCAAAGATATGACACACATTATGATGGGACATTTTTAGTAGTTATAAGAAAATATACACTTAGGATAGTTATTTCACTATAAGTTCAAAATAAATGGAGCATACATACCATGTATGTGAAAAGTACCATGTTGAATGGGTACATAGAAGAGAAAGTCTATACACATGGAACATAATATTTCTCAGTACAGGGTAGTTAAGATTGATTTTACAAGTTGATGAAGGCTTTGTATGGACTTAAGTAAGAACTAAGAGAATGGTGTGCTATAATGAATGGATAATTTCAATACAATGACTTCAAAATAATCTAAATTGACCCTACACTTTACTACTTAAAATAAATTATTGATATCCTCATTATAGTTTTATATTCTGTTTTTTCTTTTGTATATTAGAACTATTTGTAAGATGAAAAATGAAATTAAAATTACTATGATAAATGTATTTGAAATTAAATATATATGTCATGTTCAATACTTCTTATTAATGATTGTTCATCAAAATAATGATTTAATATTCATTTGTCAAAAAAATATCCAAATGGTATGTTTAAAAAATTTGCCATGGTTGATTCTAAAAAAAACTCCACTTTGACTGCTCATGGATTTATATTTTGTAGAGAAGATGGTGCTGAAATTTTTGGTGAAAATTATTATATAACTATTGTTACAATCATAATGTTTGTAACCCACACAACACTTGATTTTTCTTATTTCAAGGTATATGTCTGAGACATCTATAATTCATATGAAGGCAACCAAGAATATTTTTAGGTATGTGAAAGGTACTATACAATTTGGTATTAATATTATGTCTCTAATTGTTTTTAACTTGTTGGTTTTAGTGATTTTTATTTGGGAGGTAGTTTGGATGACTGAAATCCAACAATAGAAAATTATTTGTCATTGGGTTTGGGTTTGGTTACATGGAGATCATTGAATAGAAGTTCACTTTCAATTTCATCAACATAATTACAATATATTTTAGTTATTTCAATAGGTCTATAAGCGTTACGACTTTAAGATATTTTAGAAGAAAATGAGAAGGAAAAAAACCAACATATGGTGATTTTTGTTATAATGTATATGTTATAAAATTGACTAAGAATCCATTCCATCACAATAGGTTAAAACATATTTATTTTAGGTACCATTTTGTTTGAGATTTGGCTCAGAATAAAAAGGTGAGATTGAAGAATATAAACATATAAAAACAAGTTGAAAATATGTTCACTAAAACTATTGTAAAAGTAAATTTTTTGAAACATCAGGGGTGAGAATGCTCTATTTTGTTGAGTATTAAATATAATCTAGATAAATCCATACAATTACTAAATATGTTATTAGGTTAATGTTTTAGTAATAAAATCATATACTAACTATTGATAAGATTTATTTTTTTCATACAAGTAATTTTAAATTTTATCTTTTAAATAAATTTTGAATAATTTATGTTATAATTAAAAAAAGTTCACATGTAATTTTATATATATTATATTAAATCAATTTTTATGAAGGAAATTACAAAAATAATTTGAAGAATAAAAACATTAATAAAATTGGGAGTTGGATTGAGATTATAATTGACCACTACCACATCTATTGTGTACTGGAAATTGATTAAGAGTTATTTATTAATTAAATTTATTTTTGTTGATAATGATGTATTTAGTTAAATATAAAAAAATTAATATTTTTTTCTTATAAAATTCATTGTTTTCAAACACTTTTATAAACTTAGAAACTTGTTAATATTAAGGAAAATAAAAGAAATGAAAAAAAGTAGACAACTAATTCTTTTGAAGAGGATTAATTTTCAAACAAATGTTATTTAAATTTGTATTATATAATGAAGAGAATTACTACCAGATTAAAAAAAATTACTAGGATATTCATAAAATATGTAGAAATGATGAAGTATAAAACTTAGTGAAAATAAATAAGTAAAATATTATAATCATTTCAATTAGTTTATTGTGTTGTATTGTCAAGTGTTGCTTCTACCTAATTATGTTTGGAAAAATAAAATATAGAAAAAATTGTAGCATGATATCCCCCAAAAACTAATGACTGAAATAATTTATCTTGTTATCAATATACTTATTTTTAATATGACACATAAATATTAGTAATTGAAAAGAGGTTGTATTAGAGACAGATTTAAGTTGGCATTAATTAAAAAATAGTATAGATTATAATATTATAAGAAACTAGGGTTTTGAATGTAGTGGTTACAACTTGTTTGAAACATACATCGACCAAGGAATAGGTTGATTCAGAGTCCTATGTGTTAGAAACTTAGTTTTTAGGGATGTTTTATGGTCATATTGAGGTGAATTAATCTAAGATCCTGCCAAAGATAAAATTAGGGGTGTCATTAAGTGAGCTTAAATGACTTTAGGGATTATAGTGAGAGGCATTGGATCACAACCAACTATAAGAAAGAGGAGCAACCAGTTGGTGGAAGACCCTATGCTAAATGCTCCAAATGTTTTGGGTGAGGCAATGTTAGATTAGAGGGAGACAAATAAGTCTTTTGCATCAATAATTTAAGAGGATAAACATCCCTCTTATGTTGAGACCAAAAAGATCCATAGCCCCTAGCCCTAGAATCTAGATAGTGATAAAGATAATAACATGAAAATGTAAGGGATGCCTTTAAATCTTACAAAATATAACCCCAAAATTTGTTTTGAAGGGAAAAATCTTTCAAAAGTCTAGGAATAAAAAAATATTCTTATTGATTCCAGTTTGATCTACCAATTTTAGAATTTGGTGACCTCTCTACATGATCTCAATAAATGGACTAGAGTGAAATGGAATCCTCTTATGGAAGGTACACTAAAAATTTTCACTCATGCAAAAGGATTCTTTGTGATCATTTTCAGCATGGATGAGGATTACGATGCGGTTTTTAAGGACAATATATGGGAGTGGGAACAAAACTTCTTATTTTTCAAGCCATGTTTTTCTGAGTTCAACATTTTTCTACCCATGCTTTTCTAATTTCAAACCTTTCATTAAGATTTTATTCATCAGACCTATCTAAACAAGAATTCCTCATTTTACCCTTTAGTTTTTTATTGATTTCTTTTTCAATTATGTAGCAAATTTTTTGGGACTATTTATGATAGTAATATATGTAAGATGTTCCATTCCAAATTTGATAGGACTCTTGTACACTTGGATTTGTCAATACATCTCCTTATATTAATTTAGTTCAAAATTAAGGATAGAATTTGGAAACTATCTATTGGATATGTGCATAGAGTTGGGGGGAAATTACGTGAAAATTCTAAGTAATGCGATTGCATTATTAAATAACATGATAATGTTATTTAATTAAAATGATTGTGTTATTGAAATTATAGCTCTGTAATCACCGATCCATAATGTGTACATGTTATTGAGAAAAAAATAACACATACACATTATTGTTAATTTAAATAACACATACGCATTGTATAATGTCTACGCATAATATAACCCAATAAAAAATATGTATATATTATATAATGTGTATTCATTGCTTTGTTATAAGTCCAAAACTAACTTCATGAGCATTTAGGAGTTGCAAATGAAGCTAGATTTGTCCATAATCTTATATTTACCACTCTAAATGTTAAATATAACTTTACATTTATAAGCTTATATTGACTACTCTAAATGTTAAGTATAGGTTTATGTTTACACTTACATTTACATTTATAATATAAATGTAAATTTATTTTATTAAATATAAGAAATTAGGATCACTCAACATATAATATAGTTGGTCTCATAGTTGCATGACTTATGATCTGGAAAATAGATTTTCAAAATCTAATCAGGTTAGTACTTAGGCATTTTCAAAGTCTAAGTATTAAACTAAGGGATTTAATATCATAACTTTTACAATTGATATTCATTTTTGGTAAACATATAGTCATTTATTAGGTTTTCATGCCTTTCACATTGATTCCTAACATTTCCAAGAACCTTAGGTTTTTCAAAATTGAAGTTTCAAAGAAATCACTTTGAATTTGATGCAAAGTGGTGTTATCAGGGTAGCATAGGTCACACTGATGACCTGCACACATCAAACAACCACTTTATATGTCAATTTTTCTTGATCATCACCCTCCCTCATCCTTGATCACTTCTTACTCATGTGTCATCATCCCTAATCACTCTCTCATCATTATTCATTTCCCCTAATCACTCCCTCATTACCCCTCACTATCCCTAGTCATCTATAATCACTCCCTCATAATTCATGATTTCTCCCTCATTCACTCTCACTATGTCTCATCATCCCTAGTAACTCGCTCCTTGTCCCTCTTCATCCCTCATCACACAATTTTTGACCCTCACCATCCCTGACCCTCTTTCATCACTCTCTCATCATCTCTAATCTTTCTCTCATTGGCTCTCACAATCCCTCGTCATCTCTAATCTACATATCATACACTACCTCTTATTCTGTCATAGATTCTTCTCATATAGAGGTAAATCATCAAATAAAACTCATTTATGGATACCATATAATATATCTAATTTATTTAAGAATTTATAATCTTTGGTTCAACTATTTGATAACTTCTTTTGGCTCTTTCTACTCTTAGATTAGGTCTTTAGGTTTCCTTCTACCCTGTCTACCACATAGTCCTCCCCTCTTCATAATTATCCATAATTACACATCTTAAAAACACTATATTATATCTTTTCATGTTAATAAAAAAAATTCGCCAAATTTCAAGAATTATTGACTGTTACAACTCCCAAAAACTCACTTTGCAAGTAGAAACTTTAATATAGGGTTTAGACTAGTTTCATAGACCCAAGAAGGGTCAAAATGAGATTTCAATATTCCAAAGGAATTTATAGTGAATTTTAATGTTGTATTATGTTTGATTTGACCCTATGCACATTTTACAAGTGTTATATTTCCATTTTTCAGCTATAGTAGATTGACATCATAAAATTTGAATAGATTGTGTACTTAGTCATAGGTCTGTAGTAACCTGAGAAGAGGTTATTTTTTATAATCCATTCAAAAAAGGGTTATAAATCAACATTAAGGTTGAAAATATTTTGAATAATTTTTTAATAATTTAAAAAATCAGTGTCTTCCATTTATAACACTCAATTTGACAAATTTCATGTGATACTAGTTTGACTATGTTAAGTTTCTTGATGACTACATGACTGTGTTAGTTTCCTTTTTGGTCATCCAAATATATGAAATATACTTGAAGGAATATAATGATTCATGATCATATTATAATTAAACTACCAATACATACATTTGAATGTTCACTCCAACACATGCATATACCTTCTCACATAGATGTATACTCAAAACTTTTACTCATAGAAGATAGGGTTGTGTTGTTTAACACAGAATGTCCTTAGTAGAATAACAACATACAATGTTTAAATACTATTGTGGAATTGTTATTTCAAGTTAATAATTACTCATACATTCCAAAATCCCATGAAATAGAATATCCTTTTGCACAAGACTTTGAAGCTCACTTAGATTTCAAAGCATAGTTTGTAAAAGTATAGGGTATATAGTTTGGAATTTAAACATTCAAAAGATTTGAAAATAAAATGAAAAATTACATAATCACCATAAAATAAAAAGTATTTTAAAATTACTAGTCATGCAAGGATCACAATGAACTTGTTACTAATCATGTTTCATCATCATGCACACTATCAACTACCTTTGCATGTATTCAAGAAGATGCATGGTCTATTTACTTTCTTATCTATAAATAATCAAAAATTATCTTTATTCACTTATTTGGGGTTCCTTACATTCATCCTTTCAAATTATACCCCCTCCAACTCTATAGAATATGACTCTTAATATAAAATAATACATGGACAAGACTAGTGGCAATCCCTTGACTATGCTTTTCCTATGAAGCAAATTTAGGCCTCTAAAGTTTAAACACCCAAATCTTAGATGCCAAAGGAAATTTTTTTCTTTTATTTCTACTTGAAATATTATTTTTATGATTGTTTTATTTTCTTAATTATTCACTTATTGAGCCATTGAGTTTTGTGCTTGAGAATAATCTACATTCAAATCTAGTTTCAACCATAGGGTAAACATCTTTTTGTTTGTCATTTGGACCTTTGTAATGAGCTGATTACTTAGAAATTTATCTAAAATTGTATATTCTTTTTTTTTTAGAAACAATTTTATACCCCTTTTGGATGAGTTGTCTAATTCTCATCAAATTGTGTTTTAATTTGAGAACAAAGTAAACATCAGAGATATACTTTTTCTCCCCCTTCTTCATTAGAATGTTGATGTTCGCTTTTCCTTTGAATTCTACCTTATTGTCATTTCCCAAAGTGACATCTGATTTTATATTTTCATCCAAACCATAAAACATTTCTAAGTTATATGCCATGTGGTTGCTACAACCTGAGTCTAAAAACCATACATCCTTTTCATTTGCTTGTGTAACATTACATGCTAAAAACATGGAGATTTGTTCTAATTTGTAATTTTGGCTTTCTCTTGTAATATTTGCATTTCGGTTGACAAAATCATATTGTTTATTTCTAGATTCATTCGAATAATACCCATACTTTTTCTAATAATGACATTGGATTTGAGATTTATCATACCTTTGGCCTCGAGGCTGATTTTGAGTTGTATTATAATGAACCCAAAAACTAACAAGAACAAAAAAAACTACCAATAGGCCAAGATCTTAAAATAATACTTACAATTGACTTTTATTGATTTCTTGAAATAATTAAAAACCCAAACCATTCTTAAATAATCCTAAACATATAAATTAGAGCCTACATGCAAAATTTAGAATAAACTAAAATTTAAAAAAATGTCTATTTTTAGCAACCATTATTTATAGTAAGTTTCGCATGCAAGCACATGTAGATCTAAAAATGTATTGCAAAATAAACTAAATGTTAAAATTAGAATATGGAATGAAATTAAACTAATGTTGACTTTTAGTTCTAAAAATATACAATTTGTAAAATAATAGAATTCCTAAAAAATTCATTAAACATTAATTTTAGACATCAAGATGATCACGTTTGGCCTCCAAAAAATATTAAAATCAAATCTAAGTAGATATAATGGCTTAAGGTAGAATTAGAATTTTTGAAATGGTTATTTTTACTTGTGGAATACCTCAAACAGAGCTATGAGTTAAAATTTATGGCCTTCAAAATGTTGGGCTATCTTTTATGCATCATTCTCCTCTGGTTGAAAATAACTCAGCGCCTATGAGTTGTCTTGATTGTACTGCTGCCATTTTTTCTTGTCAATATTCTTCAACACCCATTATATAATACAAGTGTTTTCTCCTTATTCCATTCCTTTCCACCACACCAAATACATGTTATAATTCCCTAGGCTTGTGCTCACTATCCTCATATCTAAAACATGCACTATTTTTTCTTTCTTCTTTGGAACCTACTACTCCTAATTTACCTCTTCATCTTCATCTCCTTTATCATCTTATCCATGGAATTCATATAAATATAAAACATTAAATACTGAGATATATCAATTTTTTGTGGTAAATTTACCTCATATGCATTATCATTGATTTGTTTCATAATTTTGCATGGTTCAATTTTTTTTGTACTTCAACTTATTGTATGTGCCTTTTAGAAATATTTCTTTCCTCAAGTAAACCATTACCAAGTCTCTTTATTCAAATACTTTGGACCTTCTTCTGACATCTACTGGTGATTTATATTTATCAGTACATTTTTTCAACTTTATTTTTACTCCTTTCAACTGATGCATATGCTTTACAAACACTTTTGCATCATCACTAATTTGATCTACAATTGGAAATTTTACAAAATCTAAAATACCCATATGATTTCTCCTATAAACAATTTGAAAAGGTAAATTTCTTGTTGATCTATTCATAGAATCGTTATATGCATAACTTAGCTTATGGTAAAGGCAAGTCCCATTGCTTTGACTTCTCTCCCACTATACATATAAATAAATTTTGCAAGCTCTTATTCACAACTTCTACCTATCCATCTATTTTTAGGTGATACGCACTATTTAATTGTATCGTATTACCCATCTTATTCCATAATGTCCTCCAAAAATAACTTAAAAATTTCATGTCCCTATCTAAATTAATAGTTTATGGAACACCATGCAATCTCACAATATCCATAAAAAATAATTCTGCAACTCTAGTGGCATCATTGGTTTTCTTAAATGCAATGAAATGAACCATTTTAGAAATCCTATCTACAACAACAAAAATTGAATCATTATCTCTCTGTGTGTTTGACAATCTCAAAATAAAGTCCATACTCAAATTTTTCCATGGTCATCTTAAACCGGTAATGGCATGTATATCCCAATATTTTGTGCATGTCCTTTATCCACCTGACATATTACGTACCTTGAAACATACCTTATCACATCTCTCTTCATCTTTGGCCAAAAATAATTTTTCTCCACTAAAGCTATTGTCTTCATCTTACCAAAATATCCATCCAAACTATCACTATGTAATTATTTTATTATATTATCTCGTAGAGGCCCAAATAAAATGCATAATTGTTTCCCTTTAAATAAATAACCTTCCTATATAATATACTCATAATGAATAAATAATATCTAACCTACTAATGGATACCTAGACTGACCAACTATCTTACAAATATATGGATTAGTATCATACAATTATGTGATATCTTCAAATCTAACTACTTCACTCACCATAGTAGTTAATAATGCTACCCTCCTTAATGCATCAACTACCTGATTCTATTTTTCTTATTTATGTTTCAACACAGAATTATAATCCTGATTTAATTTCTTAGTAAAATATGCTATTAGATTTCCATTTTAACTCAGCACAATACTAATTCTCATACATGAAGCATCACAATCAACCTCAAACGCTTTATTAAAATTTGGTAATACTAAAATTAGTCTTTCTCTAATCTTTTTTTAAAATTTTCAAAACTTTTTGTTGTTGCTCTAGTCCATGCAACTTCCATCCCTCTCATGCAATCTGTTATTGGTGCCACATTACTACTAATTTTTTTTTTAAAAAATTATGTAAAAAGTTATTAAACCAAGGAAAATTCTTAATTTTATAATGCTTTTTGGAATTGGCCACTCAATAATTGCCTTTATCTTTTCTTCATCCATTTTCACACCATTTATTGAAACTACATTGTTTTGCATAAATGTGCACTTTTTCAAATTTACCTATAACTTCTCCTTTTTTTAAAAATCCATTACCATTCTCAAATGTTGTAAGTGTTTTTTTTCTAGTCTTACTAAATATCAAAATATCATCATAATAAACAACCATAAACATACCAATATAATCTCGTAGCACTATATTCATCACCCTCATAAATATTCTAGGTGCATTAAATAATCTAAATGGTATCACCATTTACTGATAGAAGCCATCCCTAGTCTTCAATGTAGTTTTTTACTCATCTCCATCATGTATTTAAATTTGATAATAATCACTCCTTAGATCAATCTTGATAAAAAAAAAAAATTTGCTGTAAGCACATCCATCATATCATCTAAATGAGGTATAAGAAACATATACTTTATTTTAATTTTATTAATTGCTCTACTAGTCACACACATTATCCATCCTCCATCTTTCTTTGGAGTTAGCAACATTGGTATTGCACAAGGACTTATACACTCCATTATCACCTTCTTCCTTAGCAATTCAATAACCTATTTATTAATTTATTTATGTTCTATTAGACTCATCCTATAAGTTACTTGATTGGATAGAGCTGATCATGGAATCAAATCAATGTGATATCAAATATCTTTTTTTGGTGGTAAACCATCTGGTAACTCATTAGATACAATATCTGCATATTCTTTCAACACTCTTGTTGCTTCTATTGTTATTGGCACCATTTTTATTTCTTCATTCTTTGCAACTAATACATAACAAAAACCTACTACTTTCATGTCTTGAATAAATTCTTTAGTAGATAGCATGCTTTCTGTCTTCTCTTCCTCTTTAAGAGATAACAAAACTACCTTTGTACCACCTCTCCAAAAGGTGCATGTGTTCTTTACTCCATCATGAATTATTTTCTTGTCAAATTGCCATGGTCTTCCCAATAACCTATGGCATGCATCCATCAAAATAACACTAGACCATATTTCATCATTATAACTCTTTCTTATAGAAACTTGATTAAGAACCTTCTATCTACTATAAATTCACTCCTTTTCTCAAACTATGAAATCCGATAGTGATTAGGATGCTTTTCACATTACATATTTAGTTCCTCAATCATTTATTTAGAAACCATATTTTTACAACTACCACCATCTATAATTACTTTGCATACCTTTTCACCTGAAGTACATCTTGTTCAAAAAATATTTGATCGTAGCCATGCGTCCCCACCTTTATTATGCACTTGATCCTTCTTTGGTACAATCATGGTTTTTCTCATCATGAGATTCTCTCCAACATTTGCAAGTTCAACATCAATATTTTGATCCTTTATCTCAGTCTCAACTAGATTCACTTTTGGAGAATCTTCTTACCTCCTTTCTTGATCTTGATAGTTTGGACACTCAAATTCTATGTGCCCTTTTTCTTCACATATATAATAGTCATAAGATATACATTTATATAGAAACCATCCTCTAGCACCACCATAACCTTATCCTCTCTGAAATTCTCTTCCTCTTTGCTGATATTGAAACCCTTACCTATTAACATCTTGTCTTTCTACACCACATGATGATTCACCTTTATTGGCTTTAAAACCAGATTTTATGGTATTAAACCCATCTTATCCCCTTATTGGAGGGGATTTACCTCTTTTTAGACCAGTAGATGTCTTTCTAAAATTCTATCTATTTTGTTTCTCTTCTATCTTCAAAGCTAATTGATAAGCCTTCTCCATGTTATGTACTCTATGCATGCTTAATTAATCTAGAATAGAAAATTTCAAACCATTTACATACCTTGTAGCCATCTACTCTTCTATCTCATCATACTCCACTCATATGAAAATCTTATAAAATTCAACTGTATACTGTGATTTTTTTGCTTCAAATTTAGAAATCTTCTATATAGATTTTTTGCATAATCCACAAGAAGAAAATTTTCTCTTCACTTCTTCTCCATCTTTTTCCATGTATTAATATTCTCTTTACCTTTTCTCTATCTCTATTTCTACAATTGAAGACACCAAATTATTACATGACCTTTCAATTTTATTCATGTAAATTTTACTTTCTTGTGTTGTCTCATGGTCTTCTACTTGAAGAATTTATCTATGTTATTCATCCAATCTACCAACTCTTCTGGTTTTAAACTACCTCCATAATCTAGAAAAATAACTTTGATTCCTTCATTCCTTCCTTCTAAAGTCCAAACCATCCTCTCTTCCATTGATGGTGGCTACTCTTGTTCTTCTTCTTCTTGTTAATTTTTTCATCATGATTTATGTTTTCCTCATCACTACCTTGCCTCCTTGCTTGATTGGTGATAACCTCTATTAATTAGTGAACTTGAATCTAAAGTTTTTGTATAGTTTGGTTCATTTGTGCCATACCTCCTCATCCTCTTACCATTATTTACTCCTCCAAGATTCAAATTTACTCTGATACTAGATAATGAACCCAAAAAGTAACAACAAAAAACTTATCAGTAGGCTAAAATCTTGAAACAATACTCAGAATTGTTTCATATTGATTTTTTGAAATAATTACAAAATCAAACCATGCTTAAATAAGCCTAAACTAAAAACATAGAGTCTACATGCAAAATAAAAATAAAAAAACTAAAATCTAAAACAAATGCCTATTTTTAGGAGCCACTATTTATAGTATGTTTCACATGCAAGTGCGCGTGGCTCTAAAAATTTCTCAAAATAACCTAAATTCTAAAATTAGCGTATGAAATGAAATTCAACTGAAGTTGACTTCTAATTCTAAAAAATAAAATTTCTATAATTAGAAAATTCTCAAAAAAATTATTAAACATTAATTTTATTCCCCCAAATGATCATGTTTAGCCTCCAAAAATTATCAAAATCAAATCTATGAAGATAGAGCGGCTTAGGTTAAAATCAAATTGTTTGAGACAATCACTTTATCATGTGGAAGAGCTCAAATGGAGCTACGATTCAAAATTTATGGCCTCCGTATGGTTGGCCTCTTTTTTCTACATCATATTTTAATTTGGGTATTGGTTGCTACCTTTTCAACTTGAGTTTGATGGGTTGTTTCTTCCACTTTTATACAAATTTCTTCCTCTAGCGCTAAAATATGTTCTTCCTCTACCTCTTCCATGGCTGATTGAAGCTTGTATCTTGAAAGCATGATTCTAAGATGAGTTTTCTGACCACTTAGCCTATGTTCATGAGAAATGACAGATGCATGAAGCTCATCAACTAAAAATTGAGAGAGATTTTTTTTTTCCTCTATGGCCACAACTACGGATTCAAACCTTTTAGGTAAACTCCTCAAATTATTTTCAATAATTCTTCTATCTTTAAGTGTCTCACCATGAGATTTGATTTGATTAACTAAACTAATCACTTGTGTGAAAAATGAGTCTATTAAATCTGAATCCTTCATGAAGATTGTTCAAAAATATGTTATTAGCATTCACAACTTTGTTGTTTTCAACTTTGCCATTCCATGGTATGTTGTTTGGAGAATATATGATGCTTGTTTGGACTTTGTTTCTGCTGCAATCCTTGGGAAAATGCTCCTATGTATGGCTTGTAATATGTAGAAGAGAGATTTTGAGTCTTTTTTCTTATTATCCCTTAGTAGATCCTTCTCTCCTTGAGATAGATTATTATATGCTACTGCATCTGCTGGTTTTGGAAAACTATTCTCTACTAGATCCCATATAATTTGAGAACAAAACAAAGATCTCATTGTGATAGACCAATAGTCATAGCTTTTGCCATTGAATTGAGTAAATTGTAGATTTTTCAAGCTTGTGCTTGTGGCTGCCATTGTTGATAGTTAATACTTTTGCTTGATGAAGCCCTTAGCTTTGATAATTTTCAGCTTTGGTAAGCCTTTCTTTGAATAACCTTAAGCTCTGATACCACTTGATAAAAGCTAATAGTTCATAAGATTTTTATACCAAATTGTTGAAGACAAAACAAACAGAAAAATAGGAGAAAATGCGAAATAAATAAACACATAATTTTTTTAAATCTATTCATTGATTTGATTCCATAAACATTGTTGTATCTTCCTATAGAGTTGTTTCTCATACAATCAGTTTTACATCTGTTGCATACCAAAAAGGAAGCAGAGCTTTGCTAGAGTCTTCTTTCTTCTCATATCAAAATAGAGCATACAAAATAGTTTACAAAAAGAGAAAGACCTAGAAGTCTCTCGATGTTTGTAGGAGAGAGAGAGAGAGATAATAAATTAAATGTCCTAACGAAGTAAACAACTACATAGATTAAATGAGATAGATTAGATTAAATGAGATAGATTAGGCACAACTTCAGTCATGTGAACAGTTAGAAGATATTAAAGTTTTAAATTCAAACGGACAAAATATGCGTGATTGGAAAGCAAGTGGCAGTGAAGATTAACTGGTTTGCAGTCGAGCTAGGAGCCACATCCTCCAATTAATTACCATGACCATGCATATTTATGTATTCTGTGAGTTTCTCATCCTTTTCTGGATGCCACTAACCCTTTTTCACTCCCTTGTTATCTCAATAAGGAGCCCGTCCCATATCAAGAGAATACTTAACTTTATAATATTAAAGCAAAAAGCGTCATCTACTAAACACCGAAAAGAAGAGACTATGAATGCAATATTAAAATTTTAATTTTTAATTTTTAATTTTTGTTGTGTTTACCTGATCTAGAGTGCTGCTGGAGGGAAACAATGAACGGTATAAGATTAAAGCCAAAATCTTCTAGTACTATATACTGAAAGGAAGAGACTACGAATGCATTATTTAGTTTTTTTTTTAATTATTATTATTATTATTATTATTATTATTATTATTATTATTAGTAGTAGTAGTAGTTAGTGTTTTTGGTGGGATTATTATTATTATTATTATTATTATTATTATTATTATTATTATTATTATTATTATTATTATTATTATTATTATTATTAGTAGTAGTAGTTAGTGTTTTTGGTGGGATTATTATTATTATTATTATTATTATTATTATTATTATTATTATTATTATTATTATTATTATATTTTGGGTTGTTTTTTGTGGGTTAGGTATTTAGGTTAGGAAGATAGAAAAGAAATGGAGAGAGAAAAAATATTTACATATATATGAATTGAAGTTTTGCATTTAATAATTTAGGATAAATGTTAATAATGCAAATATTAGTTACGGCTGAGAAAAATCGCCACCGGTTTAACTTAAATGCCGAAAAAATATAATCAAAGACATGAATTCTTTAATGTTTAATGTTTACTTTAATGTTTAATGTTTTCTATACATTTTATATCTTATTTTCTAAGAATTTCAATGACATCAACACGATTTTAAAATATATTAACATCATTTAGTCGAGAAAAAATTTAGTCAACAAAATTTTCAAAGACATAAACATCCACTTTTTTATAGGTTTAGACCTTACTTATAGTTGATTTTTCTGTCCATTTGCTGTATAACGTTAAGCAGGCGAGGAGATTTAGAAATTTGACTTTAATCGTTTTAAATAGGTTGATGAATATTTAACATTCTTATTCATCAACCTATTTAACTTTCATAACCCTATCCACAAAGTCAACAAAATATGCCACCAGTTTAAGCTTAGGTCCAAATTGGCGACCCTTAGATTTACATGCAGCTTCATCCCAAGATTATGGGGTGTGCGAAATCCTAACGTAGTTTAGTATGTTTTTTTCTGTTTTTTTCATTCTTAGGTTTAAAATGAAAGGTAAATTCACATGTCCAGCGTGGAAACCGACTGATTGATCAAGATTCGTAGGAGTATGAACTAGCAATATCTTCTTGGTGTTTGTAAAAGGCTGATATGTACATGTCCACTGGTATAAGATAATGAACATACATAAAGGTTGATCAACAGTTATCAACAAACCCATTTTTTCAGTTACGATAAGTTTTAAAGAGGATATCTTTAATTTATTTTTTTGGTATTTATATTTAAAATTCTTTGTTTTATTGTGATGAAATGGATTCATGACCAATTTGATAGTACTTACAGTATCATAAAAATCACATGATGTTGATTTTTTTTCTTTCAGATTTTTTATATAAAATTTCTGAGCCATAATACTTATATACTTACTCAGATGAAAGAAATATATATTTTTTATTTATTAATAAATATATATTTTGAAAGGATCCAACCCTTATACAAAGGAGAGAAAGGATAAAACCATGAAATCCCAATAAAACTCCTCTTCTCACAGAAAACGCAACCAAAAAACAACAAAGCAGCGCATCTACAACCTACAAAACAAAACAAAGAATCCTATGACCCACCGAAACACTTTTATGTTAAAAATATGAGATTCATACTAGATGGCTCCAACTCCTCGTTACCTCTTCCTCTTTTTTTATTACCAATGACAGTCAAACCTCCCCTTCATTAGGGTAAATGGGAATGAATATTTTATATGAAATAATTTTTTTTAAAATTTTCAGTGAAACCCTACCCAGTTAGATCTTCATTTGGATCACAAGTTATATTTTTCCAACAAGGCTAACACTTTCATAATTTTATTTAATATTCACTCAAAAGAATGAATTCTCTTTGAATGGTTTAACCTCCATCTGATTCAACTCCTCAAGAGTCTCAAGCACTTCAATTTAAAAGTACTGCTACTCTCAATTTTACTACCCACAATATTATGTTATTAGAGGATCATCACTTCACCATGAAACCCCCTTCTTATTCTTATAAACATTACAATCATAAGATAAATGGCCTATGAAAAAGCATCTCCTAGAACCAAAAGACAACTCCTCATAATCAAGAGATTGTTTCCAACATCTATCCTTTACATTCAAATTCAGGGAGATCAGTTACACATTTAGATTAAATAGAATCCAAACATAAATAAGATGATGCATAATTAGGTTATCTAAATCCAGTCATAAATTCTCCCAAATAATTTGAATCCACTGATGTAAAACAAAAAACAATTGAAAACTGTAATGTTAAGCGGGGTAGCCTTACCAATTAGGTCTAGTTTTAAAAGTTGCAGTGAGAGCGTCAAATCCAAGAGACCATGGATTGAACAAATTCTTGTTAGGATTTTTTATTAGTAACATTATTAATTTGTGTATTTTAGTTTATTTGTTATCGGTAAATATATTTCCATAAGATTTGTTGTTACCTGTGATTATTTTGGGTTATTTGGTTCTGTTTTTTAGAGGTGGTTCTGCTACCTCCATGACTATATAAAAGCTAAATGTTTTGTATTAAATATGTAGAAAATAATAATATATTATGTTTAATATTTTTTCTTTTATGTGCAATTTGTATTCGGCTCTCCAATTTACCAACAATCTGGTATCAGAGCGTTATGAGGTCCCGAGCACAATGTATGAGGCAGCCCACTCCAATTATCGGTCGCCCTTTTCATGATAACACTTTTAATATCATTTCTAAATTATTTTGGTTTAGAGATATTTTATTTTATAGGATTGCAATGATATTTGGCGTAGTTATCTCAATCAAATCCATTTAAACCAATTTCACTGTTTGGTAATGTTAAAAATATTTTGGTTCCAAAAATCAATTGTTATCTACAGATCTGCACAGTTCATAATTCTGGGTGTAGTAAGGATTAGAAGTGCGTAGTTGGCACGAAAACGGTGTAAGAAACCAAAACGGAAACTAAAAACCAAAATAAAACATAGACCTGATTGTAGCATTGTGGAATGCGTAAATTATAGAACTGCGTGATGATTATCTTATCTTTCTGTTCTGCCACATGGAGCTTCAAAAAAACTGTCAAAAATTACTGTGTATAGCTGCTAATCTACCTTGTTCAATCTGAGATTCATGCAGATCTGTAGATTGCTATTATTCGATCAAGTGTTTGTTCTATTCATACAACGCATGCTTCTCGGTGTTCATGAGCGTGCCTCTATCAGAACTCACTATCATGTAAATCTGACTATTTCAGTTCATATGAATGCGTGTTACTCTTGTCGTTCCACGTATGTAATTCAAAGATATGCTAAAGTTTTTCACTATCCTTATTTGATGGCGTCATGTTATGTCTAGGTTGTTATATTTTCTTTCAAGAGTGATGTATGCCGTAGAGTTGTATTTATAAATTAAGTGGTGGTTCACCATGTGAATTTAGATATTTCATTTAAAAGTCAAAAGTCGATGTTTTGTGTTTTTATAGTGAGAGTATAGATTCAGTTTAACTAATCATAGTTTGAAAGAAAGCAGTATTGTTTTGAATATAGGTTGTCATAGTCAAGTCTATAGTATATTCATTTTTAAGAGTATATTAAAATTCAAAAAATGTGTCAGATTTTGTGAGAAATTCAAAGTCTAGTCTTGTTTTTGGGTCCATTATCAATTATAATTTTATTTTTAAATATTAAAAGATGAAAAATGAGTTAAGAGTCATTTTGCGAGTCAAATCATTTCGTCAAAATGTTTGTTGTATCATAAAGAGACCAAAAAAAAATTATGGGTACAATATTATTGGTAGACGACATCCATCATTATAAAATTGAGCCTCAAAGCCAAATCCATTGAATAAGTAATAACTGACTGGAGGCTAGAGGATACATGGAGGTTGGAAGCCACTTATCATCCTCTCGTGATTCACATACAATAAGGTCGCATCATTGTTATGGTGACATTTTATATGGTGTTTTATTTTTGGCATGGTGTGTTTTTCTCTTTTTTTTAGTGTGGTGTACTCTATGCCAAATTGACTATGCCAAGGATGATGGCCAGTGGCATTGATGAATATATACATTGTACAAGATTGAGTGGTAATGATTGCATACAAAGGATACAGGAGGTGATGAGGACTTAGTCCTCAGTTTTTTTTGCTGCATTGTGTGTTTTTCAATAAAAATACTCAGCATTATTTTCTACTTTGGTAACTCCTGATGAAGAACATTTTGTTGAAAAAAATCACTAAAGTAGCTCTTGGTTCTTCGAAAAGGGTTTGTGTAAATTTGAGAAACCACCAAAGTGGTTGAGACCTCCTGCCACCTCCAGGTTCATAGTAAACCTACAAGAAAAGACCATATGGATTTGTGGTAATCCAAAAAACCATCAAAGATGTTAAGTAGAGAGATGTAATCCTATCAATTTCAGCTTTGTGATAATCCTACAAGGAAATCCCAAGGGTCCACCAAGACCATGAAGCCACAAAGATGGCACACCACCTCAAAGGTGAGCAGGCTACACGGAAAGTGTAAAACCTTTTTACTATGCTTGAATTAATGGGGTGATAGGAATAAATAATGTTAAGAGGGTGAATGTTAGGATTTTATATTAGTAACATTATTAATTAGTGTATGTTAGTTTGTTTGTTATTGATAAATATATTCCCATAAGATTTGTTGTTACCCATGACTATTTGGAGTTATTTGATACTATTTTCTTAGAGGTTGTTATTCTACCTCCATGGCTATATATTAGCCAAATGTTTTGTATTGAATATGTAGAAAATAATAATATACTACATTTAATCTAATTTTCTATGTGCAATTTTTATTCGACTCTCCAATTTAGCGATAGTTCATGCTCTGATGCCACATCCAAATATAATCCTTGAATAATACTTCTCTATCTTCTTCAAGATGATATATTACCGAAAAAGTAAATTCACACAAGGGAATATATTTTGAGTGCCTTATATAAGACGACTCTAATTATCCATGATCCATTTTTGAATATCAAGGAGAGTAGAACATCTATTATGAAATAATCAAAACATATAAATTTGCCCTAGATTTTTTTCATGAACTACTATTTTGGATAATTTATCCTCTTCAAGATAGATAGAGGAGTTTCATTTGGAAGGTGCTAAAGGCTTCTCCTACCTATTTCTAGTAAGACCCTCCTCTTAAAATCTTTCTTTCTCCTTTAATCTACTTCCAAATCCACTAAACCCCTCATCTTTATTGTTTAATACCCTTAACCATTGCCTTGGATCATTAGATATATTATATAAAATGGGTTTCTAATGTTCATTAACCACATGTGTTGCCTCTTTATATCTATATTCAAGGTATGAATCCTAGTTATTCCCTTGTTGTGGGCTCATCAAACTTATCCCTTGGGTATAGAACCCCATTTATTTCAAACTTCAACCCCTAATCCTCCATACACATCATAAATCTAGATTTCTTCTACTCCATCACTGCCTCAGTCCAACACTACTCTTCTCTATCATTGTCATGTATTTTTTATCTCTTCTATTAGAAACACTAGCACTAGGCAAAATCATTTTTTAAAATATTAGGTGGTAGATGATTTTATTATGCTAGAGAGATGAACTAGAGTAATGGTATGGATGGACACCTTATCTAAATGGTACAATAGTGTGGACTTAGGTCTATAATGTCCATTGAATGATCCATGTTTGAAGTGCCATATTGTGTCTTTTAAGTCCACATGGAGAAGTCTGATTCTTACCTCAAGGTGTCCACATGGCCAGTTCTTGAAATTGTCCTCATAGAATTATTTCAAATATAACTCAGGTTTATGAGTAGGAAATAAGTTAGGTGGTAAATGATTTTAACATACTATAGCTATGAATCAGAGTAATTATATGGATGAGCACCTTCTTAAAGTAGGACATTAGGGTGGGACTTGTTTCATAATGTTCGCTAATGGATCCACATCAAAAGCACCCCATTATGTTTCTTTGAGTCCACAAGAATAATTATTGATGAGTATAAACTACATATAACTTGGGCTGAAGGGAATGAAATCTATTAATATTATACATATGAAATGGAAATTGAACATTTTTTATTTTAACTTCATGTAACCAAACCCAATCTAAGTGAAAAATATTTTCCTGGTTTTGTATTTTAGTCATCCAGATTATGTCCACAATACGAAACACTAAAACCAACACATTTAAAAATTTTAATGGAATAATGATGAGTACTAAAATTATCAATTCCTTTCACAAACTTAAAAATTATCTTGGATTTATTTATATGAATTTCATATATCTCAAACATATGCCTTGAAATAAGACATATCTAGTGTTGTTTGAATTTAGAAACATTATTCTTCAAACAATAGTTATATGAATTATCTCATCAACTATCTCAACCCAATCTTATCTACATAACATAAGGCAATAATAAGTTTGAGTGGATACTAGTTTATAATCAACCCAACTATATTTCCTCAACATATCCTTTACATTCTTTGTTTGAAAAATAAAGACTTCATCCTTAAATTGATAAACCTCCACCTTTAGGAAATGTTGTGTGAGACCTAATTTTTAGTTTGAAATGCATTCATGATAATAATTTTGAATCTAGTATTCATCTTATAACTATTTCCCATATACAAAAATCCAAGAAAATACAAAATTAAAATAAGTATATCATTAAATTATTTCTTATAGTATATAGTAGTCTTGCTCTTAATTATTTTGAATCTATTCTACATAAAATGTCTATCGATTCAAGGATATCATCCTCTTGGTACTTGATTGACAACATACAAATCATTCTTCAAATTTGAGCCTTGGTCTTATTTCCATTGTATTATAAACCCTTATGGCTAGTGTAAATAATATTCTTATTTATGTACGCATTCAAGAAGAGACTTTTCACATCCTTCTAATGTAGTATACATTTATTTATTAGTGAAATCACCATTCTAATGGTATATTTTCTTGAAACCAATGAAAATGTCTCTTCATAATTAACACCATATATTTGAGTGAATCCTTTTGCATCTATACTCCTTATCTATTTCAACTATACCATAACTGTTATACCTAGTCTGGTAAAAAAATTTACTATAAATATGCCTATTATCATTTAAAATTTCTATAAATTCCAAAATATCATTCCTATGAATGTAACCCATTTATTATTGCATTTTTTTCACCCAAAAATCATTAATAAATTTATCTTGAAAACAAGATATATAATAATTAGCTTTTTAAAGTAAAACCTATTTTATCATCTCACCTCGTAGACATTATTCATGTGCTTTACTTATTGTACTTTCTTGAAGTACACTAATGATGATTATCTTCCATAAAAACCTAGGAGTTGAAGATGGGCATGCCCTTATAATTCAATAATTAGATGAGGGCCTAGTAGTAGACTTTCATCACCTTTAACTAAAATATTAGTGGGATTCTCATCATCAATATCATCATCCACACCATACTCAAAAACAAATTAGACTTTGTCAATATGGTTATAATATTTTTTACGACTATCCACTCCCCCTTAATAAAAAATAACATCTCTTGAGAAAAATTGTTATTAGTGAAAGGATTATAAAGGCTATATGTTTTTCTTGGTTCACTAAACCCAAAACAAACAAGGCTGACTATTTGGTTCTAACTTATTTCTTTTCTAATTTTACACATGAAAATAAGTTAAAAATATAAAAAGAATAAAATATTTGACATTAGAATTTTTTCATACCATGCTTCATATTGATTCATATTGTTAGGTCAACTAAAGGGACTTCAATTTAGAATATATATTGCTATAAAAAAATTATCACCTCAAAATGAGTTTTTTAATCCCTTTGTTTGTAAAATGATCCTATCAATTTCATTCATTGTATGTTTCTTTTTTTCTACTACACCTTTTTGTTGAGTAGTGTATGTAGTTTTGAGATGGAATTTAAAACCATTGAACTCATAATAATCAATAGAATGTTTTAAAATAAGTCACCTCCATGGTAAAATTTTAAGATTTTTCTTATATAACATTTTCATTCTCTAGAATGGATTTAAAACTTTTAAATATATCAAGGGTTTCACTTTTATGCTTCAAAAAATGAAACCAACCATTTAGTGATTAATCAATAATAAATATAGTGAAATCTATTGACTTAATTTTTTTAATTTGTAGAGGACCAATTATTTTTTAGTTAACTAATTGCAGTGGATGTTGTTCCGTCTATGCATTTTTATTTGGAATCTTTTCTCTTGCATGTTTACATTTAACATAACCATCAAATAAGTCCTTTTGATATATAATGTTAGGAAAACCATAGGCCAATTATTTTGATGCTAATAACATCAATATGTGAAAATCCATGTGTTCATACATAAGATGCCAAAACTAATAGTTATCTTCATTTGCCATACTAGTGAGGTTACTACTATGTTCTTCCAAATTCAATGGGAAAATAATGATCCTGATTACTATCAAAATAATATTATAATAATAATATGTAAAGAGTATGAAATAATAACTAGCATTGATTTATATTAATTGATTAAAATAATTAAAAACCATGCATAAATAAGCCTCAACTCATAATTGGAGTTGACATGTAAAATTCTAAACTCTAAAAATAAATAAAACTCAACCTATTATTTTTATCAGTTGTTATTTTTAGCACATGCAACTCTAAAATATATCCAAACTAAAATAAACACTAAAATTAACCTATCAAATGCATATCAACTTATGTTTTATTTTGGTTACAAAAATTAACGATTTTTAAATTTAGAAAAATACCAAAAAAATAATAAACTATAATTTTAGACCCTCATATGGTCACATATGGCCTATGAAAAGAATAAAAAAATTTCATAATTGGATATTATAGTTTATGGATGCACCAAAATTGTTGAGACAATCATTTTGGCATCAATATGGGCTCAAATGGAGCTACATATCAAAATTTATGGCCTCCATAAGTTTAGCTTATTTTTCTACATCATTCTCCTCTGATTGAAAACAACTCAAATCCTATGAGTTGATCTAATTGTATTATTTCCATTTGTTATTAACAATCTTCTTCAACTTCTCATTATGAAATCTAAGTCTTTTTTTCCTACTATAATGCTTCCCATTATATCAAATACCTGGCATAACTTTGTTGCCTTATGTTTATTGTCTTCTTATCCAGAACCTACATTATATATTCCTTCTACTTTGGCACCTATTACTACCAATCTACTTCATATTATTAACCTTTAACATCTTATCTATGGAAATCCTACAAAGATGATATATTAAATCCTATAGATATATCAATATTTTTTGGTTATCTCACCTCATAAGCATTACCATTGATTTTCTTCACAATTATGCATGGATTAAATTTGTTGTACTTCAATTTGTTATATGTGGCTTTCATAAATCTATCTTTCCGCATGTAAACCATCAATAAATCTCCTTTTTCAAATATTTTTGAACTTCTTCTTACATTTTTTGTAGCTTTATACTTCTCATTACTTTCTTATAACTTTTTTATTATTTTTTCTTGTTAATATTGTATATGCTTTGTAATTATTTTTACATCATCACCAACTCATTATGTAATTAGTAATTGTACCAAATATAACACACTCATAGTATTCCCCACTTAAACAATATAAAATGTTGGTTTTCCTATTGATCACTTCACTAAAGTATTATATGCAAATTCAGATCATGGTAAAGCTAAGTACTCTTGCTTTTTCTTATTTCCAACTATGCATCTTAATAAGTTTACTATGCTCATGTTTAAAACTTATGTCTTTCCATCTATTTGGGAATGGTATTCACTACTATATTATTGCTTAGTCCCCATATTCCTCTATAAATTCCTCCAAAAGTGACTTATAAATATTGTGTTCCTATCTGATGTAATGGTTTTTGGAACACCTTGTAATCTCACAATATCCTTAAAAAATACTTCTACAACTCTAGTGACATCATTGGTTTTATTATATGAAATAAAATAAAACATTTTAGAAAACCTATCTCCAACAACAACAATTGAATCATTACATCTCTATGTGTTTCTAATCCTAACACAAAATTTATTCTCAAATTTGTCATGGTCCCCTTAGAATCTGTAATGGCATCTAGAACCTTATATTTTGTACATGTCATTTCCCCATCTTACATATCCTACACTTCACAACATATATTATCACATTTCATTTCATCTTTAGCCAAAAATACTTCTCCTTCACCAAATTTATTATCTTTGTCTTAAAATAAGTCTATCCAAACCACCTGTATGCAATTATCTTATAACCTTATCTCTTAGAGACTCAATTGGAATACATAATCATTTCCATTTGATAATACAACCATCCTTCATAAGGTAATCATCATAAATATTACTTGTATCACCTATCAATGGATTATTACATTGGTCAACTATCTTGTAAAAATATAGATCAGTATGGTATGCTTCCTTAATAAACTCAAATCCAAATACTTCACTCACCATAGTAGTTATCAACCTAACTTGCCTACTCAAAGAATAAGCTACCTGATTCTATTTTTATGATTTGTGATTCAATATAAAATTATAACCCTATAAGAAAGACACCCACTTTGAATGCATATTATTTAACTTATTTTGAGTGTTCACATAATTCAAATCCACTTTATCATTAAGTAGGACAAAATCCTTAGGCACCAAGTAATGCCATCAATGCCTTAATTCTTGTATAATGGCATAAAATTCAACATCATACATAACATTATTTTTTCTTAACTCATTCAATTCCTGATTGAATTATGCTATTAGATTCACTTGTTAACTCAAAATAACATCAATTCCCACAAACAAATCATTGAAATCAACTTCAAATAATTTACTAATATTTGATAATGCTAAAATAGGCTTTTCTATAAATTTTTTCTTCAATAACTCAATGTTTTTTGTTGCTTTCCTTGTCAATACAAATTATTCTCCTCTCATAAATTTTTTTATTAGTGGAACAATACTACTAAAATTCTTAATGAACTTTTTGTAAAATACTACTAAACCATGGAAAATTCTTACCTCTATGATGCTCTTTGGAATAGACCACTCAAAAATTGTCTTTATGTTTTCTTTATCCGTTCTTACACCATCTAATATAACTAAAAATCCTAAAAACACAAAACTTTTTTTCATAAACCTACACTTATTTATATTCACATAGAGCTTATCTTTTCTTAGCAATTCTAATACCACTCTCAAATGTTGTAAGTTTTATTATTTAATATTAATAAATATTAAAATATAATTAAAATAACCACTAGAAACTTATCACTATATTCTCGTAGCACTGTGCTCATCACCCTCATAAATGTAATGGGTGCATTAAATAATTTTAATTGAATCACCATCCACTCATATAAAACACATCTAGTATTGAGTGTTGTTTTTGATTCATATCCTTCATCAATCCAAATATGATAATATTCACTCCTTAGATCAATCTTGGTAAAATGTTTTTCTCTTGAAAGGACATCCACCATATCATATAAATGAGGTATAAGAAACATGTAACTAATTGTAATTTTAGTAATTAATTCACTATCCACACACATCCTCCACCCTCCATATTTTCTTGGATTTAGGAATACTAGTGTTATGCATGGACTCATGCTCTACCTTACTATACCCTTCTCCATGAATTAAGTGCATTTTATATTTAATTCTATATGTTCTGTTTGACTCATTATATAAGCTACTTGATTAGGTAGAGCTGATCCTCAAATCAAATCAATATGATGTTGAATATCTCTCTTTAGTGTTAAACCATATGGTAACTCATTGGATATAACATCTACACATTATTTCAACACTATTTCTACTTTTGTTGGTACTTTCACTACTTCATTATCTTATTTTTTGTTATAAATGAATAACAATAACATGCCTTCTTTATGTGTGTGAAGAATTCTTTTATAGTCATCATACTTTCAATCTATCCCTATTATTTAAGAGGTAACAAAACTACCTTAATTCTAATATTGAAAATACTATATATGATCTTTATTGAATCATGAATTGATTTACTATCAAACTACCATGTCCTTCCCAATAACACATGGCATACATCCATTGGTATAACATCACACTATATTTCATCCTTGTATGTTTTACCTATATAAAACTTGATTAAGCATCACTTACCTACTATAAGTTCATTTCATTTATTAAACCATGAAATCTAATAAGGATTAGGATGTTTTTCACATAACAAACATAGTTTCTCAATCATGCCATTAGAAACTATGTTTTCACAACTACAACCATTTATAATGACTTTACGTATCTCACCTCTTAATGTAGACCTTGTTAAAAATATATTTGTTTTTAGCCATCCATCACCATATTCATTATTTTTCACATATTCTTTCCCTAAAGCAATCACTATTCTTATCATCATTAGATTTTCTCCAATATCTATTGCTTCAACTTTAGTATTTTGATATTGTATTTTAGTGTCAACTAAATTCACTCTTGGGTGATACTCTTGCCTCCTTTCTTGATTTTTTTAGTGTGGACACTCAAATTCTCTATGACCTTCTTATCTACATATATTAAAAAACATGAGACATGCATTGATTTGGAAACCATCCTCTACCACCACCATAACTTTGTCAAGTCTCCAAAATCCTCTTCCTCTTTGATGGTATTCAAACCCTTGTCCATTAACTTATTTTTATGCAACATGTGATGATTCTCTTATAGTACTATTAAACCCACCTGTGTTTGTATTAAATCCACCTTGTCCCCTTATTGGAGGGGCTTATACTCTTCTTGGTCCAATAGATGTTCTTCTTAAATTATGTCTGTTTGTTTGCTGCCTTCAATGCTAATTGATAAGCTTCCTACATGAAAAGTATTATATACATTCTTAATTCATATTAAAAAGAAAACATTCAATAATTTAAATACCTTATATCCATTAGCTCTTTTATTTCATTAAGACCCACTCATATGAAAATCTTGTAAAAATCATCTATATACTCTTATATACTATGATCCTTATGTCTTAATTTTTTGAATCTTATGTATAGGATTTTTACATAATCCATAGAAAAAAATTCTCTCAACTTCTTCTCCATCTTCTTGTACAAGTTGATCTTCTATTTACCTTTATCTATCTTTCTTTTAGAAGGTGATCCCACAAAATCATTCCATGACCCTTCAATTTCATGCACCTTCTTGTCTTCTCTCATAGTTCTCCATTAGAAAAACTAATGTATGATGTTCAAATAATCTATAAACTCCTCTATTTTTAAACTTCTTCCATAAATTGGCTTGATTCCATCATTCTTTCTAAAGATCTAACCATCCTCTCTTCCATTGATGGTATTTATTCCCATTGCTTCTCTTGTGTAATTTCCTCTATGTGATTTATGCCAATCTCAACATCATCTTATGCTTTCCTTTATCCTTGATTTATAACTATCTCCATTAATTATTGTACATGCCTTTACAACTCCTCCATAGTCTAGTTCATCTGGGTGATTCCTCCTTGTCTTTTCATCATCTCTTACACCTCCCAAATTTGAACTTGCTCTTATACCAAATAATCAACCCAATTAGTGTCAAGTTAATAAAATAACTATATGGAAAGATTTTAAAATAATAACCAATATTTATTCATATTGAATGATTTAAATAATTAAAATCCATACATAAACAAGCCTCATATTAGAATTGCAGTTGACATGTAAAATTTAGAATTCTAAAAATAAATAAAACCAAGACCTATTGTTTCAGGAGCTACTATTTTTATTGAGTTTCACATGCAAGGATGCACAACTCTAATAGTCTCCAAAAATAAAATAACCAATAAAATTAACCTACTATATAAATATTAATTAAATTTCAAGTCAAGCTAGAAAAATAGATAACTTATAAATTTAAAAAAATAATAAAAAAAATTAAACTCCAATTTTAAATCCTTAGATGGACATGCATGGTGTTTGATAAATATTCAAAATTTATATAATTAAAAAAGTCAAGTTATGGCTACACCAAACTTTTGAAGATGGTCATTTTGGAGTGAAAATGGGTTGAAACTAAGCTATGGATAAAAATTTATGGCCTACAAAAGTTTGGCCTCTTCTTCTAGATCAGATTATCATATTATTAAACATAAGTATACTTGTAACAACCTTAATTTTTTTATTTGTGTAATATATTTTATGTTAATGATCATAAAATACCACCTTGTGGTTTCTTTCACATAATATCCAACACTCAACAATATATATCTAAAATTTTAGTGTAATAAAATGTTAATACATTTCTTATCTCCTCTACTATTCAAATTCATAGTTCCATTTGCTACAACCTCCAAATATTTTCCATCCTTAAGTAATAACTGGTTTTTGAAACTTCTATCTATTGCAGAAAATAACTCATTAATCCTTAAAATGTAACTCTAATAGCCTTATTCTAGGAACAAAAGATTTTTCAGATTATATTTAGGTTGGTCATGTTAGTGGCTAAAATTACACTGAGCAATTTTTCCCTTCATCAATATAAGAACTTGAATTATCTAGCTTGTTTCCTATCTACAAGTATTTACCTGAGGTCAAGAGGTCCTATTTTATCATCAAATCACTAAAAACCTTGTTATCGTGTTTTTGTTGTAATTAAAACCTATAATGTCTTAGTTTTAACTAAAATTTAACAATTTATTATTTTAATAAGCTGACAAGGTGAAAAATAAAAAGCATGGGTCAAGACTTTAAGAATTTATTATTTTAATAACTTTGCAATCAAACTAAAAGTTTGATAAAATAGCATTTAGGATGGTGAAACTCAATGAGATTTCTAGTAAGAAATTACACTTTTAAAATGCACTTGTCAAGATTGCAACCTACAAATTATTTATCAATGTGGAGGCATATCAATAAGTAAAGAATATGTTTTAAATGTAGTTAAGCTAAGCATCTTACATGGAGGTCCTTCAACATATGTGGTACCAAAGAGAGCAAACTCAGTGTTTGAAAAATCTCATGTTTTAAAATGTGGTTGGGAATTGAAATTTATAGAGAAGTATGTGCTTACATGGATAATAGAAATGTATAAATTCATGCCAACCTTACCATGCGAAATATATAAATAGAGAATATTTTTATAAAAAGATATTTGTAGAAGCTAGGTGGAGAATGCACATTTTATTGTAGTTTTGACCAAGGGAAAAATAACAAGTGATTCTATAGAGTTCTACCAGAGGTTTGTGTTGCTAAGTTCAATTTTACAAATTATGTTTTAAAGGTGGAAATATTGTATAACATTTGGTGGGGAAAACATGTCGTGAAACGTAATTGTTCAAATTTTCAAATTACAATCTGTATTCTCACATCCAGATCCTAAAGTGAAAAGAAGAGAATGTGGAATACTAGATGAAGGAAAAGGGATAATGCAATTAAATTTACAATAATTGATATCTTAAAAATTTTTTTGGAGATTCTGGATCAAGTGGCTTGGTGAAATGTCCATGCAAAAGAGAGTACAATTTAAAAACTCCTGCCTACAACATATCATTTTCTAGATGTCATTTTTCTGTAGAAAGGTACAATGGAAATCAATGTTTGGACAATATATTTTTTTGGTAAAACCATGGATTTATTATAGATCATGAAATCCCTTATTATGCAGATGATTCCACCATGCCTTCTTATATTAGTAAATAAAAAAATAGAATTTCAAGAGGCTATTTTGAATCTAGAATATATATATCAGATAACCATTCTAGCATCAAACATGTAGCACAATGATTATCTACATTGATAGAGGTCTTTGTGGATGAGCTTATTCTCCATTAAAACATGGAAAAGTCCTTTTTGTGTGAAGACTCAGTATCCATTGGTTTATATTCAAGATCTAAAACTACATCTATTTGTGGGAAACATATCGAACATTCATTAGTTGTAGTATTTTCTCATTGTCTTTTTTCAATGTCACAAGGCAAACTTTTAGACTCTTTATTTCATAAATTATATGATCTTAGTATAAGGAATGTAAGGGGTGTGAGGATTAGCCTTCATGTACTTGTTAAATTTCTTGATTCATTGGTTTTGATTAAAGCTCCAAAGATATTCCAAGCACATATTTTAGTTTTAATCTCAGAAGCTATCACTATTGATTCCATACATACTTAAGGTGAGTTGATAAAGGAATTATTAGTGGGTGAACACATGCCAATATTTAAGTATATTGTTAAGATTTATATTAAACATTGTTTAGTCATGGATGCTGGTGACGATTATGATGGACGCATAATAAAATAAAAATGGAAGATGGTCTCGATGAGTGACAAAATGAGAAGATATATTTTAAAAGAGTTAAAAAATGGGTTTCTTCCATTTATGTGTGTATAGGGTAATGAATATTTTCATTAATGAATGCTTCAAATTCAAATTCATTATACACAAAAAGATAGTTTTTTGTGTTGAAGCATCATACAATAAAGGGCTAGGATTATGGAAGAATCCACTATAGATCACTTTCCAAACTAGGTTGGAATGGAGTTAGGAGAAAAATAAAAAAATGGAAAGATTTAAATGTTGCAAATGAGGATACCAAAATCCCTAAGAGGTTTCTATGGGAGAAGCGACTTGAAAAATGTAAATCTCAAAAATATAATTTGCAAATTGTGGTCAACTCTCCCAATCCCACTAGTCAAAGCTAGTGGAAGAAAATTCAACTCAAGAGCATCTCCAAAGAGATTTGTTAGAAGAATATAATAATGTAATTTTACAAATGTATAAATTCAAAATTATACTTGGATCCCCAAAACCTACTAGTCAACGTGGGCCAACAAGAGGTCCTAGTGCAAGAGGGAACTTTCAAGGCCAATTGCAATTCTGCACTTTGGTATATTATAAATTATAGTTAGAGTTCCCATTTATGTCAGTCAACATTGGTCAACATTAGGTCCTAGTAAAAATGGGAATTTTCAAGGCCAATTGTAATTTTAAAATTTTGTAAATTGTTAATTGCAGTCAGAGTTCTCATTTCCCTGTGGCTCCTAATACAAATGGGAATTATCAATGCCAATTATAATTTTGTAATTTTAAAAATTGCAAATTATAGTTGCAGTTCCCATTTCCCTATGAGAACTTTAAAATCCAATTATGAGTTTACAATTTTATAAATTGCAATTAGAGTTCTCATTTCCATGAGAAACTTTTTTAGGGGAATTACAACTGTGAATTATAATTTGAAAATTTGTAAATTACAAATTGTAGTTGGAGTTCCCACTTCCCTGAGAGAAATTTTCAAGGAAACTGCAACTACAAATTACAATTTTCAAAATTGCAAATTAAAAAACTGATGTTAAGTTTCAAATTTTCCCAATATAATGAAAACCGGAAATGGGACCCAAATTTCCCCAATACAAAGAAAAATTCAAATTTATAAAAGGGACCAAAGTTTCCCCAAAAGGCCAAAAAGTGAAAAGTAATGCACTTATGCATTAAAAAGTGTGGAGTCAACACTAAAAAGTAATTTTGAAAAAAAGAAATGTGAAAAAACCAAATGCAGAAAAAGCAAGTTGGAGCCAAAAAGCAAAACGTAAAAATAACCTAATTATTGAATTTTCCATCTTTTTCTTGTTCAAACACTCCATGGAAGAAATATTTCAAGTTTAGAAGTTCAAGGAGTGCCATTCTAAAGAATATTTTTTAAATGTCCATGTATTTGGGATTTTCAAATGCCATCATTACAAGGCACGGGTTGTTCTTTGGCATGCATAAGAGAAATGGAAGCTATCATGAATATTATAAATTTGTAAACGAGTGGTCAAAGGAATTTCCAAGTAGTTTCACAAGAAGATAAATATACTATTTGGCTCAAAACATAGATATTATCTTTCAAGCTTAGCTAAAAAGCATTTCTAGCCAATGAGACAAAAGGGCTGTTTCAAATCTTCATCATTACTTGTAGAGGCAATTACAACAATGATTTTTCATGTAAAAGGATGAAGATTAATGGCATGACAAGGAGGATTTTTTGCTTAGGAGCATCTTGGTAGAACATTAAATGTTAATTACAATTTTTTAATTTTGAAAATTACTATAGACAATTTTAGATTGTTAAATGTGATGAAAATGTATAAATAGATGGCTTCTCCTCTATTCTAGGGTGGTTATTGGTTGATTTTCTCTCTAATTCCTAGGCTCTTCAAAAACATTAGATTTATTTGTGTGTGTATGTATTGTCTCCCTTGTTAAGGTGCTTGTAGATGTACAACCATTATCAAGATTTGAGAACATGTTTATGTATACTTTGTCAAAAGTGCAAACTCACCATGCTTGTCCCAATGGCAACATTATATAAAAATGATGTATGTAAGGCTTATTTCCAAATTTAATGAGAATAGTTATAGTTTTCACTCTTACCTTTTGATGAAGTGCAATAATATGTTTTGCAAATATTATTGATTGGATATTTTGTGTAATGCTTACTAATGGTTATCATTTTGAGAATAAATCTAGATTATAAACCCTTTATACAGTTTAATTTGACAATATGTTGTCGAATAACACTATAGGGCACCCTAAGTTAGTGAATTTTATAGGAAAGGGTATATTAAATTTTAATTCCAATGTATGTTCTATGGTTTCAAAAATCATTTGGGTATTTCCATTACATTAGCACTAGTAAATGCAAACCACTCTTGGTATTTCCATTAGCTTGTATCTACATTTCCTACATTTTTTGTAAAGGAATAATGTCATGAATGTTAAAATAATCTTTTTATTTGAAAACCACTAGCACACTACCATTTTTTATAGCTATCTAACTTGTCCTACACTGCAAATAATACACCTTGCTAAATATTTCAATTGTTATATGCTTGTATATGAATAAATATTAACTACTTAACATGTGTATATAATTTTTGCTTTAAATCCCAAAATTAAATTTTGCCATTTGGCCCCCTTATTGTTGAAATTTTTTGGAATGACGGTTGTAATTTTTGTCCCCTAAAAATATCACTCAATTTTGGGACAACATTTGAACTATTTTGGTCTGACAGACCAAAATTGTCTCTTCCCTTTTCGAAATTTGTCTCGGGCATTAAAATTCCTCATTATTCAAGCTTGTCAAAAATCTACAGACTCTATAGACTTGAATATATGGACTCTCCAGGCTTGAATCTACGGACTCTGCAAGAAGAGAAATCTACAGGCTCTGTAGGAAGAGAAATCAATGGACTCTACATGCCAAGTTCAACGGGCTTCAAAGGTTGATATCTACGGACTCTACAAGAAAGAAGCAACCTTTCAATACGTAGGCAATCTAAAGTTGGTTCAATGACCAGGTTCAACCAAAAGAGTTCATCGACAAGCTTTTAAGCAAGGATTGAACCGTTGAACCTTGAACCATTTTGGTTTAATGGCTCAACAGGTTCAAAGGTTCAACATCAGAAGCAAGAGTTCAACTACTTCCAAGTTGAAAGGCTTCTAAAGTCATGTTCAAAGGATTCTACAAGTAGGTTCAATCAAAAGAACATGTTTTTGAGGCTTGAACCATTGAACCACTCGGGTTCAAGGTTCAACAGGTTCAATGCATTTAATTCAATGAGGATCAAGAGGACTTAGCCAAATCAAAGGGAATGAACCATTAAATTGTTAAACCAAAGTTGGTTCAATGCTTCAGTTCACTCAGTCAATTCATCAAATGGTTCAATGACTTTTGGTTCAATCAAAGGGTTCAATAGTTGGTTCAAAGCTTGGTTCAATGCTTGGTTCAATGGTTGGTTCAAAGCAGCGGTTCAATGCAAAAGTTCAAGAGATCCTCCTGAAGGACAAGTGCCCTTATGGAGGGTACTTGGTTTACAAAAGCACCCTTCAAAAGGGTCATTTTAAAGGAAGCCAAAAAGGTAAGTTCTTTCAGAATATTGTTTAAGGCAGTTGAAAGACAAAGGCATAATTCCTTCAGAATTTTTGTTCGAAGGAATTTTTTTGAACAAAATGTCTGAAGGAATTCAAGAAAGTCTGCAGGAGGACACCTAAAAGAATTATCGAAGGTCAAAGACAAAGCAGCTGAAACAATTCTTGCAGACTTTCTGTCCATGAAAAAATGTCTGTGGGAAAATGTCTGCAGAAAAAAGTCCGCAGGAAAGCTCTGAAGGACTGTGAAGACAAAAGGCCACCAAAGGACCGTGAAGGCCAGGTGCCCTTATGGGGGACTCTCAACTACCAAATTAAAGGACACTTCCTTGAAGCCGAAGGGTCACCTTCCCTTTAGGATGATGTAAAATAAGAAATCTGAAGGAAGCAAGTAGCAGAGAAAGCCGAAGAAAGTCCAAGGGGTGATGCTCTTGAAGACATCAAAGTCAAGAATGGTGAACTAGCCATTGGAAATTCAAACATAGTGACGGGTGTGCAAACACCAATTTAAAGGTTTGTAAAATAGTTATTGATTTTGAAAATCCTTAAAGAAGAGCAATGAACTTAGCGACCTATTGGAAGAAAGAAGCCCGAAGACCATTTGAAGACTGCCTGAAGGGAAGATACCCTTGTGGGGGGCTCTTCTCGACCCAAAGCGTATCATTTCTCAAGGCCCAAAGGGTAGGTTCACTTTGGGAAAGCTTAAATGACAAAGCCAAAGGAATTGCTGAGGAAAGTGACATGCCCACAAATGTCAAAGTTGTGACAATGAAATAGCCATTGATCTTTGTGAGTTTAAATCTACGGACTCGAATGCATTAAAAGACTTTAAGGCCAAGATCAGTAGGAAGCAACTAAGGAATAGAGCATCAAATTGAATCAAGGACCCAATTCAATTAACCAGAAAAGGAAGAACGATGAAGAAGGATCAGATCGCAAGGTGGACATTGAAAGATGCAAACTTTCAATAGTGTGACTCATTTCTCTACATTGAGAAAAGCAAATGGGTAAATGCCCCTAAATTCTAGCCTACCTTCTTAACAAAATTTAATGCAACATGATGTGTTACTATTCCCAAGCCCTTCTTAAAGAGGCTATATAAGGGAATCTCTTGTTAGTGTAATGGGATCTCTCTCTGATAACTAGAAATAAAAGTTTGCCCAAATTGGAAGGCATTACTAAGACTTTGAGCTCAGATTGTTGATCATATTTTGTTATTGGAATAAGAAAGCAAGTGACTTTTCAGACTTTGTGCTGTGATATTGTTGTTGTTGGGGAAACTATTCTTATGTATTTTTCCTTAATATATTTTTTGTTCCTTTAATTCAACAAGCAAAATTAGTGAAAGTAGTCAAGAAGGTGTCCTGAAGTCAACTGTGGAGAGACTTTGTGCCCCAATAATTGCCTTTAGTATGTTTTCTTTTTGTTTCTATGTAAAGGAACATGGGATGACTTTGTGCCCTCATTGTCCTTTGTATCTCACTATTGGGCAATTCAGATGGAGACTTTGTGTTACATCTCAATTTGCTGGTTACTATGTCCTTGGTTACATTTTGCAATTACTACCAGGAGTATTCTTGTGGTTTGTTGAATAGTAGTTCTAAAAGAAGAGGAGTGCTTTCTGTCATTTCCCTTGAGACTTTTCCTTTGATTTGCATGTATCATCTTTGAAGAAAGAGAGATGGATGGTTTATCCTACCCTTGAGTATTATTTTTTGTTTATATATATAACATATCTATAGGGAACCTCCCCTTGATGAGAGGAGAGATTAGTCTTCTTTTGATGTAGTAAACCTACACATTTGGATGACCAATCTTCCTACTTTGGCTGATCATACGCATTTTATTTATTAATATGTTGATCGACAAAATAATCAACCAGCAGTTTTGGGCAACTCTGCTCAGGATATACTTATGTGCATTTTGAAACCTCATGTTTTAGATGAAATCACTCTCTACCATTATCCATTATAGAATCCATTCAATTTTTGTGTTTTTTACCCATTATTATTATAAGCCTACCATTCACCTCCACACTAACTGGGAAAGAATGTGTAGTTTAAAGCAAGGTATACATGAAGCCAAAGGGCTAAAGGTATTGTTGACCCTATATTCAAGCTGGTACAACAAAGTAATTTTGATCTGTTTCTTTCACCATCTCATCTCAAACAAACCAAGAGCTTTCCTCCTAATAAAGTTAGATCTCCATTGCTAGACGAAGTATCCACTTCTACTATTGATAAAGCTTTGCCAATAATTACCCCTCTGAGATTTGTTATTCCTCCTTTTCATAGTCATATAATGGCAGTTCAAGGCCCTTAGGGTTATGCTTTTGGTCCTCTCAATCTTACTCCACCTCTACATAAGTTTCCATGTAGTTCAAGGAAGAATTTCTCCAAAATCTATAGTGATGGGAAAGTTCATCCTGATGAACACATTACAGCCTTTAGCATAGCCTGTGGCATAATTAGAGTAGAATTTGAAGATGTAGCAGTCAGGCTATTTGTAGAAACATTACAAGGTGCTACTATAGATTGGTTTTATCATCTATAGGCTCGGTCAGTAACTAATTGGAATACCCTCAAAGATAAGTTTGAAGCTAGATTCAAACCTATAAAAGATGCACATGCACTTCTGGCTCCACTTACACAAATGAAAAAAGAGCCTCATGAACCAATGAGAGACTTCATAGCCAAATTTAACAAATTGAGGAACAAAATTCCTATAATTGCTCAACCTACAGCTAAGAATCTCAAATGCTTCTTCATTAATTCTCAGTTACCTAAAGTAAGTTTTCTTTTGAGATGTGCTGGTGAAATAGATCTTGATGTAGCTCAACATTTGGCCACTAAAGTAGAAGATGATCTCATCTTAGCAGGGAAGATAAGATGAGATCCAAATAGGAATAGACCTTCATCATCTTCTAAATATGTTAGGGTGTGGAGCTAAAAGCTTCACCAAGGAGCACACTTTAACAGGTTCGGGTCTACATAGTCGCCGACGTCGGTCAGGAGAGACCGACGTCGGTTAGGTGCAGTTGCAGAGACGTCGGCATCGGTAGTGGGTCGGCCGACGATGGTCACAAGCAAGTACCAAGAACCGGCGTCAGTTACCTATGCGTCCAGAAAGCTATTTTCGAGGACAGAAGTGAGTGTTTGCATGATGAGTTTAAGTTGTAGTCTTAAGCTCACGTCTCTATTATTAGCAATATTATTTTTAAAGCCCTTGTTCAAGAGGCTTAACTGTTTGTTGTAACTGCATGCTCAAGTCTCCTAATTCTATATGTAGAATTAGATCTTCTTAGCTTAGCGTGGATTATTGTAGTAGTTCATTGAATTGGTATGTTGAAGAACAATATAGAATTGAATCAATCCAGGCTTGTTGGAGTTGATTGTTCTTGAGAGAGAGAGATCTTGAGGAATAGAGATCTAGTGAGAGATCTATACATCTAGGAGAGGTGTGGAAGAAAGAAGTTTCTTCAGTTATATTCCTTTTGTAAAGAGTTTGTTAATACAAGTTTTCAGGGTGATTTCTTGTATCTCTTGTTCTCGCTGTTTATCATTCTAGTTACTTGTCTATCTGATTTATTTCCACATTTATTGCTTTCACAAGTGTAATCTATTGTTGGTTGATCCCCAACAAGTGGTATCAGAGCTCAGGTTCACTAACAGATGGTTCAGATCTGTGTAGTGTGTATTGATTACAGGTTCTCACAGATATTTCTGTTTGAGTGGGAGAATCAATGGTAGATGAAAGTAAACTGAGAATGGAAAAGTTCAATGGCAAAAATTACCAACATTGGAGAATGCAGATAGAGGATTATCTGTATCAGAAAGATCTCTACTTACCATTAGGCGGGGTTGCAAAGAAGCCCAAAGACATGGAGGATGAAGAATGGGAAGTTCTTGACAGAAAGGCTCTGGGGTCTATAAGACTGAGTCTAGCATCCACTGTGATATCTAATTTATCACAGGCAAAGTCTATGGTAGAGTTGATGACTACGTTAGCAAATTTGTATAAAAAACCCTCTACTTCCAATAAGGTATATCTTATGAAGCAGTTATTTAATTTGCATATGAATGAAGGTGGATCTGTTTCTACTCATTTGAATGATTTCAATGGAATTGTGAATCAATTAAGTTCAGTCAATATAGTGTTTGATGATGAAATAAAAGCTCTTTTAATATTATGTTCTTTGCCTGAAAGCTGGCATGGCTTAGTAATGGCAGTAAGTAATACTGCATCTGCATCAAATATTTTGAAAGTAGAGGATGTTGTTAGTGTTATCTTGAATGAGGAAATTCACAGAAAAAAAGAACAGAAGAGACATTTGGGAATGCTTTAAGTTTTGAGAGCAGGGGGAGGCAGAAAGAGAAGAGCAAGAAAGGCAGATCAAGATCCAAATCTAAGGAAAAAGGCAGATCTAAATCCAGAAATGGCAGAAGGCCACAATGCTGAAATTGTGGAAAGATGGGGCACATAAGCAGAAACTGCTGGTCAAAGCCTAAGGAGGAGAATCAGCACGAAGGAAAGGAAGAAGCCAAGGTTGTAGGTATTGCACAAGATGCTTTAATATTCTCTCTGTATAATAATATAGAATCTTGGGTATTAGATTCTAGTGCATCTTTTCATGCTACCCCTAACAGGGAATATTTTAGTGACTATATCCATGGAAATTTTGGAATAGTGTATCTAGGGGATGATGAGCCTTGTAAAATAATTGGCAAAGGTAAAGTGCAGCTGAAGATGCAGAATAACAACACATGGGTGTTGAGAGATGTGATGCATGTTCCTAGCTTGAAGAGAAATTTGATTTCTGTAGGAAAGTTAAGGGATGAGGGTTGTATAGTAACTCTCACAGCAGAATCTTGGAATGTGACCAAGGGTGCACTTGTTATGGCCAGAGGTAAGAGAGAAGGTACTCTCTATTTATGTAATTGTGTTACTAACAAATCTCCTTCTGTATTATCTACTTCAGATGTGGATGCTAAATTGTGGCACTCAAGGCTTGGCCACATGAGTGAGAAGGGGATGTCAATTCTTAAGTCCAAAGGTATGCTTTCAGATTTAAAAGGCATAGATCTAGAGTTTTATGAGCACTGTGTATTTGGAAAATAGAAAAGGGTTAGTTTTCTCAAGACTGGATCTACTAAGAAGAGGCATAAGTTACAGCTTGTTCACACAGACATGTGGGGACCGGCTCAGGTTGCTTCCATTGGAGGATCACAATACTATGTATCTTTCATAGACGATGCTACAAGGAAGGTATGGATCTATTGTATTAGGAGAAAATCTGATGTATTTGAGACTTTTAAGATTTAGAAAGCTATGGTTGAGAATGAAACAGGTAAAAGGTTGAAGTGCTTGAGATCTGACAATGGCAGTGAATTCTACAGTTATAAGTTCAGAGATTATTGTTATATGCATGGAATCCACAGGCAAAGGATGGTTCCAAGGAAACCTCAATAGAATGGAATTGTTGAAAGGATGAACAGGACAATAATGGAGCGTGCAAGGTGTATGAGATTGCACGCTGGTTTGCCCTTATAGTTTTGGGCACAAGCTATTGACACTACAGTATACCTGATTAATAGAGGACCCTCTACAGCTCTGGATGGTGGTATTCCAAAAGAGGCATGGACAAGTAAAAAGGTAGATCTCTCATATCTCAAAGTTTTTGATTGTGAAGCCTTTGTGCACATAGATAAAGAAAATAGAAAGAAGCTTGATGTTAAGTCTATGATGTGCACGTTTATTAGCTATGGCTCAGATGATTTTGGTTACAGATTGTGGAATCTAGAAACTAACAAGGTAATTAGGAGCCATGATGTTGTTTTCAATGAAAGAGTGATGTACTGTGATCAGCTAAGGAATCTGAACCAATCTAAGCAGAGCAATGGTAAATTGGATGAGGTAAAGGTTCAATATGAGCTCACAGGAAAAATAAATAATCACTTGCAGGAAAACACAGAGACCAACGTCGGCAGATTAGGAACTGGCGTCGGACGAACAGAAACCGGTGTCGGCCATACAGAGACCGACATCGGCCATACAGAGACCGACGTCGGCAGGACAGGCACTGAGGTCAGTCAGACAGAACCAGCGTCAGCCAGTAATAGGTCTAGAGGTGACCGAGGTTGGTCACTGTCAGAGAATTTGGGTGGACAGCGTGTTGTAAACGAGTCTCAAACACCCATCAGGAGGTCAGAAAGGGTGAGTAAGCCTCTAATTAGATATTCTCCTTCATTATTTTATTTATTGCTAACTGATGGTGGAGAACCAGAGAGTTTTGAAGAAGCAATACAGGTGGAGTCCAAGAGTCAGTGGGAGCGTGGCATGGTTGAGGAGATGGAGTCCTTAAGAGAGAACCAAACATGGGATTTGGTTGAATTGCCAGCAGGTAAGAGGATACTGAAGAACAGATGGACCTACAGGTTGAAAGAAGGTGAGAATGGACAGATGACTTATAAGGCCAGATTGGTAGTAAAAGGATTTGCACAAAAGCTAGGTATTGACTTTGGTGAGATTTTTTCTCCTGTTGTTAAAATGACTTTTATAAGGGTTGTATTGTCTTTGGTTGCTTTTGACAATTTGCATCTTGAGCAGCTAGATGTTAAGACAGCGTTTCTTCATGGAGATTTGGATGAGGAAATATATATGGAACAGCCAGAAGGATTTGAGGTCAATGTTAAGGAGAAGTTTGTGTGCAGATTGAAGAAAAGCTTGTATGGCCTCAAGCAAGCTCCTAGGCAATGGTACTTAAAATTTGACAGGTTTATGACTGAGCATGGCTACAGTAGGTGTCAATCTGACCATTGCATGTATTTCAAGAGATTTGATAATGGTAGATATATTATTCTATTTTTGTATGTAGATGATATGCTGGTTGCAGGATCTCACATGCAGGATATCTCTGAGCTCAAAGTGATATTAGCTCAAACGTTTGCCATGAAGGATTTGGGAGCAGCAAAGAAAATCCTTTGCATGAGCATTAAGAGAGACAGGAAAAATCATAGGTTGATATTGTCTCAAGAAGATTATGTGGACAAGGTGTTGAAACGGTTCAATATGCAGGATGCTAAATCGGTAAGCACACCTTTGGCTAGACATTTTAAGCTAAGTAAAGAACAATGTCCTAATTCACATGATGAGGTAGAGTACATGAGTAAAGTTCCATATTCTTCTGTAGTAGGGAGTTTAATGTATGCAATGGTGTGTACTAGACCAGATATTGCCCAAGCAGTGGGAGTGGTAAGTAAGTATATGGCCAATCCAAGTAAGGAACATTGGAAAGTAGTTCAGTGGATCCTTAGATATCTGAGAGGAACCAGCAGTAGGCACTTGTGCTATGGAGGTTCAGATACTTCTCTACATGGTTATGTAGATTTAGATATGGCAGGTGATTTGGATGGCAAGAGGAGCACTATAGGTTATGTTTTCACTGTAGGTGGAACGGCGGTTAGCTGGATATCTGAGTTGCAGAAGGTTGTTGCCTTGTCAACTACAGAAGTAGAGTATATTGCAGCCACAGAGGATATCAAAGAGATGATATGGATGACATGGTTCATGGATGAGCTTGGTAGGGAGCATGAGAGTTGCATATTGTATAGTGATAGTCAGAGTGCAATCCATTTGGCTAAGAATTCAGCCTTTCATTCAAGAACAAAGCACATATAGCTAAGGTACCATTTCATAAGACAGGTATTGGAAGATGGTGAGTTGAAGCTGGAAAAGATCCATACAGATAGGAATCCTGCTGATATGTTAACCAAGCCAGTTACAAAGGAGAATTTGAATCTTCATTCAACTTCTGTTGGTCTTCATGATTGAGCTGAAGATGGAGGAGCTAGAAGATGTTGCTGTACAGGTACTGGTGCAGCTGTTTATCTCCAAGTGGGAGATTGTTAGGGTGTGGAGCTAAAAGCTTCACCAAGGAGCACACTTTAATAGGTTCAGGTCTACACAGTCACTGGCGTTGGTCAGGAGAGACCGACGTCAGTCAGGTGCAGTTGCAGAGACACCGGCGTCGGCAGTGGGTTGGCCGACGACGGTCACAGGCAAGCAGCAAGAACCAGCGTCGGTTACCTGTGCGTCCAAAAAGCTATTTCTGAGGACAGAAGCAAGTGTTTTCATGATGAGTTTAAGTTGCAGTCTTAAGCTCACATCTCTATTATTAGCAATATTATTTTTAGAGCCCTTGTTCAAGAGGCTTAATTGTTTGTTGTAAGTGCATGCTCAAGTCTCCTAATTCTATATGTAGAATTAGATCTTCTTAGCTTAGTGTGGATTATTGTAGTAGTTCATTGAATTGGTATGTTGAAGAATAGTACAGAATTGAATCAATCCAGGCTTGTTGGAGTTGATTGTTCTTGAGAGAGAGAGCTCTTGAGGAATAGAGATCTAGTGAGAGATCTATACATCTAGGAGAGGTGTGGAAGAAAGAAGTTTTTTCAATTGTATTCCTTTTGTAAAGAGTTTGTTAATACAAGTTTTCAGGGTGGTTTCTTGTATCTCTTGGTCTTGTTGTTTATCATTCTAGTTACTTGTCTATCTGATTTATTTCCGCATTTATTTCTTTCACAAGTGTAATCTATTGTTGGTTGATCCCCAACAAAATATTCATCTACAAGCACTACAGATCTAAAGGTGTAGAAATTAGCAAATGAGTTGCTTGTTCTCAAAAAGAAAATGGTGCAAGGAATGTCTTATGCTCCTTCATATAGAGATATGCCAAGAAAAACATTTCCAAATCAGTCATATCAGGGCAATGCTGCTAGGAATTTAGGGCAACAAAATCATCTTCCTCCCCCACAAGGAAAACATGCCCTGGAAGCTCCTCCAACCAATTTAGTAATGAGATATCTTGAATTAGAATCAAATTTCTCTTTCCTACCTAAATTGAGTCAAGAAAATGAGGCTGATCTCCTTTTATAAAATCAAGAAGAATCAGCTGATGACTCCCACATTAGTTTACTAAACTTTCGAGATGAACCTAAAAGTAAAGGAGAAGCTCTTGATGGATCATATGCAATGTTTACCAAGTCCAAGAACCAAATAGTCCAACAAACAAATAAAGGAAAGATAGGGGAGCAACCTCAACCAATAATTACAATTGCTAAGTGTGGAGTCACTTTGCCTTTCCAGTCAAAGGATCTAGTGACCACCCAAAAGAGAAGTACATTAATTTTGCCTCCACCTTCCACTTCAATTTAAAAAACTAGCCCTCCTCCCATCCATCTTAAAACTCAAAAGGTTAAAATACCTTCTTCTGTACTTAACTCAACTCAACCATTTGACATAATTGATCATGTCAAAAAGACAAAAATACAAATGTCTGAATTTAAATATTTGCAGTCCAATCTTGATCAAATGAATAAGTTGGTCTAATGTGTCAAGAACCAAACTATCCCTAAAAGACAAGAAGCTAAAAAGGTAACTCTTGATTCACCAAAGAACATGCCCATTCCAAATAATCTTGTCATTACTCCTCCAGCTACCTCTAGGAAAATAGAACCTTTTTATGTTTCCCTGTTAATAAATAGTCACAAGTTAACTAATTGTATTATAGACTCAGGCACATCCAACAATGTCATGCCTACTAAAGTAGTTGAATCTATTGGCTTAACACTGACCAATACATTTGGGAGATGTTTCTCCATGGAAAAAAAATAAGTACCATTGCTGGGGCAAATCAAAGATGCCTAATTTGCATTTGTGGCTTTTTCAGACAAGAGAATCAAGATGACTGTCTTGTTGGCTGATGTCCTAGCATCCTATGGCATTTTGCTTCGATGAAATTTATGCAAAGATGTGGGAGGAGAACTAAGCATGGACTTCTCTGAGGCAAGGATTCCTATCCAAGGTGTCATGAAGAGGTCTATCCCTGAAAAAGAGGCAAAATATGTGGTCACTCAAACATCAACCCCTGAAGCTCAAATTATTTTTGAATCCTCAGGTATGGGTAACTACTATGTATGTATACATGAAGTGCATGAAACACTTGATAAAATTCTTAAAAGTGTCAACTTAGAAATCAGTTCAACTAGAATAGTAAAAGAACTAGTACGTTGCAATACAAATGAAGAAGGACCCTCCCTCTCTAATGAAGGACAGTCTAAAGAAAAATTAGTATCTGATGAGGTATGTACTCTAAAATTTGATGGCAGCTATTCCTCTATTGATTTAGGAGCTGGGATTGTGTTGATTTTTCCTCAAGGGGATATGTTTCCTTCATCTTACAAATTATGATTTAGTAACACTAACAATATAGCTGAATATGAATCTTTGTTGCTTGGAGTGAAGGCTACTCAAGAGAAAGGCATCAAGTTTCTTTATGCCAAAGGGGATGCTGAATTAGTGTTTTTTCAGGTGAGAAATCTATACCTAACCAAAAATGAAATATTATGCCACTATCACAACCTAGTTTGGGAACAAATTGAAAGCTTTGATGCGTTCAACATTTTTGCCATACCCAATGAATCTAATGACAGAGCTGATGCACTTGCTATTTTAAGAACTCTTTTGGTTCCTCACTCAAATTTCAAAGAAGATAGGTATACTATTGAGCTAATATGTAGACCAAGTGTTCCTGACAATGATGATCATTGTCAAGTATACAATGATGATCATTGGCAAGTATTCAATGATGATCATCAAATCATTGCCTTCTTGAAATGAAAAAACAATTTTGAATAACTACATTTTGAAGGCAGTGAATCTCAAAAGTATGAATCAGCCTCTGAATCTAGTTCAGATATAAATGAAGAATTATTATAGCTGAAAGGAAATAACATTTCCAAAGGCTTGGTTTCTCTTGAAAAACTATTTGATAATCATGATAGATTTGTCAAACAACAACAAACAGATTCAAGTTTCTCTCAGAGATTCGATCAAGTAAATTTAACTACTAAAAAAAATCCCAAGATGTTTAACATTAGTAAGTGTTGCACCCATGAAGAAATATTCAAGTTTACCACTTTACTCCATCAATACATGGATATCTTAGCATATTCTTATAACAATATGAAGTCTCTCAGACCTAATGAAATACGCCATGACATTCCTTACAAGGTTGACTCAATGCCCTATAAGCAAAAATATAGACAGTACAATCCAAAAATATCAAGTACTATTCTTTTTGAGATACAAAAATATTAAATTTTAGAATCATCTTCCCAATCCATCATTCCACATGGATTGCAAACATAGTGCCTGTAAAGAAGAAGAGTGGCAAAATTCGCATTTGTGTAGATTTCAAGAATCTGAATCAGTCATCTTTGAAAGATAATTGTTTTTTGCCAATTATGGATCAAGTGCTTCAAATAGTGACAGGTTCAGAGATGTTATCAATATTGGATGGCTTTTTAATATATAATAAAGTTGAAGTTGGTGAAGCAGACCAACACAAGACTACATTCACCACACCTTGGAATACATTTGCATATAAAAGAATGCCTTTTGGCTTGATAAATGTTGGTGCCACTTTTAAGAGAGTAATGGACCTAGATTTCAAAGATGAGATAGGTAAATTCATAGTGGTATACTTTGATGAATTAACCATCTTTTCAAAGCACTATTTGGATCATGTACGCCACTTACAAAAAGTGTTGGAGCATTGCCCCCAGAATGGTATTTCCTTCAACCCTAAGAAGTCTATTTTTGGAGTAACAAAAGGGAAAATCCTTAGACACATTATGTTTAAAGAAGGCATAAAGATTGACTCAGATAGAGTCAATCTATTCAAGAGCTTAATTTGCCTACAAGTAAAAATACCATTCACTCTTTCTTTGGAAAGGTGAATTTCTTACGGAGGTTCATCCACGAATTTGCTGAGAAAACTAGACACATTGTGAACATGATGAAAGGGAAGACCACCTTTAGCTAGAATAAATAAGGCAAGGTAGCCTTTTAGGATATCAAGACTGTTATTGCCCACGCCCCTACCTTGGTTTGTCCAGATTACAACAAAGATTTCATCACATACATCTATGCTTTTAAACACACGCTTTCAGCAATTCTTGTTAAACAAGACAAGGAAGGTATGGAATCTCTTATTTATTTCATGAGTTTCTCTATCAAAACCCATGAGATGAAGTATTTAAATGTAGAGAAGCATGCTCATGCATTGGTGGAAGCAGTCAAACATTTCTGCTTCTATATCCTGAATTCACACACTACTGCCTTATTTCCTCACACCACAGTCAAGTCCATATTAACTCAGTAGGAGTATGGCACAAAAAGAGGTAATTAGATTTAAAAGATCTAAGATTTTGATCTAGACATCAAGCCAACAAAGTTGGTTAGGGCAAAAGGCCTATGCCAATTAATTGTTGACCATAAGCTAGAAGATATACAAGAAGAAAAAGTTAAAGTGGAAAATACACCAACGGTCATTTTTGTCTCCACTACCAATGAGTGGTATTCAGGTATTGTTTATTTTCTTACTTATGGTGAATGCCTGCTCATTTGTCTTATAAATAAAGGAGGACTATCAAGTTGAAAGCTACCAATTTTATCCTTTGGGACAACGGCTTGTAGAAGAGAAGCATAAATGGAGTATTCCTTTGCTGTGTAGACAAAGAGAAACAAAGCCAACTTTTGAAATCCTTCCAAAATCTAGCCTATGGAGAACATTTTTTTGCTTTTGTAACTGGTCACAAGATTCTGTGAGCCAAGTATTACTAGCCAACTCTTTTCCAAGATGCATATAGGTGGGTGAGAAAATGTGAACTCTGCCAGCAATTTGCTAGAAGACCCAAGTTAGTTGCCCTGCCTGTCAAGCTAGTGATTATAGAAGAACCTTTCTAGTAATGGGGGATTGATTTTATTGGGACTATAAACCCATCTTCAAGTGCTGGACATGATTATGTCATTATAAAAGCTAACTATTTCACCAAGTGGGTATAAGCAATCCCAACTAAACATGTTACTTCAGAAGTTGTATGCAATTTTCTCAAAGAGATTATCATTTCCATGTTTGGAGTTCCAACCAAAATTGTTACTGACAATGCATCTTGTTTCACCTCCCAAGAGATAACATAATTTTATTTCCATTATATAATTACACTCACCCATTATTCTAATTAATTTCCACAAGAGAATGGACAAGCTGAATCAAGCAATAAGAACATGGTAATTATCATCAATAAGTTAGTAGATGACAATCAAAGGACATGGCATAAAGCATTAGTTGATGCTCTATGGGTAGAGATAAATACACCAAAGAGGGCAATTAGTATGTCTCCTTTTCAACTTCTTTATGGTATCAATGCTAAAATACCAATCACCTTAAAATTGTCAACCTTGAAATTTGAAAAGGCAATTGAAGATTAGACATATGAAAGATCTTTTGATAAAGAATCATGTGCCTAACTGAGCTCGATGAATAGAGAACCATGGTGGTGGACCGAATTTATGCTCATCAAAGTCTGGTAAAGAAACTCTTTGACTAGAAGGCCCAAAATCATGATTTCTAGATTGGGGATCAAGTCCTGTTGTGGGATAAAAGGAGAGAATAAAAAGAGATGCATGGAAAGTTTGACTCCCTTTGGAGAGGCCCATTTATAATTCATCAATACAATGGTGAAAATAGCTTTCTATTGAAATATCAAGATGCCACACTCTTTTCTCTGCCTCATAATGTGCATTATCTGAAACACTTCAACTCTTTAAGTATCAGATCATTGCATCTGTATATATGTAAGTTTGTATAGTTTTTAATTTTGTTTTGTTTTGTTTGTTTCCTTTTTTGATGCCTTCCATTTTTGGGTAACATGAATCCATAGCCCAATGGTACACATGAAGACACTAGAGATTCTAGATTCTACTCCATTCAATTCGTTTTACAATTGATAGAAGTTCTCCAACTGGAGCTAGTTGTTGTCCCCCAAAAATATCATTCATTTTTGAGACAACATTTGAACTATTTTGGTCATACAGACCAAAATTGTCTCTTTCATTTTAAAAATTTGTTCTGGGAATTCAAATTCCTCATTTTTCAAGCTTCTCATAAATCTACGGACTCTGTAGGCTTGAATCTACAGACTCCATAGGAAGAGAAATCTATGGACTCTGCAAGAAGAGAAATCTACAGACTCTATAGGAAGAGAAATCTATGGAATCTATAGGCCAAGTTCAATGGGCTTCACAGGTTGATATCTGTGGACTCTATAGGAAAAAAGCAAGCTTTCAACACTTAGGTGATCTCAAAGTTGGTTCAATGACCAGGTTCAACCAATAGAGTTCATCGGAAAGCTTGTAAGAAAGGATTGAATCGTTGAACCTTAAACTATTTTGGTTCAATGGGCTCAATAGCTTCAAAGGTTCAACATCAGTAGCAAGAGTTCAACTGCTTCTAGGTTTAAAGGCTTTTAAAAGTAGGTTCAATCAAAAGAACAAGTTTCTGAGTCTTGAACCATTGAATCATTGAACCACTCAGGTTCAACGTTCAATGCATTTGGTTTAAACAGGATCAAAAGGACTTAGCCAAATCAAAGAGAATGAACCATTGAACTGTTGAACCAAATTTCATTCAATTCAGTTGGTTCAATGCTTCAGTTCACTCAGTTAGTTCATCAAATAGTTCAACAACTTTTGGTTCAATCAAAGGGTTAAATGGTTGGTTCAAAGCTTGCTTCAATTTTTGGTTCAAAGGAGTGGTTCAATGCAAAATTTCAAGAGAGCCTCTCGAAGGACAAGTGCCCTTGTGGAGGGCACTTGGTCGACAAAAGCACCCTTTGGAAGGGTCATTTTCAAGGAAGTTGCAAAGGTAAGTTCTTTCAGAATTTTGTTTAAGGTAGTCGAAAGACAAGGCATAATTCCTTTGAAAAAAAGTCTGAAGGAATTTGGGAAAGTCTGTGGGAGAAAAGCCTGAAAGAATTCTTGAAGGCCAAAGACAAAGCAGCTGAAACAATTCTTGCAGAATTTTTTTCCATGGGAAAATGTCTATAGAAAAAATTCCACAGGAAAGCTTTGAAGGACTCTGAAGACAAAAGGCCACTGAAGGACCCCAAAGGGTAGGTGCCCTTAAGGGGGACTCTTGGCTACCAAATTGAAGGACACTTCGCTAAAGCTGAAGGGTCACCTTCCCTTCAAGAGGATGTAAAACAAGAAATTTGAAGGAAGCAAGTAGTAGATAAAGTTGAAAAAACTCCAAGGGGTGACACACCCAAAGACGTCAAAGTCAAGAATTACAAACTAGCTTTTGGAAATTTAAACATAGTGATGGGTGCGCGAACGTCAATTTCAAGTTTCATAAATAAGCCATTGATTTTGAAAACCCTTAAAGAAGAGCCAAAAAACTTAGCGACCCACCAGAAGAAATAATCTTGAAGGTCATTCGAAGACTGCTTGAAGGGCAAATACCCTTGTGGGGGGCTCTTCCTGACTCAAAGTAGATCATTTCTCAAGGCCCAAAGGGCAGGTTCCCTCTAGGAAAGCTCAAATGACAATGCCGAAGGAATTGCTGAGGAAAGTGATGTGCCCATAGATGTCAAAGTTGTGACAATAAAATAGTCATTGATCCTTGTAAGTTTAAATCTATAGACCTGAATGCATTCAAAGACTTTAAGGCCAAGAACAATAGGAAGCAACTAAGGAATAGAGGATCAAATTAAATCAAGGACCCAATTTAATTAACTTAAAAAGGAGAAACGATGAAGAAGGATCAAATCGCCAGGTGGACATTGAAAGATGCAAACTTTCAATAGTGTGACTCATTTCTCTTCATTGAGAAAAGAAAATGGGTAAATGCCCCTAAATTCCAGCCTGTCTTCTTAACAAAATTCAATGCAACTTGATGTGTTATTATTCCCAAGTCCTTAAAGAGGCTATATAAGGGACTCTCTTGTTAGCGTAAAAGGATATATCTCTCTCAGACAATCAAAAATAAAACTCTGCCAAAATTGAAAGGCACTACTGAGACTTTGAGCTCAGATTGTTGATCATATTTTGTTATTGGAATAAGAAAGCAAGTGACTTATCAGACTCTGTGTTGTAATATCTTTGTTGTTGAGAAAACTGTTCTTATGTCTTTTTCCTTAATATATTTCCTCTTCCTTTAATTCAATAAGTAGAATTAGCAAAGATAGTTAGGAAGGTGTCCTGAAGCCAACTGTGGAGAGACTTTGTGCCCCCATAATTGCCTTTAGTGTGTTTTATTTCTATTTCTGTGTAAAGGACCTTGGGATGACTTTGTGCCCTCATTGTTCTTCGTATCTCACTCTTGGGAAATTCAGGTGGAGACTTTGTGCTACATCTTAATTTGCTAGTTACTACGTCCTTGGTTACATTTTGTAATTACTACCAGGAGTATTCTTGTGGTTTGTTGAATAGTACTTCTGAAAGTAGACGAGCACTTTCTGCCATTTCCCTTGAGACTTCTCCTTTGATTTGCATGCATCATCTTTGAAGAAAGAGAGATGGATGGCTTATCCTACCCTTGAGTATTATTTTCTATTTATATATATATATATATATATATATAGAGAGAGAGAGAGAGAGAGAGCCTCCCCTTGATGAGAGGAGAGATTAGTCTCCTTTTGATGTGGTAAACCTACACATTTGGACAACCAATCTTCCTACTTTGGCTAATCAGACCTATTTTGTTTATCAATACGGTGATCGACAAAATTATATATATATATATATATATATGTATATATATATATATATATGTATATATATATATATGTATATATATATATATATATATATATATATAGAACCTCCCCTTGATGAGAGGAGAGATTAGTCTCTTTTTGATGTGGTAAACCTACAAATTTTGATGACCAATCTTCCTACTTTGGCTGATCAGACCTATTTTGTTTTATCAGTACAGTGATCGACAAAATAATCAACCAACATATTTTGGTGACTCTATTGGGGATATACTTATGTGCATTCTAAAACCTCATGTTTTAGATGAAATTAGTCTCTACCATTATCCATTATAGACTCCATTCCGTTTCTATGTTTTTTACCCATTATTATTATAACCTTACCATTCACCTCCACACTAATCGAGAAACAATGCACACTTTAAAGCCTCAAGCTTCAAACTAAAGCAAGGTTAATTCTTTTCCATTTTTGTTTCACAATCTGGCAGATTCAAGGTATACATGAAGCCAAAGGGCTAAAGGTATTGTTGACCCTATATTTGATTTGGTACAGCAAAGTAATTTTGATCTATTTCCTTCACCATTTCATCTCCAATGAACCAAGAGTTTTCCTCCTACTAAAGTCGAATCTCCATTGCCAGACAAAGTGTCCACTTCTATTATTGATAAAGCTTTGCCAATAATTACTCCTCTGAGATTTGTTATTCCTCCTTTTAATAGTCATATAATGACAGTTCAAGGCTCTTGTGGTAATGCTTTTGGTCCTCTCAATCTTACTCCACATTTACATGAGCTTCCACGTAGTTCAAGGAAGAATTTCCCCAAAATCTATAGTGATGAGAAAGTTCATCCTTATGAACACATTGCAGCCTTCAGCATAGCCTGTGGCATAATTAGAGTAGAATTTGAAGATGTAGTAGTCAGGCTATTTGTAAAAACATTACAAGGTGCTACTGTAGATTGGTTTTATCATCTACAGGCTCAATCAATAACTAATTAGAATACCTTCAAGGATAAGTTTGAAGCTAGATTTAAACCTGTAGAAGATGCACATGCACTTCTGACTCAACTTACATAGATGAAGAAAGAGCCTCATGAACCAATGAGAGACTTCATAGCCAAATTTGACAAACTGAAGAATAGAGTTCCTGTAATTACTTGACCTACAGCTAAAAATATCAAATGCTTCTTCATTAATTCTCAATTACTTGAAGTAAGTTTTCTTTTGAGATGTGCTAGTCAAATAGATCTTGATGTAGCTCAACATTTGGCCACTGATGTAGAAGATGATCTCATCTTAGCAAGGAAGATAACAAGAGATCCAAATAGGAATAGACTTTCATCATCTTCTGAATATTTATCTACAAGCACTACAGATCTAATGGTGCAGAAATTGGCAAATGAGTTACTTGCTTTCAAAAAGCAAATGATGCAAGGAATGTCTTTTGCTCCTTCATATAGAGATATGCCAAGAAGGACATTTATAAATCAGTGATATTAGGGCAATGATACTAGGAATCTAGGGCAACAAAATCATCTTTCTCCCCCACAAGGGAAACATGCCCTTAAAGCTCTTCTAACCAATTCAGCAATGGGATATCTTGAAGCAGAATTAGAGTTCTCTTTCCAGCCTGAATTGAATAAAAAAAAGATGCTGATCTCCTTGTAAAAAATCAAGAAGAATCAGATGGTGACTCCCACATTGGTTACCTGAACTATCAAGATGAACCTAAAAGCAAAGGAAAAGCTCTTGATGGATCATATGCAATGTTTACCGTGTCTAAGAACTAATCAGTCTAACAAGCTAATAAAGGGAAGATAGGAGAGCAACCTCAATCAACAATTATAATTGCTAAGTGTGGAGCCACTCTGCCTTTCCAGTCAAAGGATCTGATGATCACCCAAAAGACAAGTACATCAATTTTGCCTTCACCTTCCACTTTGATTTCAAAAACCAGATTTCCTCCCATCCCTCCTAAAACTTAATAGGTTGAAATACCTTCTTCTATACTTAGCTCAATTCAGCCATTTGACATAATCGATCAAGTCAACAAGACAAAAATACAAATGTCTGAATTTGAATATTTGTAGTCCAATCCTGATCAATTGGATAAGGTGGTCCAATGTGTCAAGAACCAAACTATCCCTATAGGACAAGAAGCTAAAAAAATAACTCTTGATTCACCAAAGAACATGTCCACTCTGGATAATCTTGTCATTACTCCACCAGCTACCTCTAGAAAAATTGAACCTTTCTATGTTTCCCTATTAATAAATGGCCACAAGCTAAGTAATTGTATTATAGACTCAGATGCATCTGACAATGTCATGCCTACTAAATTAGCTAAATCTCTTGGCCTCACACTGACCAAGACATTTGGGAGATGTTTCTCCATGAAAAACAAACAAGTACCATTGCTGGGGAAAATCAAAGATGCCCAATTTACATTTGTAGCTTTTTCAGACAAGAGAATCAAGATGACTGTCTTGGTGGCTGATGTCCCAGCATCCTATGGCATTTTTCTTGGATAAAATTTTTGCAGGGACATGGGAGGAGAACTAAGCATGGACTTGTCTAAGGAAAGGATCCCTGTCTAAGGGATAATGAAGAGGTTGATCTCTAAAAAGGAGGAAAAATATGTGGTCACCCAAACATCATCCCCTAAAGCTAAAATTATTTTTGAATCCTCAGTTATGGGTAACTACTTTCTATCTATAGATGAAGTACATGAAACACCTGATAAAATTCTTAAAAGTGTCAACTCAAAAATTAGTTCAACCAGAATAGTAAAAGAACTAGTAGGTTGCAATACAAATGAAGAAGGACCCTCCTATAATGAAGGAAAGTCTAAAGAAAAATTAGTATCTGATGAGGTATGTATTCTAAAATTTGATGGCAACTATTCCTCTATCGATTTAGGAGCTGGAATTGTGTTGATTTCTCCTCAAGAAGATATGTTTCCTTCATCTTACAAATTAAAATTTAGTAACACTAACAATACAGCTAAATATGAATCTCTGTTGCTTGGATTGAAGGCTACTCAAGAGAAAGGCATAAGTTTCTTCATGCCAAAGGGGATGCTGAATTAGTGTTTTATCAAGTGAGAAATCTATACCAAACCAAGAATGAAAGATTACGCCACTATCACAACCTAGTTTGGGACCAAATTGAAAGCTTTTATGCTTTCAACATTTTTTCCATACCCAATGAATCTAATGACAGAGTTGATGCACTTGTTATTTGAAGAACTCTTTTGGTTCCTCACTCAGATTTCAAAGAAGATAGGTATACTATTGAGCTAGTCTATAGACCAAGTTTTCCTGACAATGCTGATCATTAGCAAGTATTCAATGATTATCATCAAATCATTGCCTTTCTGGAATGAAAAAATAATTTCAAACAACTACATTTTGAAGGCAGTGAATCTCAAAAGTATGAATCAGCTTCTAAATCTAGTTCAAATATAAATGAAGAATTCTTACAGGTGAAAGGAAATAAAATTCCCAAAGGCCTATTTTGTTTTGAAAAACTATTTGACAAGCATGATAGATTTGTCAAACAACAACAAATAGATTCAAGTTTCTCTCAGGGATTCAATCAAGTAAATCTGACTACTAAAAAAATCCCAAGATGGTTAACATTGGTAAGTGCTCCACCCCTAAAGAAAGATTCAAGTTCACCACTTTACTCCATCAATACATGGATGTCTTAGCATATTCTTATGACAATTTGAAGTCTCTCAGATCCAATGAAATATGCCATGACATTCCTTGCAAGGTTGACTCAATGCCCTATAAGCAAAAGTACATATAGTATAATCTAAAAATATCAGGTACTATTCTATTTGAGATACAAAAAATGTAAAATGCTAGAATCATCTTCCCAATCCATCATTCAACATAGATTGCAAACATAGTGCCTGTAAGGAAGAAGAGTGGTGAAATTCACATTTATGTAGATTTCAAGAATCTAAATCAGTTATCTTTGAAAGATAATTACCCTTTGCCAATTATGGATCAAGTGCTTCAAACTGTGATAGGTCCAGAGATGTTATCAATACTTGATGGCTTCTCAAGGTATAATCAAGTTGAAGTTAGTGAAGCAGACCAACATAAGATTGGATTCACCACACCTTGGGGTACATTTGTATATAAAAGAATGCCTTTTGGCTTGATAAATGTTGGTGCTACCTTTTAGAGAGCAATGTAATGGATTTCAAAGATGAGATAGGTAAATTCATAGTGTTATACCTTGATGACTTAACCATATTTTCAAAGCACCATTCTGATCATGTACGCCACTTACAACAAGTACTAGAGTGATGCCACTAGAATGGTATTTCCTTAAACCTTAAGAAGTCTATTTTTGGAGTAATAGAAGGGAAACTCCTTGGACACATTGTGTTTAAAGAAGGCATAAATATTGACTCAGATAGAGTCAAGTCTATTTAAGAGCTTAATTTGCCTACAAGTAAGAATGCTATTCACTCTTTCTTCAGAAAGGTGAATTTTTTTTGGAGGTTCATCCATAAATTTGCTGAGAAGACTAGACACATTGTGAACATGATGAAAGGGAAGACCACCTTTAGCTAGACTAAAGAAGTGAAGTCAACATTTTAGGATATCAAGACTGCCATTGCCCACACCCCTACCTTGGTTTGTCTAGATTACAACAAAGATTTCATCATTTACAGCTATGCTTCTGAACACATGCTTTCAGCAATTCTTGTTCAACAAGACATGGAAGGTATGGAATCTCCTATTTCTTTCATGAGTTTCCCTATCAAACCCCATGAGATGAAGTATTGAAATGTAGATAAGCATGCTTATTCATTGGTGAAAGGAGTCAAACATTTTTGCTTCTATATCCTGAATTCACACACTACTGCCTTAGTTCCTGACACCATAGTCAAGTCCATATTAACTCAGCAGGAGATTGGCACAAAAAGAGACAATTAGATTTCAAAGATCCAAGAGTTTGATCTAGACATCAAGCCAACAAAGTTGGTCAGGGAAAAAGGCCTATGCCAATTAATTGCTGATAATAAGCCAGAAGATACACAACATGAAAAAGCTGAAGTGGAAGATACACCAATAGTCCTTTTTGTCTCCACTACTAATTAGTGGTATTCAGGTATTGCTTATTTTCTTATTTATGGTGAATGTCCTACTCATTTGTGTTATAAAGAAAGGAGGACTATCAAGTTGAAAGTTGCCAATTTTGTCCTTTGAGACAATAACTTGTACAAGAGAAGCATAGATGGAGTATTCCTTCGCTGTGTAGACAAAGAGAAACAAATCCAACTTTTGAAATCCTTCCACAATCTAGCCTATGGAAAACGTTTTTCTACTCCTATAACTGCTCACAAGATTCTACGAGCCACGTATTACTGGCCATCTCTTTTCTAAGATGCATATAAGTGGGTGAGAAAATGTGAACTCAACCAGTAATTTGTTGGAAGACCCAAGTTAGCTACCCTCCATCTCAAGCCAATGATTATATAATAACCTCTCCAGTAATGGGGGATTGATTTTATTAGGACTATAAACCCATCTTCAAGTGCTGGACATGATTATGTCATTACGACAATTGACTATTTCACCAAGTGGGTAGAAGCAATCCCAACTAAGCATGCTACTTCAAAAGTTGTATGCAATTTCCTCAAGGAGAATATCATTTTTAGGTTTGGAGTTCCAACCAAAATTGCTACTGATAATGCAGCTTATTTCACCTCCCAAGAGATTACACAATTTCATTTTCATTATGGAATTACACTCTCCCATTATTTTGATTATTTTTCACAAGAGAATGGACAAGCTGAAACAAGTAATAAGAACTTGGTAACTATCATCAAGAAGCTAACAGATGACAATCAAAGGACATGGAATAAAGCATTGGTTGATGCTCTATGGGTAGCTAGAATCACACCAATGAGGGCAATTGGTATGTCTCCTTTTCAACTTCTTTATGGTATCAATGTTGAAATACCAACCACCTTAGAATTGTTAGCCTTGAAATTGGCAAAGGCAATTCAAGATCAGACACATGAAACCTCTCATGATAAAATAATCATGTGCCTGACTGAGCTGGATGAATAGAGAACCATGGTGGTGGGCTGAATTTTTGCTCATCAAAGTCTGGTAAAGAAACTCTTTTACTAGAAGGCCAAAAATGTGATTTCCAGATTGGGCATCAAATCCTACTGTGGGACAAAATGAGAGAACCAAAAGGGATGCATGGAAAGTTTGACTCCCTTTGGAGAGGCCCATTTATAATTCATCAGCACAATGGTGAAAATAGCTTTCTATTGAAATATCAAGATGACACACTCTTTTCTCTGCCTCACAATGGGCAGCATCTGAAACACTTCAAGTCTTGAAGTATCAGATCATTACATATGTATATATGTATATTTGTATAGTTTTTAATTCTATTTTGTTTTGTTTGTTTCCTTTTTTATTCCTTCCATTTCTGGGTAACATGACTTTGTAGCCCAATGGTACACATGAAGACACTAGAGATTCTAGATTCCACTCCCTTCAATTCTTTTTACAATTGACAGAAGTTCCCCAACTAGAGCCAGTTGTTGTCCCCCAATAATATCACTCATTTTTGGGACAACATTTGAACTATTTTGGTCCTACAAACCAAAATTGTCTCTTCCCTTTTCAAAATTTGTCTTGGGCATTTGAATTCCTCATTTTTCAAGCTTCTCAAAAATCTACAGACTCTATAGGCTTGAATCTATGGACTCCGTAGGATGAGAAATCTATAGACTCTGCAGGAAGAGAAATCTATGGACTCTACAAGAAGAGAAATCTATGGACTCTGTAGGCCAAGTTCAACAGGCTTCACAGGGTGATATCTATGGACTCTATAGGAAAGAAGCAAGATTTCAATACTTAGATGATCTCAAAGTTGGTTTAATGACCAGGTTCAACCAAAAGAGTTCATCGGCAAACTTCTAAGCAAGGATTGAACTGTTGAACCTTGAACCATTTTGGTTCAATAGGCTCAACAAGTTTAAGTGTTCAACATCAGCAGCAAGAGTTCAACCCTTTTGAGGCTCAAAGGCTTCTACAAGCAGGTTCAATCAAAAGAATAAGTTCCTGAGGCTTGAACCATTGAACCACTCAGGTTCAAGGTTCAACAGGTTCAATGCATTTGGTTCAATGAGGATCACAAGGACTTAGCCAAATCAAAGGGAATGAACCATTGAACTATTGAACCAATGTTGGTTCAATGCTTCAGTTCACTCAGTCAGTTCATCAAATAGTTCAATGACTTTTGGTTCAATCAAAGGGTTCAATGGTTGGTTCAAAGCTTGGTTCAATGGTCGGTTCAAAGGAGTAGTTCAATGCAAAAGTTCAAGAGAGCCTCCTGAAGGACAAGTGCCCTTACGGAGGGCACTTGGTCAACAAAAGCACCCTTCAGAAAGGTCATTTTCAAGGAAGCCGCAAATGTAAGTTATTTTAGAATTTTATTTAAGGCAGTCGAAAGACAAAGGTATAATTCCTTCAAACTTTTTATCTAAAGGAATTCTTTCGGACAAAAAGTTTGAAGGAATTCAGGAAAGTCTATGGGAGGAAAGCCTGAAAGAATTCCCGAAGGCCAAAGACAAGGTAGTAAAAATAATTGTTGTAGACTTTTTGTCCATGGGAAAATGTCTGCAAGAAAATGTCTATAGAAAAAAGTCTGTAGGAAAGCTCCGAAGGAATCCGAAAACAAAAGGCCACCGAAGGACCCTGAAGGGCAGGTGCCCTTGCGGGGGACTATCAGCTGCCAAATTGAAGGACACTTCCCCAAATCTGAAGGGTCACCTTCCCTTTGGGAGGATGTAAAACAAGAAATTTAAAGGAAGCAAGTAGTAGATAAAGATGAAGAAATTCCAAGGGGTGATGCACTCGAAGATGTCAAAGTCAAGAATGGTGAACTAGCCATTGGAAATTCAAACATAGTGACGGGTGCGTGAACGTCAATTTCAAGTTTCATAAAATAGCCATTGATTTTGAAAAGCCTTAAAGAAGAGCCAAATAACTTAGCAACTCACTAGAAGAAAGAATCTTGAAGGCCATCCAAAGACTGCCTGAAGGGCAAATACCCTTGCAGGGGAATCTTGCTAACCCAAAGTGGATCATTTCTCAAGGCCCAAAGGGTATGTTCCCTCTGGGAAAGCTCAAATGACAAAGCTAAAGGAATTGTCGAAGAAGGTGACATGCCCACAGACGTCAAAGTTATGACAATGAAATAGCCATTGATCCTTGTAAGTTTAAATCTATGGACCCGAATGCATTCAAAGCCTTTAAGGCCAAGATCAGTAGGAAGTGACTAAGGAACATAGCATCAAATTAAAACAAGGACCCGATTCGATTAACCAGAAAAGGAGGAATGATGAAGAAGGATCAGTTCACCAAGTGAACATTGAAAGATGCAAACTTTCAATAGCGTGACTCATTTCTCTCCATTAAGAAAAGCAAATGGGTAAATGCCCCTAAATTCCAGCCTGTCTTCTTAACAAAATTCAATGCAACATGATGTGTTACTATTCCCAAGTCCTTCTTGAAGAGGCTATATAAGGGACTCTATTGTTAGTGTAAAGGGATCTCTCTCTGACAATCAGAAATGAAACTCTACCCAAATTGGAAGTCATTACTGAGAATTTGAGCTCAAATTATTGATCATATTTTGTTATTGGAATAAGAAAGCAAGTGACTTTTCAGACTTTGTCCTATGATATCTTTGTTGTTGGGGAAACTATTCTTTTGTCTTTTTCCTTAATATCTTTTTTGTTTCTTTAATTCAACAAGCAAAATTAGTGAAAGTAGTCAGGAAGGTGTCCTGGAGACAACTGTGGAGAGACTTTGTGCCCCCATAATTGCCTTTATTGTGTTTTCTTTTCCTTTTTGTGTAAAGGACCTTGGGATGACTTTGTGCCCTCATTGTCTTTTGTATCTCACTCTTGGGAAATTTAGGTGGAAACTTTATTTTACATCTCAATTTTTTGGTTACTACGTCCTTGGTTACATTTTGCAATTACTACCAAGAGTATTCTTGTGGTTTGTTGAATAGTACTTCTAAAAAAAGAGGATTGCCTTCTGTCATTTCCCTTGAGACTTTTCCTTTGATTTGCATGCATCATCTTTGAAGAAAGAGAGATGGATGGTTTATCCTACCCTTGAGTATTATTATATATATATATATATATATATATATATATATATATATATATATATATATAGGGAGCCTCCCCTTGATGAGAGGAGAGATTAGTCTCCTTTTGATGTAGTAAACCTACACATTTGGATGACCAATCTTCCTAATTTGGATGATCATAACTATTTTGTTTATCAGTATGGTGATCGACAAAATAATCAACCAACACTAATCACATCCACATCTGTCTTTAGTAGTTGTATGTGACTTAGTGTATTTGTTTATTCTGTGTGACAAGTCTTACCAAGTGGATTAAATAAGTTTGGTTATGCCCTAGTCATATTTATTTTTTGTTGTGACGAAAATCCCCATGGAAATTTAATTATTGAATCACTCCAAGTGAGAAATTTACACCTTAGGTGGTCTCACCTTGGTTCAAGTAGATCCAAAAGTAGTAGAGAGATGACCATACCATATGTCGATGACTTCTAGTCATTATTTGTATTTGATCCATCTGTGTGTTAATTCCTTCCTTGGCTATAATGACATATCAGAGGGTTTATTATCTAGGTTTTCCATTTTTCTTAAGTGTGCAAGGCTGAGCAAAAGAGGTCTACAAGTTGCAACCAATACTCTACTAAGACCATTATTTGGGACACTCTTTGTCACCCATGTTATTGAGGACTATTGTAGAGAGATTATTCTAAAATTCAAGTTTAAAAATTTTTCTTCATCAAAATATTTTCTAAAATCATTTCAACTAAATTTTTAGATAAATTTTATTCATATTATTTTATGAGTTTTAAAATTAAGGTTGTTTGAGTTTACATCACTACCTGGAGCCATCAACGAGTTCAACAATATGCTAGGAAAGTTGCCAAAAATTTGAGAGATTTGATAATTTGACTTCATTTATGTTTCTTGTAAAGAGCTATTAAATTTCATGTTAGAAGGTGATTTATCCTTTGAACATAAATCTGAAAATTTTAGTATCTTTTCTTTTTATCTCATCAATAGTCTTTAGCAATGTTTATTTTCAGCATGTATCACATTGTGTTCATAAATTTTTATATTCTATAATTTTGATTCTAGTGTCGACTCCAAATTTATCATCTAGTTTCAAGAAATATCAATACCTATTTTGAATATATTTATTAAGTTTTAACTTTGGATATTTTCTTGTTTATAAAAATGGAAGGATTGAGATCATCCTTCAAAGGTGACATGTAAAAACAACTTATCTCACCCTAAAGTCTCCATTAGAGATGGAGACAAGTTTGGAGGTTAGTTGAAGTGTAAAATTTAGTTGATAAGGAGTATTTGGACTATCAAGATTCTGATAATCTTGAACTCTTTATTGAAGTCCCTATTATTGATAACTATCATAGCTCTCATAGTAATTCATAACCATATAGTCCCATTTATTATCTAGCTCCTTCTCAACCAGTTCAATCACCTCCCAAGTTTGATCTACCAAGTCAACGTCACTCATCCCCTCAAAGCCCTATGTCATTTTTTATTAAACCCACCATTGAACTAATCATTAGGAATAGGGATCAAGATGAGAATGAGCACTCTGCATTTCAAATTTCTAGATTTAAACCTATCAACTTTGATAAAATGGATGGTTATCCCAATGAAGTCCCAAATGAAGTAAGGAACTACCTTCCAAATTTTGAAGGGAATAATATAGGGAGTGGTGATCAACACTTGAGAGATTTTCACATTACCATTGAGGATTACGAGGTTGAGAATGAGGATGTGTGCATTATGGTGTTTTTGCACACATGGGAAGAAGATTGTAAAGGATATAAAATCAAATGCTGTGAAACCAATTTCTAAGGCACCAAGGGTAGGAAACTTATCCTAAAAACATAGATTTTTTTTTTAATTTAGCTTTTGTCTATGAATATAAATGAGGTATCTTTAACCAATTAGGTAAGCATCTAACCAACTGGGTTAGGTAAACCTTTGCCAAATGGGCAAGAATCTAACCATATGGGCTAGGTAATATTTTACGAACTAGGCAAGCATCCAACCATATGGGTTAGGTAATATTTTTCCAAATGGGCAAGCATCCAACCATACATGTTAGGCATATACACATGTCTAAGATATAATCTAGTTGGAAACTTAACTCAAAGGGATCAACCAGATCTTGAGTATCTCACTATTAACCATTCATCCCTATTGAATAAGCACTGAGATCAATATGATAGGATAATATAACAATGGTCATATGCCATTGTTTTAAATTAGACTATCTAAAAATAAGAATCAAAGAGTGTTGATGTAATCAAAAGTGGGAAGGGAATTAGTTGAAAATGTTATTTCTATGTATTTTTCTTGTTAAGGATTGAAGATTAGTTAATTAAACAAGCATCTAGTTATGTAACTAATGCTTTTGTGCTCCCAATGGGTAGCAATCTCAAAAAGAACAGTATAAGAAACTAGGCCCTAGATAGGGTTGCATACCCAGATCAATAGTTCACATGAAATTTATATTATAAGATAGAACTACATAAAAATTACACCTTGATCCTATTTAGAAGTAGGTATGTAGGTAGTCTAGGAAGAAAAAAAGGCTTCCAGTATGTAGGTGAATAAAATGGGTTTTGGGTTACACACTAAACAAGATAAAAATAATTAATAAATATTAAGACCATTTCTAATAAGAGCCTAGTTTAGACAAACATAAAAAAGATAATAAATATCTATGATATACTTAGAAAGATCCTAGCTTGATCATCACTATTCTCAAGGATTTAGGCCAAACATTGAGGTGGAATGTGACCATTGTTATATTCTCCTATCATGGTGACCTCAATGATTATCCAATAGGGATGAGTGGTGAATAGTGAGAGACACAGGATCTGGTTCATCCCATTGAGTTAAGTCTCTGGTTAAAGCATATCCTAGCCATGTGTAGATGCCTAATCCATATGGTTAGATGCTTTCCTATTTGGAAAAATATTACCTAACCCATATGGTTTGAGGCTTTCCCAATTGGAAAAAGATTGCCTAGCTTGTTGGTTAGATTCTTGCCCATTTGGCAAAGGTTTACATAACCTAGTTGGTTAGATTGTTGACTGATTGGTAAAAGATACCTGAGTTATATTCACAAGTAAACACTAATTTTTTTTTTTTTAAATTGTGTTTTTAGGATAAGTGTCCTACCCTTGGTGCCTTAGATATTGGTATCACATCATCTAATTTTTTGGCCTTTACAAAGACAATCAAGAGTGGTTTAATTCCTTTCCCCGTGGCATTGATTCATAGGAAGAAATGAATAATTTTTTAAAAATTCACCATGGTGATAGGATTGATGGTAGGTTTATTACGTCTGAGTTTGAAAACATCAAAAAGAACCCAAATGAGTGCATGCAAGACTTAAATACAATATTCAATAAGACAATTATGCATCTACCTGAGAACATTAGGCCAAGCGATACAACATGCTTGATTAAATATTGTGATGTGTTTGATAAGAAGGTTGCATACTAATTCCATGACAATGCTTACACAAACTTAAAATTGACATTCATTATGGCCATTTAAATTGAGAATAGCATAAAGGCTATGGTAAATCCCATGAACAAGTGGGCTGATGTAAAACTAGTTAATATATAAAAAATTTAGTCTACTAATACATCAAACCATGAGAATATTGTTAAGACTTTGGCATCTACTATCAAGGAGATGTCCTACATGCTGGTTAGAGATAAGAAGGGGCTGCCTCAAAGGTCTATAAGTTAGAAAAGATATCCAAATATAAATCAAGCACAAAGAAGGCATGATTTCCATAGTAAAGATAATGATATGGGGAAGAGCCCTACACATGATGAAATAGTGGATAAAAATCAAAGTAGAGGGACTAGAAAATATGTCCCTAATACATTAAATGCAAAACTAAATATTGTGAATTGTGATTTAGAAATTTATTGGCTTGATAAGTGCTTCCTTCTACATCCTCCCCATGATATTGTTGAACCTATTGATAAATATGCAAATCAATCTTAGTATGCATCATCTGATGATGATATTTTTATGTTCAATTGTCAAGACTCTTAAATTAAGTTTTTTACCTCCAAAGAATTATTGAGTTCTACCAATTTTTATAGTTTTAGAGTGAATACAAGAAGTTATGTGTCCCAGCTTTTGAATTTACTCATAATGTTAATATGACAATAGCATATGAATTATCCTTTCATATTTTCAATTTTTTAAGATCAATGATGATTAAGAAATATGATGGTAGGATTCCTTTAGTTGAGGACAAAAAACTACTAATTAATGCAATAGTTGTCTAAGCGAAAGAAAACTACTTAAGAAGTAGGCAACCAGGTGATGTTCCTCAAGACACTACCCCTATAAATCTAAGGGTAGGGGATGCAAGGAAGGAAGTTAAAAATTTTATAGCATTCCAAATGGTAGTAAACTAGTGCTCATTGCCCAAGTTGCTAAACCAAGAGGTGTTCTACCTAATAATAAGGTACCTAAATTGTCTAGTATTCGTAAAGGTGTGAATGACATTAAATAAAATCCACCCTCAAAAACTATTGTTAAACATGCAAATTCATCCCAACCTATTCCTCTTCAGAAATTAAGTGATTCTATCCCAAATAAAGGTGTTTCCCCCTTTCCACCTAGTACTCCTCTTCCTCAGTATAGTGTGTGTGATATGGCATAGGTGTTGAGCCAACTGAAAATCACCACACCACTTATTGAGTTATTAAGAATACTTGAACATAAGAAGAGGGAAATCAAGTATTTATAATTTGGTGAGAAATCACCCACAAATTAAATGACATTATCCCCAATACTACCAAAATATGATGAAGACTCATAAGAGGTTGTTGAATCTACTCTAGAAATATATTTCAGGGATACATTGTTAGAAAGGTCAGTTGAGTGTGGATATATTTTCAATGACCTTATTGATCAATTGTTTGATTCTTCACAACTGCATGTTTGAATCCAGAGATTCTTGTAATGTGATGCCCCTAGGTATCCTAAATGATATTGGAGTTAATATTAGATCAGCCTTGGGTAAGTGTTATGCCATGGACTAATGAGAAGTTCTACTTGTTAGACAAACCAAGGGGTTGGTAGTACATTTTTTAGTACATCTAGGTAAGTATTTGAATATAGATGTGGTAGTTGTGGATTGCCCATCTATGTGGGGGATGTTGCTATCATGAAAATGGGATACTATCATGGGTAGAAGCATACAAATGAACTTGTCTTATGCCACCATTCCTTTAGATGATAAGATGATCAGACTTCACAAGGAGCTTAAGATGTTACATGTAATTGAAGATTTGAAACATGCTTCAAATGAAATGCTCTACATGGATGTAGAATTAGGTAACTTTGATGGGAATATTGATTTTGATGAACAACTTATTATTCTTGATGTTTAACATGACAAATAAGGTGTTGTTTACAAGATGTGTTTTGATAGGACTTGCTCCAATCTTGTAAATGGAGTTATTTTTATCATCTACACTACCAATGGTAAATGTTTCATGTTTTATTTTCATCTATCCTTTGAGTCCATGAATAATACTACTGAGTATGAGACACTCTTTCTTGGTTTATAAATTTCCCATGAACATGGATTTATAAAATTGGTTAAAAATTGTGATTCTGAGCTAGTGATTGAGCAAGTCCGTAATGATTATGCCACCAAAAATAAAATGATAAAATAATATAAAAATTCCATGTGGGATTTAAAATAATTATTTGATGCATTGAACACTTTTTTATTTTGATAAGACTCTTAAATAAGAAGCTAATAGACTTGCAAGGTTATGTTCTCAGCTTAATATTACAAATATGGACCCTCATTTTTAGTATCAAGTGGAGATGCTTGTTAGGCCTTGGATACCAAACAATGTTCATCATTTGAAAGTGTTTGATGATGATGAATAGATTAAAAGGTTTCTAAATTTCGAAGCAGAATTCCAAGATCAACTTATAGACTTGGAATACATGGTTAACATTTCTGATGAAAAAGAAACCTTATTTACTAAAGATATTATTTAGTTGAAGATAAACATACTCCATAGGGGATTGGTAAGTTTAGAAGCATAATTTTATGGACCCAATATAATCAAAACTTGAGACACTATTTCAAAATATTGTACTGAGTATAATTTTGATTCTCATGAAAACCCATGGAAGATTTGGTTGGGTACTCACCTAAATAAAACTAAGAATCAAGTTTATATGCAACTACTAAAGAAGTAGCAGGATTGTTTAGCATGATTTTATTTTGAGTTGAAAGTGTCTATAGAGGACTTATTTCCATGGCATCTCATTATAACCTGATAGAAAGCCTTTTAAGTAGAAATAAATACCTATTAACCCCATATTGTTCACCAATATGTGGGATGAGTTAAAGAAGCTAAGAAACAATGGGATTATTCAGCCCATTAGGTATGTATCATAGGTGGTGAGTATAATCCCTATAAAAAATAAAAATGGTGACATTCACTTGTGTGTGGATTTCTAAAATTTGAAAAAATATTATTTGAAATATAATTATCCCCTTCCCAATATGGACACCCTATTGTAAAGTGTTAAATGATTATAAATTTTGGTCACATTAGACAATTTTTTAGTGTATAACTAGGTTGTGGTGAAGGAATCTGAGAGACCAAAGACCAGATATATAATGCCTTTGGGTATGTCTATATATATGATGATGCCTTTTGGGCTAATGAATGTTGATACAATGTTTCAATGAGTTATGGATGTTTATTTTATAAGGGTGATTAACAAGTTCATATCTGTGTATCAAGATTATATTACCATGTACTCTAAGAGTATAAAGGAACATTTGGATCATCTAGAGAAGGTGCTCATTAGATGTAGAGAGTTTGAAATTTCACATAATCCTAAGAAATGTCACTCTAGGGTACAAAAGGCCAAGTTATTGTAGCATATAGTGTCTAAAGATGGTGTCATGATTGACCCTAAGAGGGTAGAATTGATTGACAATGTGCCTATCCTATAGTCCAAGAAGGGAATTCAAAATTTCTTTGGGAAAATCAACTTTGTATGGAGGTTTGTGTCCATTTTTTTGGATACTACTCTACCTATTACGTCCATGTTGAGGAAGTACCAAACCATCAAGTGGGAGGAGAGGGATATGCAAGCATTTATTGACATGAAAGAATATTTAAAGTATTCCCTTTTTTGGGATAGGCCTAATTAAACTAAAGCATTTTAAATATTCTCTTTTGCATCATATAATACTATTGCTGATGTGTTTTAGAAAAATAATGAAGACTGTCATGAACTTATCATAACTTACTTATCAAAAGTATGCAATGTTCTGAGCTGAATTACACCATCATGGAAAAATAAACTTTTTCTCTATTGAAGGTTGCTAAGACATTCAGGCCTTACATTCTGAGTTTTTAGATTATTGAATACATACCACATACCATGGTGAAGGACATATTGATTCATATTAAATCATATAACAATAGATGTAGGTGTGTCAAAAAACTTCAAGAGTATTACATGGGTATTCAGACCACCAAGTTAGTGAGAGGGATGTGTCTAGCTAAGCTCGTTGCTGACACCAATTTGAAAGATGTTAAGGTAAACACTATTATTTTTAATTTTGATGATTCCTTGAGTAAAATTAGCATGTCTCTATGGTATAAAGACATTATTTACCACTTGTAAAATCACAAGTATTTTCCTGACTTGGATAAAAACCAAAAGGACAACTCTCAAACTTATTTCCCAAAAATACCTCTTGACTGAAAATGGACTAGCATGGAAGATTGTAGATGGGGTTCTCCTAAGATGCATGGTAGAAGAAAAAACTAATAACTTGATTTAAGACTTACATAATGGAGTATGTGGTGTCCATTTTACACCTATATTCACAACTCATAAAATTCTAAGAGTTGGTTATTCGTGGCCATCACTATTTAAGGATGTTGCTCAAAAAGTTAGAAAATGCAAAATATGTTAACACTTTGATGGGAGGCTAGAAGCTTTGGTTTATCTCAATTTATATCCTATGATGATTAAAGGCCAATTTAGATAACGGGGAATGGTTTTCATAGGGGGAATTGTTGATTCGTCAAGCAATAGTCATAGATGGATACTAGTAACAATTAAATACTTAATAAAATGTGTTGAAATGTCCCTACAAAGAATGATAGACACTAGATAGTTATAAACATTTTGTTGATTTATATTATTTGTAGATTTTATTAATACCATGAGTTTTAAAATTTAAGTCATTAGTGGCATTATTCAAAGAGCATGTGATCGAATTAGCTTATGCATCTAATTATAACTGTCAATAGAATGGGAAAATATAATAAGTAATAATAACTTTCTCAAAATCATTAGATGAAATTGGAAGTAAAAAAAAAAAGGTGGGGTGAATAGTTGAAGTTTTATTTGTGGCCTGATAGGATCACACTTAAGAGAGCTACAAGCAAAATCCTTTTTGAGATTGTTTATGGAGCTACAGAAATTTTACCTATGAATTTTTAGATTCCAACTTATCAGTTCATGATATTGCTAGAGGAAGATAAAAAAATCAACCACTATGAAAGTAGAAAGAACTAGATTATTGATATTGACAAAATTCAAAGACAAGATCATGAGGGACACCTCAAGTTTAAGGAAACACTTAAAAGGATATTCAAGAGGAAAGTCACTCCAAGAAATTTTTAGGTCAATGATCTAGTTTTAATTTAGGAAGTCAAACATGAGTATAAAGGTAAACATGGAAAGTTTGATGCCTTGTAGATGGGCCCCTATTCCATTAACTATAAGATATGAAACAGACATTCTTGTTGAGAGACCTAGATGTTGAAATTATAATTACCAGTTAAGGTAAAGATATCTAGAATTGCATAGTGTATAGTTTTGTTTCCTTGGTATTTTGTTTCCACTCTATTTTTGACCCTCTTTGTATAGTTTATTTTGTCATTTTTATCATGTATGCATTTTCATATCTTCCTAATCTAGTTTTATCGATCTGACCTATTTTATTGATCTTATGTGGGTGTTTGCTATGAAGTTTCTCAACTATGAATCTATGGCCTAGTGTATTAGAACTTAGTCTTATGTTTTAGGGTTATTTACACACCCACAGGAGGTGTGCATCCCCAAGAGAAAGCCAATGTTAGTGCCAAAAACTAAACTAAGAATTTATTCCCTTGTTGAAAATAAGTTCCTAAATTAGCTAGCTTATTTCTAATCTGCAAGTGTTCATCTAAGGTCAAGAGATACTATTGTTGCCTCAAGTCATTAAAAAACCTTGTTCTCATGTTTTTGTTTTAAAAAAACCACTTTGAAGTCTTAGTTTCAACTAATGTTTAATAGTTGTGTGTTTTAATAAGACTACAAAGTGTAAAATAAAAGGCATGGGTTGAATAGTGTAAATTTATAGTCAAACTAAAAGTTTGAAAAAATTATGTTTTAGGTGGTGAGACTCCATAGGAGTTATAGTAGGAAATTACACTTGAAAAATGCACTTATCAAAATTACATCTTAAATTTTTTTTATTGGTCTCCCCAATCTTGCCAAAAGGGAATATAATCTAAGTGCCACATGGAAGATTTGGTGAAGCAACAAAAAGGGATAATCTTGTTGATTATGTAGACATACTAGCCAACCCACATGGAGGTACAATAAATAAACAAATCATATATCTTAAATGCAAATGAGCGGAGTGTATTACATGGAGGTCCTTATGCATATGTGACACCAAAGAGAGCTAATGCAATATTTGAAAAATATCATGCTTTAAAATGTAACTGGGCATCAAAAACTATAGAGAGGTACATGCTTACATGGACAATAGAAATGTCTTAAGATAAACCATTAAAGACCTACCCACATGGAAGCTAGAAATAAAGAAAATTTTTATAAGGAGGGATGCATGGAAGTTGGGCAGAGAATTCACCTTCCATTACAAAGCAGGTTTATGTGGCTAAGTGAAATTTTTAAAATTGAATTTAAAAGGTAGAAATCCCATATAAATTTTAGTAGGAAAAGTGTGTGGTGAAATGCAATTTTTAAAAATTACAAATTCAAATTTTTAGTCTCTCCTCTAGATCCTGAAATGCAAAGAAGAGAATGTGGAATAGCAGATGGTAAAAATGGAGAATACAATACAATTTTTAATAATTACTAAATTGAAAATTGTTTTGGAGACTTTGGATGTCAATCAGGTACAATGTAAATTGATTCTTAGAAATCAATTTTTTTTGGTATAACCATGGATTTTATATGGATCACGAAATCCCTTGTTGGTTCCTCATTGTACACCTCTTTCATGAGATAGAAAATCCAAAAGAGGTGTATAACTAGTAACCAAGTAGGGATTCCATGAGCTATAGAAAATATATGGTTTTACCAAAAGACTACTACATTATACATCGATTTAGTTTGTATCTTACTATAGAAAATGACATCTAGCAAATACTATGCTCTAGGAAAGAATTTTCAAACTCTACTCTCCTTAGCATGCATGTTATACCAAGCCATAATATCTAGAGTCTCCAAATAATTTGGAATTTAGTAATTATTGAAAATTTCATTGTGTTCTCCCTTTTTTATTGTCCACTATTCCAAATTCTTTTCTTTAAACTTTCAGATCTTGAGATGAGAATACAAATTGAAAATGTAATTTTTAACAATTGTGTTTCACCACATGCTTTCCTCACCAAAAGTTTTATGGGATTTCCACCTTATAAATGTAGTTTTTAAAATTTCACTTAGCCATTCAAACCTATAGAAGAAATCTATAGCATCATTTGATGTTTTGCCATTGATAAAACCTGCACTCAAAGGTGAATTATCCACCCAGCTTACATGCATCCTTCTTTATAAAATTTTACTTTATTTATATCTTCCATGTGGGTAGGCCTTTATTGGCATAGATTAAGACATTTCTCTTGTCCATGTAAACATGTATCTCTCCATAGTTTTTTATTCCAATTTGTGTTTTAAAACATTAGCTTTTTCAGATGCTATGTTGAACCTCTTTGGTGCCACATATGCCTAAGGAAGTCCACATAAGATGCTTAGCTCATCTGCATTTAAAACATACCCTTTATTTATCTTTTGTGCCTCTACATGGGATGGTTATTATGTCTATGTAATCAACAAGAATATCCTTTTTCATGGCTCCATTAGATCATCCACATAGCAGTTAGATTATATTTTCTTTTGGTAGGATTGTGGGGACTAATAAACAATTGTCAAGATGAAATCTTGATAAGTGCATTTTACACGCATAATTTCCTACTATAACTCTTGTGGACTTTCACCACCCCAATTTCAATTTGGTCAAACTTTTATTTTGACTATAAAGCTCCACCGTTCAACCCATGCTTTCTATTTTATACCCTATAATCTTATTGTAACATGAAAATATTATTTTTTAGTTAAAATCAAGACCTCAAAGTGTTGTTTTTGGACACAAAATGAGAAGGATGGATTTTAATTAATTGAGTCAAAAACAAGACCTCTTAACCTACAGTGAACGTTTATAGACAGGAAACAAGCTAGACAATTCAAGAACATATATTCTATAAGGTCACAATTCCTTAGTATAATTTTTGGCACTAACATTGGTTCTTTCCCAAAGATGTATGCCCCCTAAGATTATCCAAAGAATCCTAGAATAGAAGACCAACTGCCAATACATTGGGACACTAAATAATTATTTAAGCAACTTTGTAGTAAACACCCATGAAAGATCAACAAAACAAAGCATATATATATATATATATATATATATATATATATATATATATATATATATATATATATATATATATATATATATATATATATATATTACAAGTATATAACAATGAACACATGATAAAAATGATAAAATTAACTATACAAATAAGGCCCAAAGTAGAGGGGTAACAAAACAACAAGGAAACAAAACTATACACTATACGATACTATACACAGTCATGGACTTAGTCTAGGAAGTGTTTTAGATATCTACCATTACTTGGTAGCTCCATTATTTGACCATCCAAGTCTCTCTAGAAGAAATTTTGTTCCCAAATTATACAATGAATGAAATAGTGTCCCATCCACAATGCATCAAACTTTCTATGCTTACCTTTCTCATCATGCCTACTATCCCAAAGTAAAACTAGATCACTGACCTTAATTATTTTTAGAGTGGGCTTCTTATAGAATATCTTTTTGAGTATTTCCTTAAACATGAGGAGTCTCTCATGATATTGTCTTCTAATTTCATTAATTTCAATAATATGGTTCATTTTACTTTTATAGTGGTTGATTTTCTCATCTTTCTCTAGTTGTTGTATGAATGGATAAGTTGGTAATTGAAAATTCATAGGCAATATTTCTTGAACTCCATAAGCAAGCTCAAAATTGATTTTTTTTGTATCTCTCTTAGGTGTGATCCTATAAGCCCACAAGGCAAACTTCAAAATTTGAAAAACCACTTCTGGTATTTCCCTTAGCTTGCATCTGAGTTTTATGTAATTTTGCAAAACAATAATGTCATGACTTTTGAAAGAGTCCCTATTATTCAAAAACCACCATCATACCACTAATTTTTTACAACTATCTAACTTGTTCTACCTATCCTAGCCTACAAATAATACACTCTTCTAAATATTTCAAGTGTTATTTGACTGCAGATGCATAAATCTTGTCTTCTGAACATGTGTCTATAATTTTTGATTTGAATACCAACATTGAAATCTCCCATTTTATGCCCTTTTTCTTGATAATTATTTAAAATTAAGGTTAAAATCACATCCACATCTGCCTTTAGTAGCTTGTATGTGAATTAGACATTTGTTTATTCAGTGTGATAACTCTTACTAAGTGAAGTGAATAATTTTGGTTAAGCCGTAGTCATATTTATGTTTCCTTATGCAAAAAATCCCCATGGATATTAATTTATAAAATCACTCCATGTAAGTAAGCTACCCCTTAGGTCCTCTCACCTTGGTTTAAGTAGAGCCAAAAGTAGCAGGGAACAGACTCTACCCTCTTTTAGTTCTTCCCAGTCATTACTTGCATTCAGTCCATCTATGTGTTAAACCCTTCCCTAGATATAATGACATATTAGTGTGATTATCATCCACATTTGCCATTTTTCTCAACTGTGCATGTCTGATTAAAATATGTGTACAAATTGGAACCAACAGATCACACACACACATATTAACACTTATGCCTTAATTTATTTCTTTTTTTCTACATTCGCATTGAAAGTGACAAAACCTATGGTAATTATAACATTCTATATTTATCATACTTAACTTATATCTACCTCTTCCTCTTAGAATGGAACCATGTATTTGTCATCTATTTTTTTATTAGATAGGTTAATAAATAAGTTTTGAAATTCCTCATATACTTATACAAATGAAAGAAGTAAAAATAAAACATTAAAGCTATTGTGGGATGCCTTTGCTAGTGGCAACTAAATGGGTGGCAAGATCTCCTCACTATAGGAACTTCCACCAAAAAAAAAAATTACCAATAAAATTCCTCTAAGCTTCCGCCAAACCTATCGTGGGGACCTAACCCCTTTTTCATTGATATTTAGAAAGTTGTCATGGGGTCCCCTCAATAGAGAGACATACATGAAGTCTAGGTATTTGATTTTTTCCTTTTTTTATATTTTTGAACCAATATTGCGTTTATGATCCAACATATTATTTAATATTTTGATTTTCTTTATTATTTTATTTAGTTAATAAATGATTTGGTTCATAGGAATTTGTGTAATCTTGTAACCACTCATGAAAGCATATATAAATTTCACCTCTCCTTTAAAAAAAATATTAAAATAATACATTTTAACATTTTGTGTTAAATATATTTCCTTTACAATGTAGTTTTATGGTTATTTCTCCATTTGTCCAAGGCAAAAATGGTATTAGATCTCAATAGTGGCATTAGACCCTTGAGAAAGAGGCCATGGAAGATCTGTGAATGCTAAAGAAAAGAAGAAGAATTTTTATTTTATTATTTTTACTATGTATCTCAATTATTGGTTTATCTCAACATGAGAAGAGTTAAAAACCTTAGGAAGGAGTTTGAAGAAGTTTAAACCTATTGAAGGATTTTTTTTTTTTTTTTTTTGGTGTTTAAAACATTGTAAATCATTTTTTGTTGATTTGAGGGGACTATTTACTTTTATAGAATCATTAAATTCTACTAGAAAGTGTTATTCCTTTCCCTATGGTGAGTACAATTCATATGTGGCTTTATTTAACTTGTTAGCATGTCAGAAATAGAAAGAAAGTGTTGTAAATTATTGTGAGGACATGATTGAAGCTTAAAGCATTGGAGGAAAAGTTTGGGAAGCATAATTTTAGGATTAAGAGCACTGGAAATTGTTGAAAATATGGAAATAAACCATTTGAAGCCAAAAAATGGTGGCTAAGGTATTTATAAGTTTGATCTAGTAATACATTTTGATCTAGTGATATATTGAGCAGGGTAAGAAAAGAAACATTTTTTTATCTGCACTTAAAATTCAAACTTGTACGACACTTTTTTATTTATTATGGATTCCAATGCATATCAGAGTGGGTGAAATAATCTAAATGTAGTATGTTTTTGAATTAAAAGTTTTTTATATTTTTTATCTTTTCATTGATATGTGCACAAGAGCTCACAATATTTTCCTGGGGATATATAATATGGAGGCTGGAATTTTTATCTATTGAAAACTATTACTCAAAATATAAATCATTTTTTGAGTGACATTTTTGTATAAATTAGGACCCACCAAGTAATGCATTAGCAAACCTATACTATGCATTAGGGCATGGTAAGATCTTAAAACTGTGTGGGCCCTACTAGGCAAGGAGGTTATAATGAAATAATAATTTTATTTTTACCTCTTTATTTTGATTTTTAAATAGAGGAGTATGAATTTACATGCAAGTTAAAGTTTAATTCATATTTTATTTTTTACATTCAGAAAATAAAATATGTATAGAATATTAATCAATTATATTTTTAATGTGTTTGAAGGAGAAGTGGATAGAATAATTATATTAGACACTTGAAAATAATGAAGCTCAAGGATTCAATCCTCAAAATTTGCAAAAAAAATAATTTTTTGCAAATAAGTTATTTGAATTAATTGTGAAAATTAGGAAAATTTGCACCTAATATGACCATTTTTACCTTATCTTGAACACATTATCATATTACTTTGTCAAAGTTATCTTTCCAAAAATAAGACTCATATATATTTTCAATGGGTATAAATAAGGATGGGTCCATCATATCTTGCTATGATATTTTAATCCCCATAAAATAGTCAAATTTTCTAAATTATCATTGGGGGGGGGGGGGGGAGGGGGGCAGGCGAGGGGTGTGTGGATCTGGGGGGAGTGACATGTCCCATAGCTTTTATTTTGGTGATGTTGGTGTTACATTTTAGCATTTATAGTTCCCTAAGGATCTGACCATCTAAATAGATCCAACTAGAGGTTGGAAGATATCTTCCCTTCTCCATTTTTCTATTCACTTAGAGTATGGGATCACTATTAGGATAGCTATTTTTAGCTTATCTTTTTTCTTTTACTTCCATTTTTAGCTTTCTATAATTGATATTCATGACATGAAGTAGAAAAAATGGTTTGAATTTGTTTTTATGTTGCATAGCTTCTCACCCTTTGCTTGATAGGGGGAAGATATTACATAGCAACATTTGATTAGTTGTCAATGGTTTTATGAGTCAACATTATATTTGTTAACATTTTGAGTGTTGAGCAAAGGCAAGCATGCAATGTTTTTGACTTTTGAGAATCCGAGAGATGTACCATTTAGAGTGCTGGAGGATTACTTGGATGGGTTCCGGTGTGGGACCATATGTGGGTTGATATATTTGGATAGGCTTTGATTAAGTTCTACTATAGTATGATATGATTATCATAGAGGATGAGCAGGCCTTGATCATGTTCATCAACCTTTTATGCCACAATTCACTAGACAAGGATTTTGGATGGAGAAACATAAGTTTTGGTTAGTACCATGATGTATAGTGTGTTACCTTGAAGATGTAGTAGAGATTCATTGATGACTTCATAGTCATAGCTCCAAACCTTCATAATCTATACCCTTTTGGATCAAGTGGTAGTTTCTTGGGTTTATGATTAAAAAGACTATTTAATGTTTCAATTGGCTTTATTATTTTGTTTAGATAATAAATTAGTTGGTTCATGGGAATTGGTATTATCACGTAACCACCTTTGAAAGCATATATAGATTTCAACTCACTTTGTTAAAAAACCATATCAAAATAATACATTTTATCATTTTGTGTTAAATATATCCTTTGCAATCTAGTTTTCTAGTTACTTCTCTATTTATTTAGGGCAACAACCACTAACCATCCTTTCTTGTTCTCATCTTGATGCCCTAATTAGGCTTTCTCAACTAGGTTGTAGGTTTGGTATTTGACTTTTGCTATTCAATCCGTAGATTAGTATCTACCCTAAAATAATCCAGATCTAGAATCTCTTTCAAGGAGGAGGATGGAATTGACACAACCTTCTTTGGAGAGATGAAATTGACCAAGAGTTCATCTTTGGAGTGTGATAATATTTTTGGATCTTTGTTTTAGGTATGGGAAGTAGGGCTTCAGAAGAAGAGGCAAAATCCTTGCTATTAGTAAGCCACTCTTTATCTGCAGCCAACACTGTGGGGTTTTTAAGGATGAAATCTTTCTATAGGAAGAATATTTATTTTTTCTAAGGAGGCTATAGTTTTTGGTCAAATGTCTAGTGTGAAAAAAACAACGATAGCAAAACAATAAACCTTCATAGTCAATAGCTTGAGACCAAGTGAGGTCTCCAACTCATAGGGTAATATTTTCTACAAGGTTCTTAGTGGTATCAATGTTCATCACAATCCTAGAAAATGTAGCGAGGTAGAAAATATCAGTATCTAGATGCATTCATAGATACACACCTAGAGATCTACCAATAGCCTCCAGGCTAGATTCTATCAAAAGCTAAAATAAAAGCTTGGGAAAATGAACCTAGATAGGTTTTATATGCAAAAGGTTTAGTGAGGTGATTTAAGTTAGGCTACCATAGTTTTATGAGAAAGGGGTGGTGATTTAAGCTTCAGAGTAGGTCCTAAATGTTGTCCTTATCCTCAATATTATGAAAAATAATAATAAAGAAACCTTTAGCATAGGGGTAAATATCAAGTTTACTTGAGAAAATGGTGTTCTATTGCTTCAAGATCTATATATTAAGATCTTGGAGCTTTGGCAAGAGATACAAAAATATGCAGATGATACCCCTATTAGAAAAATATTCTTTTGATTTGAGAACAACCCTAGTTTTCACTCATCATCTATTACCTCGTGAATAATTTTGATTGTTATCTTTTCCTTATCTTTGTTTTGATTTATTATTGTCTTTATGGTTACATGGTTTCTTTCACTACTATTAATGACACCATCACTCTTTTTGATTTTGAATTTTGAGGCAAAATGCTTCTCATCACTTTCAAAAAATATTTCTCTTGGTCTTTATTCTTAGGACACAATAAATGCAACTAGATGATAAAACTCGAGATAATTTCATTTCTTTTTCCTCCAATAATGATGGAAACATTGTTCCATATTGGTTTTAGAGAGCTTAAGACCTTTTTTACCACATACTATTTATCCAACATTTCTTGAAGAGTAGCCATATTATTGACCACATCCTTTACTCTAATGAATAAATCACTAAAATTTTAAGCTTCTTACTTCTTGAAATTATCAAATTCCTTTTTCAACACTTACAACCTAATCAATTTGATCTATTCAATACTTTTATAAGATTATTATAGAGCTTTAAAGGCATCATTTGTTTTCTTTTCAATAGGAATCCTTGGAAAGTGTATCTTAACTAAAACTGTCTTAATATGAAACAATCTTGTGAATTGATCTTCTTGGCTTCCTTCTTAGCTTAGTTTTCATTAGAAATGAAAATTATGCAATTAGATGAATCTTCAAAACAAGTTCTTACAATTCCCCCATAATTATTTTCTTGTAAAAATATTTATCACCTTTATGTTTTACGAATTATATTTATTTACACTAAATTTTGAGATGGGAAAAGAGTTAGAGTTGGATGTGATCAAACTTTAAAGAAATATGAATAATAAAAATTACACCCAAACTTTGATATAATATCATCTAAAAATTATTTAATAATTTGAATATTTTATTATTTAACAAATTCAAAATATAAATAAAAAGTAACTCCCAACAAAAATGTCTTACATAGTCTAAATATAAAAGATGTTTAGATCAGCACTCTTTACATTGATTTTTTTGCTTGTTCTACTAATTCTCATCCTTAACAGATATGATTTAATATAATATATTTATATAATTTTGCATGAACACACTGTTTCATAAAATAAAATTAATTTAAATTTACATAAAATATAAAAATAAAAACTACATGAATTAAAATAAAAGTAATCTATTATATAGCCAATGCATAAATTTAATCTTCTAAAAATAATATAAAAACATAACAATTTGATATAAAACCATTGTATAAAATTATTCATATCTAAAAGTAGATCTAAGAAACACTTCTCTAACATATATTTAGTATGTTAGAAATTATTATATTCTATGAGAATATGTTTTGTTATGTCAAGTCATCAAATACTTTAAAGAATCCACCAACAAAATAAGATCCTTTTCATACATATTCAAACTCTTATTTTAATATTCTAACTTTTATTTTAAAAAATAGGTAAATGTGGATTTTTATTATCTTGTAAATAATTTATCTTGAAAATGATCATATTTAATAATTTAAAATATATATAAAAAAGTTAGTATTTATTTTATTTGATAGAATAAATACCAAGTGTGAAAGCTCAAAAGCTTTGAATAAAAGAGAATAAAATAAAACACTAAATCTCACTTTGGAAAGAGGGGGTGTTAGATTAATTGGTTAGGTATTTTCGTTGTGCTCTACTGGTCAAGTGTTCAAGTCCCCCTGACCCCATGGAACCGGATGGTGTGCTGACTCATCCGTGCCACCGGTCATGTTAAAAAGTTTACCCGGTGTGCACCTGAGAGTTTTTCGGCAACGGTTTCCTCCCTTTCTAAGTAAATAAAAAAGAAAAAGAAAAAAATCTCACTTTGAACTCCACTCATAATAGCTAATTAGAAACAACAACTAACATAAAATTATACACTTAACACCAAAACCTTCCATAAACATCAACAAAACCCACCTTCTTTTAAAATACAAACCAGCAAAAAGAAGGAATCTTTTCACCTATCTTCAGCCAAGTTTGTAAACCCTTATTTTATTTGAGTGAAGCATGCTACGGTTAGCATACAGCATATTCGAGTTTTTTACTTACTAATTACTCCAGTCCAACCCATTTATCACTTGAATCCTCTTAACATATCGGAGACGGGATGGATATTTCCAGGTGTAATGGCTGAAATAGTTTATTTGATATATTAGCTCCTTTAAATAGAGTCTTTGGTTTCGCCTTTGATTCTTTCTCTATTAAAAGGATATACAAAAATCTTACTTCAATCCAAGGAAAGCCGAATGTGAACAGTAAGATATTTCACAATTTTAATTTTCATTTAAATTTAAACATGCAATTTTATATATTGATATGGAGGAAGAGGGCCCCTACCATAAAATACTAAAAGGAATTTTATGAGCAAGACAAAAATAAAAACTGAATAAAAACCTTTAAATGAAAAATAACATGAACGAAACAGTTAAAACCGCCACAACACCAAAAAAATTTAACAAATCAAGAGAAAAAAAATTACAGTTGAAAACTGACAATACGCAAATACCCCTGAAAAAATATTGAGAGTAGAAGATAAAAGTTGAACAACTCCACTAAAATTCTACAAGCTAGTTCATTACTATTGATTTTTGTAGCTCGAAAGGTGGAATGTGGAATTATTTTAAAGCAACTCAAGATTAGATATGCTTTAAAACAATTCGAGTTGGATTTTTAGCAATAGTTGTTTCTAGAATGTTTCTGAGTTTGTAAGGATGAGATAAATCCTAGTGTGATTTTATGTGTAAAAATAGAAAAACCAAAGAAATCAAGGAAAGCTTCTTTTTCTTGCATGCTAAGGAAAGCTTCTTTTTCTTGCATGTTAAGGAAAGCTTCTTTTTCTTGCACACTAAGTAAAGCAGCTAGACTCTCTATAAAAATAAGATTGCTATAGCAAACTCATACATTGTATTTTTTTGAAAAAAAAGTTTGCTGTTAGGCTGAATAGAAGATCCAACATTTGTAGCTTTTTCCCACATTGGGGTTTCCTGGGTATATCTGTGTTATTGTCTTTTTGTATTGGCTTATTGTTATTTTTGCTTATGTTATTATTTCTTAATTAACCCAGTTGTATTAATCATTATAAATCAGATTTATGTTTGTGAAGTTATTGTGGAATGAATCTGTTGTTAGGTTATAAAAATTAACATGGTATCAGAGCTCTAAACTCTGAATACGAAGCCAAGATTTATAACGCAGATTACAAACAAAAATTAGTTCTTTCATCCTCAGTTATTTTTGTGGCTATGGCAACTAACATTCGATACGAGGACGGGGTTGAGGGTGTGTCTAACTTCTTGCAGTGGAAGGTTTGGATTACATCTATTTTCAAGGAGAACAGGCTGTGGATCTATGCTAGCACAGAAGTGACTCCACCAACAAATGATCATGTTGCCTTAGATTCACATGAAGTTGAAGAGGCCAAGGCTCAGAGGATTATCCTGGATGGAGTAAGAGATCATTTAATTCCTCATTTATTGGGAAAAGACACCACCAAGGAGATGTGATATTCGCTCACAAAACTTTATCAGAGTGACTATCAGAGTCGTAAAATGATGCTCAAGGTCAAATTGCATAATACCAAGATGTCCAAAGGCAAGAGTGTGACCTCTTACTTGTCCAAGCTAGCACAGGTTAGAGATGAGCTTGCTACTATTGGAGAGACGATTAACTAAGATGGGTTGGTGCGTATAGCCTTGAATGGTTTTTGAAAATACTAGGAAGTGTTTGTCAAGTGTGTTGTTGGCAGAGATTGGCTACCTGATTGGGCAAGACTTTGGGATGATTTTGCTCAGGAGGAGATCCGTGAAGGTGCTCATCAAGGAGATCAGACAAGCAAGGGTAAGAAGAAGTCTAATAAAGAGCAATCAGAAGGTTCTTCTTCCAAGAGTGGGAAGAAGAAAGATCTGAGCAAGATTAAATGTTTTTGCTGCCATTAGATGGGTCACTATGCTAGTCAATGTCTGAATAATAAAAATAAGGACAACCAAAAGAAGCAATTTGCTGCTACAGCAGAAGTGGATGAGTTTACATCAAAATTTGAGAATGAGTTTTCACTCATTACCTGTCTCTCAAGTTCAAGTGCCAACAGAGTATGGTATATTGACAGTGGGGCTTCTCGCCACATGACGGGAGTGAAAGAATGTTTCACCAAGTTGGAGGAGAAGAAGCTAGATTTCTATATTGAGCTCAGAGATAATGCCAAGTACCATGCAACTGGTATTGGCACCATTAAGTTTCAGAGGGAGTCTGGCAAACCTTTGTTGGTGGAGGATGTGTTGTATGTCCCTGGCTTGACAAAGAATTTAATCTCAGCTTCTACCTTGGAATACAAGGGCTACATCGTGACCTTTGAGAGGGGAAAACAAAGTGCCAACTCAAGTGATTTGGGCATAGACATCGCAGGGAGCTTCTTCAAGGTGATACATGGTGGGGGGGCACTTTCTCTAAGCAACAGAAACATAAAGATCATGGTGGTGGGCATGGGGAATGTCAGCATGGTCATTGCTCAAATGATTCTTACGTAGGAGCTCACCAGCGAGTTGGTGTTGGTGGACGTGCAGGTGAATGAGCTATGTGGTGAGATGCTCAACCTGCAGCACGCCGCCACCTTTCTCTTGCGAATGAAGATCATGGCAGACACTGACTATAGCATCTCTGCTAACTCTGACATGCGTATAATCACAGCAGGCATGTGGCAATGTGAGGGGAAGTCATGGCTGGCTTTGGTGTAGCGAAATTTGGAGATTTTCAAGAACATCATGCCGCTGTTGGTGAAGCACAACCCCAACGTGATCCTCCTGGTGGTGTCGAATCTAGTGGACATATTGACCTACATCACCTGGAATCTATCTAAGTTTCCATGCAATAGAGTGGTGGGGAGCGGCATGAACCTGGACTCGTCATGGTTCTATTTCATGATAGCAGATCATTTGAACTTGAATGCGCAGGATGTGCAGGCTTACATCATTGGCGAGCACGGAGACAACTCGGTGGCACTGTGGTCCAGCATTAGCATAGGAGGGGTGCCTGTGCTGAGCTTCCTGGACAAGAACCAAATCCCCTACGAGAAGGAGCACCTCGAAGCCATTCACCAGGCCATGGTGAACAGTGCCTATGAGGTTATCAAACTCAAGGGCTACACTTCGTGGGCCATCGGATACATTGCTGCCAATTTGGTCAAGAGTGTATGCACAACCAGAGGTGGATCCATCGAGTCTTCGTACTGGCAAAGGGGTTTTCACAGAAGAAAGGAGTCAAATATGATGAGACTTTTGCTCCAGTAGCTAGGTATTCATCCATAAGTGCTATCATTTCTATAACAGCATAGATGGGTTGAAGGATTCATCAAATGGATGTAAAGACAGCCTTCCTCAATGGGGTGATTGAGGAAGATATTTACATAGAGAAACTAGAAGGGTTTGAAGCACATGAGAGGGATTCTCATGTATGCAGGTTGAAAAGAGCACTGTATGGACTCAAGCAGGCTCCTAGGGAGTGGTATTCACATATTGATAGTTACTTGCAGAGTGTGGGCTTCATCAAGAGTGAGGCAAATTCAAACCTCTACTATGTTCAAGTGAAGGATAAACTTCTCATATTGTTGTTATATGTTGACAACCTCTTTCTCATAAGGTCAGAGGAGTTCATAACACACTGCAAGCAGGATCTTGCAGGAGATTTTGAGATGAAGGACTTGGGTTTGATGCACTACTTTTGGGGATTGGAGTTGTGGCAGAAAGAGGGAGAAATCTTCCTTGGACAAAGGGAAGTACTTAATTGATATCTTGAAGTGATTCAGGATGGAAAACTGTAAGCCTATGTCAACGCCACTTGTGACCAACTAGAAGAAGATTGATGCTTCTAGATCAAAGGCAGTGGACCCTACTTTATACAAATAGTTGATAGGCTCTATTATGTATCTGGTCAATACCAAACTAGACATTTGTTTTGTAGTGAACTCACTCAGTCAGTTTATGGTCGAACCTAAACGTGTTCACTGGATAGCTGCGAAGCATGTTTTGAGACATCTCCAAGGCACAGTTGATTATGAGCTGAAGTATGTTCAGCAAGATGGAGTGAAGCTCAAGGGGTTTACTGATGTAGATTGGGTAGGCAGTACAACTGATCGAAAGAGCACTTCAGGGCGTAGTTTCAGCTTGGGATCAAGAGCAGTCTCTTAGTACAGCAGGAAACAGAAGTCAGTTGCACTGATTTCTGTAGAGGCTGAGTATATGGCAGCCAGTATGGCTACATCTGAGGCTATCTGGCTTTGAAAACTTCTAGCTGGGCTCTTTAATCAGGAGCTAGATCCTACAGTCATTTATTGTGATAATCAGAGTTGTATCAAACTCTCTGAAAATCTTCTGTTTCATAACAAGTCAAAGCACATTGAGATCAAGTATCACTTCATCAGAGATTGTGTGGAGAAGGGGATAGTGAAGCTCAATTACATTCCTATGGATGAACAAATTGCAGATATCCTAACGAAGGCCTTGATGAAGAGCAAGTTTGAATTCTTCAGGGACAAGTTGGGTGTGGTGCAGAATACCTTCCTCGATAAGAGGGAGTGTTGATTTTTGTAGCTCGAACGGTGGAATGTGGAATTTTTTTAAAGCAACTCAAGATTATATATGCTTTAAAACAATTCGAGTTGGATTTTCAGCAACAGTAGTTTCTAGTATGTTTATGAGTTTGTAAGGATGAGATAAATCCTAGTGTGATTTTATGTGTAAAAATAAAAAAGCCAAAGAAAGCAAGGAAAGCTTCTTTTTCTTGCATGCTAAGGAAAGCTTCTTTTTCTTGCACACTAAGTAAAGCAGCTAGGCTCTCTATAAAAGTAAGAATGCTATAGCAAACTCATAAATTGTATTTTTTCGAAAGAAAAGTTTGCTGTTAAGCTGAATAAAAGATCCAACATTTGCAGGTTTTTCCTCGCATTATGGTTTCCTAGGTATATCTGTGTTATTGTCTTTTTATATTAGCTTATTGTTATTTTTTGCTTCCGCTGTTATTAATTATTAATTTACCTAGTTGTATTAATCGTTATAAATCAGATTTATGTGTGTGAATTTATTGTGAAATTAATCTATTGTTGGGTTATAAAAATTAACAATTACAAAATGCAATATGGAGATGCCGTGGGAAACAGTCTCCTCAACAAATCTGTAGGATATCCCAACGTCATAATTTTTCTACTAAAAGGAAAAATATTGAGGAAAAAAGAACACGTCCTAGGGGATTGAAGTATGACGAAGCCATAAACATTCGAAAACTATCTTTTACAAAACATTTTCGTCGAAATTTTGAAAATTAAACAAAGTATCAACTCTTACATCCGCCATAGTTAGGGTACATAAAAGACACCCTACCCATTTATATTTTCCGAACACCTGATTAGGACAGTCATCAATAAGGCTCAGAATTTCCTTCCACTATTTCCAAAAATTCATATCAGTCCACATAGGAAAACACATTAAACCAATAGGATATGCTCCATTTTTATGATCGTAAGACAACCCATATATAGAATAAGGATTCATGTAAAAAAACACCTCACAAGACAAAATTCCTACTCATATAGATCATTTCACTAGCTTCATGACAGTTTTTTTTACCGGGGAGATCTGTAGTCTCATCTGAGTTAGCATATAAATTATTTATATATAAAAGTTATTATAATTATTATAATACAATAAAATAGTGGAATAATAAGTTAATAAAAATATAAATTTTTTAAAATTTAAAAAAAAAAAAGTTTCAAGAACAGTTAATAATAGAAATTTAATTTTACTCTAGAATTATATTTTGTTTTGATATGGTTTCAAACTTAAAATTAAAATTAATTATAGGATTGAATATTATTTTAATAAGATTTTATTTGTACATAAAAATATATATTTTTTAATTGTCTATTAATAAAATATTATATTTTTTAATATTAAAAAATAATAACGAAAATTTAAAATTCTCTTTTATTACCCAATTTTATATTTTGTAATTTTATCTTGTGTTTTGAGATTTATAAAATTTTAGCCACATCATGAATAATAGTTTGATTTGTTTCTTTATGTAGACATCATGTGATTTATTTTGTACAGAATTTATATCCTTTATTAAAAATATAAAAATAAAATAAAATATTTTAATGAGTTTCACATTAATACAATAGTGTTAGACATTTCCTATCCTTCATCGTCTGCAGGATGGCTTGAGTCCACATATTTATAATAAAATTATTTTTAGCCTTTATGTTGAAAATCAATAATAAATAATGTTTTGCATCTGGGTATTACTGTGCTTCCTTTGCATAACTGAGAAGTGCTTGTACCTTCCGCCTCTCTTTTTAATGTTAGCTAGGTGGCATTGGATCCATCAATAGAATAATTGTTCACTTGAATTTCTGTCACTCGCCAAAATGATATGCCTCATCGTATTTTGTGTGCTATTACTCATGAATAATTTTGGTTTGCGTTAATTTATACACTATTTAGCTTTTAAATACCTGAAATTATGACATTCATTTTATAAACGCCGCGAAAAAAAAGAAAAACACATTAGTCGAACACTATTTCTGTAAACCATCATTATAATTTTTTTCAAATATTTTGTTATTCATAATATGATTACAAATTTCCAATGTAAAAAATATATAATAAATACTTTATGCATTTATTAATATGTATTATTTATAATTTTATAAAACATGTCAATAATTTTCATATATATATATAGATATAAATATAATTATTGTATATTTTTTCAGTTAAACAAAAATTACATTATTAAACGAATTTTTAAAAGAACAAATTAAAATTTTACTCATAATAAATATCAAATCTAAACATTATTAGAAATTGGTGTGGTCTATGATAATTTGAATAAGAAATGTAGTTGAGGTGATAAGTGATATAAATTGTTACCTTTTCCAATCTTAGCCACTATGATTTATATATTTTTAAGTGTGAAACCATTTTGAATAGAATATCTTTAAGGTTCAATTGAGTTAAGGGAGTGCTCAAAAAAATATGAGGATTTTATGGATCCATCTCTAAGATTACATATTTTTTCATGTCCACAACCAAAATATTTAGATGCTTTGGTAGTTTGATGCTAGGTTTTTAGATTATAACATGAAGTTCTCAAAGGTCACCATTGGTTTGAACATATTACACCCATAATACGAATGTAATAATAGTTTTTTATACTTATGAATAAATACATATTTTTAATTAATTTAGAGATTTTTATTAGATAGGATTAAACTGGGTTTTGAAATGTCCCGAAGTCTTTTATAAGAAGAAAAAGATGAAATAGTAACATTTAATTAGGATGCTTCTTCCAATGAAAGCTAAGCGAATGATAAGGTACAACACTCAAAATTATTTTACAAAAAATTAGTAAACCATCTTGTCTTATTGTAAGTTTTGATAAGTTTTTTGCTCATCTTCAGCATAACCTCCACCCAAGAGAAGGTTCATTCATTTATGTTACATTTCATCTACCTTCTTACCTTTTTTTCTTTATTTACACTTCATATCACTCCCCATTGTCTTTTGCTTGTTCAAATGAGACATGTAAATATATTAAAATAATAATAAAGGGCTCAAATCTCTCTTTTGAGTGCTCAAAAGATTATGTTCTTGAATCGGGTGTCTCTATCTCTAGTACCACCTCAATAGTGGTAGGTTGTTCAATGTCTATGTTATTCAAAAAAATATTTTGCACTAAGGTCTTTGCTTCTTCAATCACTCTAACTTCAAAAAATTTCCTAGTTGATGAAGCTAGGGGTTATTTTCTTAGAATCTGATGTTCACCTACCTATATATATTCCTCTTCTAAGTTTGAGGATTTGTGGTAGTCATGTCTATACACTGTTAGGAGATTAGATGAGGAATTATTTCACTACGTAGCTACAACCATTTTTTGGAGTTGCTACACTTTGAGGTTAGGTGCCTAGTGTTGAAATACCTACGACACGTGAAGGCTAGGCCTTTGTAGTTTATGGGTTGATTCCATGTACTACCTTATACAATTAGGTTGAGAGAGGTCAAAAGATTTGTATAAATGTGAAGAGTTATTAGTATTTTTGGAAAGGTAATATGGGAGAACTAGGAGGTGGCAATGTTAATCTACTAGAATTTACACATGGAATTTCCTATTGCCTTAAAATAGGGTTCAAACCAAAAATGAATGGGGATATGGGGAGGTGCACTTAAAATTTCTTGGTTGAGAAAGATTCAATGAAGGGGTTAAACCATAGAAACCATGGTCTTGTAAGAAATTAATGCCTGCCTAGTTCCATTGACTACCATGAATCAAATTTTTTTATGAAACCAGATTGAAACGAACTAAAAAAAGACCTTTCTCATAGGGATACAATTCAAGATTAACTTCAATTATAGGCTTCCACTACATAGGGAGTCATGTATTTATATCTAGAAGCTTTGTCCAAAGGTTGTCGAACTGACAAATAACTCCTCTAAACAAGTGATAATTTATCTAGATCAAGATTGACTATAGAGCTTCCTTTTCCAAAGATATAAAGGGTTTCGAAGGAGATCAATTGAGGGAATTAATTTTCTAATTTATAATCATATACATCTATAAAATTCATTTTCCCTGTATCTTATGTGTTGATTTATAAAATTGGTGTAGTTAATGATTTCAGCATTTCCATGTTTTGTCTAAGCCAATGTTTTTTTTCATACAATTGAGTTTTGAAATGAAATGAGTGATTTTATTTAGAGCATATAAAGGTATAAATTTAATAAAACAATACATTCAATACTTAAACATTGAATTCACCATTTTTTCATTTGATAATATATTTTGGAAATTTCTTACCATGGATCAAAGTATTTTAAAAAAATCAATGTAAATTATAATAACAATGTTTATAATAAACCAAAGGGTTGAGCCATAGTAAATTACATCATAATTTGTTATATCATGTACAATATGGATATTAAAAAAAAAAACCAAAAGAATAGTAGATATTGCTGACGAATTGTTCAAAAGTCTCTACAATATTTTATATTTTTAAAGTGTTTGTAATAAGTTCAATGGGAATGCTTATTTATTAATACACACCTTTATAAATATTTAGGTTGTTAAGTTAGTAATCTAAGTAATATTTATTTAGGGTAAACATTATCATATAAAGTAAAATATGTGGTTTTTATCTTATTTGTTAACTTATTAGTCTCTTGGTAAAGTATTAAATATGTCTTGTCTTAGTCATTTGGGGTTAGTGGATTATTGAAAACCTTATGTAATTTCATATGTTGAGGAAAAAAATTATTGTGGTATACCTAATCTATACACAATACTAACCTATGGTAATTAATGAACTTGAATACTATCAAGATAAGAAAATACCAATAGGCATCACTTATAAAATAATATATATTAATTCATATTCAATTATTAAAATAATTAAAAACCATGAATAAATAAGCCTCAAATCAAAATTGAATTTATCATACAAAATTTGGAACTCTAAAAATGAATAAAACTTGACCTTGATAGCATAGTATTTTAAGTATTACATTGTTATGTTAGATGTTAGTTATTATTTATGAGTTATAGTTGGTGTTAAGGTTGGCAGTTATGAGATAGTTATAATTGCTCCACCCGAGTTTATATTGTATATACTCACTTGTTGTATTAATAAAAAATAGTAAATCCATTTGGTCTCTTCAACTTATATCAGAGTAGATCGAGTGAGCATCTAAGGATTGATGAGAAGCATGTATAGAAGAACTTTTTCTAGATAAATCCATTGAACGATAACATCTTTTGAAGTTCTCAATTTTTTCTAGAAAGGAGTATAAAGCTATTGGGTATGATATAGTGGTGGTAAATGTCTATATGCACAATGTGTAGTGACTAGGCCCATAGATAAAAATCATAACCGAAAAGAGCATGGTCATAATAGAAAGGAAAATGAGATACACTAGGAAGGTGGTGTTGAATATTGCAATACCAAAGTCCATAGATTCTACTCCCAAGAAGATGATTCTTACAAATAAAGTGGACATAAGTAATAAAGTTTTTATGTGATAGAGTTTCCTACAAGGTTGATATTATCTTGTTTCTAAGATGGATACTCCTATTGATAGAGAAAAGAAGGTGATTTAAATAAGATACATTTTTTATTAGAATTTGAAGTAATAAAATACTATTTTGTTAGCTTTTTGAAATCTTTCATAAATAAGTAAAGATAATGTTTGCACCAAAATTACTCTTGTCTAATGCCCAACTTATCAAAGGGCCAAATTTTATCACATGGAAGATAAAGATGAATATGAAATTAAAATTAAATAATTATTGTGAATTATCATTAGTACAGTGGCATATCCTATTGGAGATGATGACAAATAGAAATATGACAAGTGAAATGCCAAGTCCTTGATCTTGATCACACTCAGTATCACCAATGAATTTCAACCTCATATTTGATATGTGCCAACATCAAAGGACCCTTAGGACATTATATCCATTATCTACAAGGTGAAAAATGAAATTAATATCCTCCATCTCTAGTCCAAGCTTCATAATCTCAGTATAAAAGATGGTCAAAATGATGAGGAGTTATTATGCTAGGTGGATGTTTTTTTAGTAAAACTAGTTGTAATTTGAGAAATGATTGAGGACAAGATGTTAGTTATGATGACATTGTGCCCTCTCTCCTCTCAATTTAGCACATTTTTTATGACACTAAACATTACAAAGAAAGTAATGTATTTTTAAGAGCTGGTGTATTTAATTCAATAAGAAGAAGCCATCCATTTCATGCAAGATGAGTTATAGGATAAAGTCATGGTTTCCAAGAAATACGGTTCAAAGTTCCTAAAATAACCACTAAAGGAGTCATAAAAATAATATAAATATGACAAGGTGAAATCATGGTGTCATATTTATTTCACTAATATGCATGGTATTGATCATTTCTAGTATAATTCCCTAACATAAGGCTCATCTTGTTAAGAGGGTACATCTAGTGGAGATGATTCATATAAATAAAAAATATGTCTTCAATAATAGAAGTAACATGGACATGTAGTGTCAAACTATCAACTAGAACATGTATGACACCTCTAAAGAAGAGGTACCAGTAAAAGTAGAGTGAAATGCATATAAGAACATAATTATCATCTTCCAAACCTTGTCACCGATAAGTAATGTTTGGTTGATTAACTTTGACACCAAAAAGCATATGATAGGATGTAATTATATTTTTGATTTAATAATGAATCAACCCATTGGAGATTAGGGTCAAATTATAGATGAGAAGAAGTATGTTGTAAAATGAATTAGAACTATCACCATTCCTCTTGGGATAATAACCTGTACACTCATAAAGGTATTGTATGTACTTATATTTTAAAAAAAACTATTTTCTGGAAGTTATATCTTAAAGAATTATGTTAAGGTATAATCCATGATCAAGAATGGAACCAAATATTATTTGGTCTCATGGGAATACATGGTAATTTCTAGAGTATTTTTGAAGGATATATTATTTGTGCTAGATATCATTTCATATTATGAATTTTCTTTTTCTACCTTGAAGAAAGAATCCACTCCCCTCTAATGTTTTCAATATGGGGACCTTTATATTGGTTTTTTATACCATATCAACTCTAAAGCCATGGTATATAAACTTCATCACTTATCAAATTGTTTGCATGTATGCCCTATATGCCTTGTTGGAGAATAATATAGAGTTATGTTCAGTCTGAATTCCTCACATGCTAAGGATCATCTAAATGTGGTACATACCAATTTATGCAAACCCCTACCTATTTATTTCCAAGATTCAAGGAATTCTAATTATTCATTGATAATTTATCTTGAAAGAAATGGGTATTCTTTATAAAGAATAAGAGTTAAGTTCTTACTCATATTAAGGTCTTATACTAGCTTATTGTTACCCAATCAAAGAGTCCTCTTCATCTCCTCCACTCAAATTAAGGGGTAATTCACATCAAAGGAATTACTAATTTTCTTGAAGTAACATGGCATTAAAAAACCCATAACTACTCCCTATATTCCTCAGCAAAATTTAATTTTAGAAAGACATAATCATTCATTCATGAAGATGGATTATTCATGCCTTCTATTACAAAGTTAGAGGCACCATTATGGGTAGTAGAAGTAGAGATAGTTATATATCTTCTCAATAGGGAACCTATGAATATCATGCAATAAAAGACACTAGAAGAGGTATGGAGTGGTCCATAAACCTTCAATATCCCATCTAAGAGTATTTCAATGTATATCATATATGCATGTCTCAACTTAAAATATGAATAAAATCAAACTGAAGACACTCCATTGCCTACTATTGGGTATAATACTACCTCAAAATCATATTGTCTCATTGATCTTGAGATACAAAAAAATTATGAAAAGTGAGATGTCATTTATGTGGATTCATCATTCGAATCATTACCATAGAAGGAGTTAGAATGTAACACTTCTCATACACTATTATCATAGTTGGATCATGACCAAGAAGAATCTTGTCACAAATAAGGTGAAATGGAAGGAAAATTATTCATTGATCTTGTAAATCTGAAGGATAATTATTCATCAAATAAATAGAAATATTGATATCCAAAATGGGTAGAAAGTATCATCAATAACTCACACATAAAATCTATTATATATATTTCATCAAGATTTTGGACAAGAAGACAAGAGAAAAATGAATTTAATCTTCCACTAATGAGTTCAGTAGTTGATGGCACCAATATATTTTTAATGTTAGCTAAGTGTCATTGAATCCATCAATAGAATAATTGTTCACTTGAATTTCTGTCACTCGCCAAAATGATATGTCTCATCTTATTTTGTGCGCTATTACTCACGAATAATTTTGGTTTGCATTAATTTATACACTATTTAGCTTTTAAATATCTGAAATTATGACATTAATTTTATAAACGGCGAGAAAAAAAAACAAAAACACATTAGTCGAACACTATTTCTGTAAACCATCATTATAGTTTTTTTCAAATATTTTGTTATTCATAATATGATTACAAATTTCCAATGTAAAAAATATATAATAATTTTCATATATATAATATATATAGTTAAACAAAAATCACATTGTTAAACGAACAAATTAAAATTTAACTCATAATAAATTATCAAATCTAAACATTATTAGAAATTGGTGTGGTCTATGATAATTTGAATAAGAAATATAGTTGAGGTGATAAGTGATATAAATTGTTACCTTTTCCAATCTTAGCCACTATGATTTATATATTTTTATGTGTGAAACCATTTTGAATAGAATATCTTTAAGGTTCAATTGAGTTAAGGGAGTGCTCAAAAAAATATGAGGATTTTATGGATCCATCTCTAAGACTACATATTTTTTCATGTCCACAACCAAAATAATTAGATGCTTTGAGAGTTTGATGCTAGGTTTTTAAATTATAACATGAGGTTCTCAAAGGTCACCATTGGTTTGAACATATTACACCCATAATATGAATGTAATAATCATTTTTATACTTATGAATAAATACATATTTTTATCTAATTTATAGATTTTTATTAGATAGGATTAAACTAGGTTTTGAAATGTCCCAAAGCCTTTTACAAGAAGAAAAAGATGAAATAGTAGCATTCAATTAGTATGCTTTTTCTAATGACAGCTAAGTGAATGATAAGGTACAACACTCAAAATTCTTTTACAAAAAATTAGTAAATCATCTTGTCTTACTGTAAGTTGTGATAAGTCTTTTGTTCATATTCAGTATAACCTCCACCCAAGAGAAGGTTAATTTATTTACGTTACATTTCCTTTACCTTTTTACCTTTTTTTTTTTCTTTATCTACACTTCATATCACTCTGCATTGTCTTTTGCTTGTTCAAATGAGACATGTAAATATATTAAAGGGCTCAAATCTCTCTTTTGAGTGGTCAAAATATTATGTTCTTGAATCGGGTGTCTCTATCTCTAGTACCACCTCAATAGCAGTAGGTTGTTCAATGTCTATGTTATTCAAAAAAATATTTTACACTGAGGTCCTTTCTTCTTCAATCACTCTAACTTCAAAAAATTTCCTAGTTGCTGAAGCTAGGGGTTATTTGCTTAGAATCTGATGTTCACCTCCCTATATATATTCCTCTTCTAATTTTGAGGATTTGTGGTAGTCATATCTATACACTGTCAGGAGATCAGATGAGGAATAATTTCACTATGTAGCTACAACCATTTTTTGGAGTTGCTACACTTTGAGGTTAGGTCCCCAGTGTTGAAATACCTACGACATATGAAGGCTAGGCCTTCGTAATTTATGGGTTGATTCCATGTAATACATTATACAATCATGTTGAGAGAGGTCAAAAGATTAGTATAAATCTGAAGAATTATTAATATTTTTGGAAAGGTAATATGGGAGAAGTAGGAGGTGGCAATGTCAATCTACTAGAATTTACACATGGAATTTCCTATTGCCTTAAAATAGGGTTCAAACCAAATATGAATGGGGATATGAGGAGGTGCACCTAAAATTTCTTGGTTGAGAAAGATTAAATGAAGGGGTTAGAACATAGAAACCATGGTCTTGTAAGAAGTTAATGCCTACCTAGTTCCATTGATTGCCATGAATCAAATTTTTGTATGAAACCAAATTGAAACAAACTAAAAAAAACCTTTCTCATAGGGATAAAATTTAAGATTAACTTTAATTATAGGCTTCCACTACATAGGGAGTCATGTAGTTACATCTGGAAGCTTGGTCCAAAGGTTGTCGAACTGACAAATAACTCCTCTAAACAAGTGATAATTTATCTAGATCAAGATTGATTGTACAGCTTCCTTTTCCAAGGATATAAAGAGGTTTGAAGGAGATCAATTGAGGGAATTAATTTTATAATTTATAATCATATAAATCTATAAAATTCATTTTCCCTATATCTTATGTGTTGATTTATACAATTGGTGTAGTTAATGATTTCAGCATTTCCATGTTCTGTCTAAGCCAATGCTTTTTTTCATACAATTGAGTTTTGAAATGAAATGAGTGATTTTATTTATAATATATAAAGGTATAATTATAATAAAACAATACATTCAATACTTAAACATTAAATTCACCATTTTTTCATTTGATAATATATTTTGGAAATTTCTTACCATGGATCAAAGTATTTTAAAAAAATCAATGTAAATTATAGTAACAATGTTTATAATAAACTGAAGGGTTGAGCCATAGTAAATTACATCATAATTCGTTATATCATGTACAATATGGAGATAAAAAAATAAGCAAAAGAATAGTAGATATTGCTGATGAATTGTTCAAAAGTCTCTACAATATTTTATATTTCTAAAGTGTTTGTAATAAATTCAATGGGAATGCTTATTTATTAATACACACCTTTATAAATATTTAGGTTGTTAAGTTAGTAATCTAAGTAATATTTATTTAGGGTAAACATTATCATATAAAGTAAAGTATGTGGTTTTTATCTTATTTGTTGAATTATTAGTGTCTTGGTAAAGTCTTAAATATGTCTTGTCTTGGTCATTTGGGGTTAGTGGATTATTGAAAGCCTTATGTAATTTCATATGTTGAGGGAAAAAATGATTTTGGTATACCTAATTTATACACAATACTAACCTATGTTAATTAATTAACTCAAATAATATCAAGATAAGAAAATACCAATAGGCATCACTTATAAATTAATAAGCTATATTAATTCATATTCAATTATTAAAATAATTAAAAACCATGCATAAATAAGCCTCAAATCAAAATTGAATTTCTCATGGAAAATTTGGAACTCTAAAAATGAATAAAACTTGACCTTGATAGAATAGTATTTTAAGTATTACATTGTTACGTTAGATTTTAGTTATTATTTAAGATTTATAGTTGGTGTTAAGGTTGGCAGTTATGATATACTTATAATTTCTCCACCCAAGTTTATATTGTATATACTCACTTGTTGTATTAATAAAAAACATTAAATCCATTTGGTCTCTTCATCTTATATCAGAGTAGATCGAGTGACCATCCAAGCATTGATGAGAAGAATGTATAGAATAAATTTTTCCAGACAAATCCATTGAACGATAACATATTTTGAAGTTCTCATTTTTTTCTAGAAAGGAGTATAAAGCTATTGGGTATGATATAGTGGTGGTAAATATTGACATGCACAATGTGTAGTGGCCAGTCCCATAGATAACAATCATACCCAAAAGAGCACAGTCATAATAGAAAGGAAAATGAGACACACTACGAAGGTGGTGTTGAATATTGCACTACCAAAGTCCATAGATTCTACTCCCAAGAAGATGATTCTTACAAATAAAGTGGACATAAGTAATAAAGTTTTTATGTGATAGAGTTTCCTACAAGGATGATATTGTCTTGTTTCTAAGATGGATACTCCTATTGATAGATAAAAGAAGGTGATTTCAATAAGATACATTTTTTATTACAATTTAAAGCAATAAAATACTATTTTGTTAGATTTTTGAAATATTTCATAAATAAGTAAAGATAATGTTTGCACCAAAATTAGTCTTGTCTAATGCCCAACTTATCAAAGGGCCAAATTTTATCACATGGAAGATAAAGATGAATATGATATTAAATTTAAATAATTATTGTGAATCATCACTAGTATAATGACATATCCTATTGGAGATGATGAGAAATAGAAATATGACAAGTGAAATGCCAAGTCCTTGATCTTGATCACACTCAGTATCACCAATGAATTTCAACCTCATATTCAATATGTGCTAACATCAAAGGAGCCTTAGGACATTATATCCATTATCTACAAGGTGAATAATGAAATTAATATCCTCCATCTCTAGTCCAAGCTTCATAATCTCAGTATGAAAGATCGTCAGAAAGTTGAGGAGTTATTATGCTAGGTGGAAGTTTTTTGAGTAGAACTAGTTGTAATTTGAGAAATGATTAAGGAAAAGATGTTGGTTATGATCACATTGTACCCTCCCCCCTCTCAATTTAGCACATTTATCATGACACTAAACATTACAAAGAAAGTAATGAATTTATAAGAACTGGTGTATTTAATTCAATAAGAAGAAGCCATCCATTTCATGCAAGATGAGTTATAGAATAAAGCCATGGTTTCCAAGAAATACGGTTCAAAGTTCCTAAAATAACCACATAAGGAGTCATAAAAATAATAGAAATATGACAAGGTGAAATCATGGTGTCATATTTATTACACCAATATGCATACTATTGATCATTTCTAGTATAATTCCTTAACACAAGGCTCATCTTGTCAAGAGGGTACATCTACTGGAGATGATTCACATAAATAAAAAATACATCTTTAATAATAGAAGAACATGGACATGTAGTGTCAAAACATCAACTAGAACATGGATGACACATCTAAAGAGGAGGTACAAGTAAAAGTAGATTGAAATGCATATAAGAACATAATTATCATCTTCTAAACCTCGTCACCAATAAGTAATGTTTGGTTGATTGACTCTAACACCAAAAAGCATATAATAGGATGTAATTATATTTTTGATTTAATAGTGAATCAACCCATTGGAGATTAGGGTCAAATTATAGATGAGAATTAGTATGTTGTATAATGAATTAGAACTATCACCATTACTCTTGGGACAATAACCTGTACACTCATAAAGGTATTGTATGTACATGTATTGAAAAAAAAACTATTTTCTAGGAGTTAGATCTTGAAGAATTATGTTAAGGTATAATCCATGATCAAGAATGGAACAAAATATTATTTGGTCTCATGGGAATGCGTGGTAACTTCTAGAGTATTTTTGAAGGATAATTTATATTTGCTAGATATTGTTTCATATTATGTATTTTCTCTTTCTACCTTTATGAAGGAATCCACTCCCCTCTAATTTTTTAAATATGGGGACCTTTATATTGGTTTTTTATACCATATCAACTCTAAAGCCATGGTATATAGACTTCATTACTTATCGCATTGTTTGCATGCATGCCCTATATGCCTTGTTGGAAAATATGTTCAATCTGAATTTTTCACATGCCAAGGATCATCTAAATGTGGTACAAACCAATTTATGTAAACCCCTACCTATTTCTTTTCTAGGATTCAAGGAATTCTAATTATTCATTGATAATTTATCTTGAAAGAAATGGGTGCTCTTTATGAAGAATAAGAGTGAAGTTCTTACTCATATTAAGGTATTATCCTAGCTTATTGTTACCCAATCAAAGAGGCCTCTTCATATCCTCCACTCAGATCAAAGGGTAATTCACATCAAAGGACTTACTAATTTTATTGAAGTAACATGGCATAAAAAAACCCCTAACTACTCCCTATATTCCCCAGCAAAATTTAATTTTAGAAAGACATAATCATTCATTCATGGAGATGGATTATTCATGCTTTCTATTAAAAAGTTAGAGGCACCATTATGGGTAGTATAAGTAGAGATAGTTATATATCTTTTCAATAGGGCACCTATGAATATTGTGCAATAAAAGACACTAGAAGAGGTATGGAGTGGTCCATAAACCTTCAATATCCAATCTAAGAATATTTCAATGTACATAATATATGCATGTCCCAACTAAAAATATGAGTAAAATCAAACTGAAGACAATCCATTGCCTTCTATTGGGTATAATACTACCTCAAAATCATATTGTCTCATCGATCTTGAGATACATAAAATTTATGAAAATTGAGATGTCATTTATGTGGATTCATCATTCGACTCATTACCATAGAAGGAATTAGAACATAACACCTCTCATAGACTATTCTCATAGTTGGATCATGAGCAAGAAGAATCTTATCACAAATAAGGTGAAATGGAAGGAAAATTATTCATTGATCATGCAATTCTGAAGGATAATTATTCATCAAATAAATAGCAATATTGACATCCAAAATGGGTAGAAAGTACAATCAATAACTCACACATGAACTCCATTATATATATTTCATCAAGATTTTGGACAAGAAGATAAGAGTAAAATGAATAAAATCTTGCACTAATGAGTTCAGTAGTTGATGGCACCAAAATAGAGATAATTAAAGAGGCTTTATGTCAGCCTTAGTAGAACAAGGCCATGAATGTTTAATATGAGGCCCTCATCAAAAATCATACATGAGAACTTGTTGATCTACCTATAGGAAATAAATCCATTAGCTTTAAGTGGATTTTCAAGACACAAAACACGTCATATTGATCCATAGATAAGTATAAAACATGACATATTAGAAAGGTGTATGCTTAATAAGAAGGAATTGATTATGAGGAGACCTTTGCATCACTACTAGGATCAAGACCATTAGATTTGTTTGAAATATCACAATACAAAAGGAATGGATTCTTTGATAGATGTACACTAAAAGTACACTTTGAATGGTAATCTCAAATAAAGAGTGTATATGACCTAGCCAGAAGGATTCATTGACAAATAACATCTATAAAATGT
>JARHVA010000089.1:4942500-5025000 GCA_037957365.1 Torreya grandis | reverse complement strand
ACCTACGTTATGTTTTCTTTTTTCTTATTTGGTACCTATTACTACCAACCCACGTCTTCATATTTTTCACCTTCACCATATACTCCATGGAAATCATATAAATATAAAACATTAAATACTATAAAGATATCAAAATTCTATGGTAGACACACCTAAGAAGCATTATCATTGATCTTCTTCAAAACTTTGCATGGTCAAATTTTATTGTACTTCAACTTGTTGTATGTGTCTGTTGAAAATCTCTTTTTCCTCAAGTAAACCATTACTAAATATCCTTATTAAAATAATTTTTACCTTATTCTAACATCTAATACTTCTTTATACTTATCATTACCTTAATGGAGATTTCTTGTTAATTCTTGCATTTGTTTTATATTCTTAGCAAATACTTATACATCATCACTAACTCATTATATAAATGGTAAGTGTAAAAAATCTAAAACTCATAGGATTTATCAAATAAATATTATAAAATATTTATTTTCATATAGATCTATTCACTAAACTATTATATCCAAACTCATCCTATGGTAAATCTATGTCCCATTGTTTGGGCTTCTCTCCGACTATGCATCTCAATAGATTTCTGAAGCTCCTATTTACAACATATATGTGTTCATTTATTTGTGGGTGACATGCACTAAACTAAATTGTATCTTTTTTCTCATCTTATTTAATAATGTCCTAAAAATGAATAATAAATTTTATGTCCCTTTTTGACATAATAATTTTTAGAACACCATGCAATCTCACATCTTTAAAAAATATTTCTATAACTATTGAAGTATTATTAGGTTTCTTATAAGTAATAAAATGAATCATCTAAGAAAACATATTTATAAAAACTAAAAAGGATTCTTTACTTATTTATGTTTTTGGTAATTCCAACACAAAATCTATACTCAATGTTATCCATGATCCTCTTCAAACTAGTAATGGAATGTATAACCACATACTCTATGTATGTCCTTTAGCGATCAGACATATCAATCTCCTTGAAACATATCTTGACATATATCTCTTCATATTTGACCAAAAATACTCATCCTCCACCAAAGATATTGTATTCATCTTACCAAAGTGTCCAGTTAAATAACCACTATGCAATTATCTTATAATATTATCTCTTAGAGATCCAACTAGAATACATAATTATTTCCCTTATAATAAATAACCATCATGTATAAGATATTCATAAATAATAAGACATGTCTCAATTTTTAATGCATTACTTTATTATCATTCCAAAATCGAGATCAGTATCATACATGTCCTTAACAACATCAAATCCAACTACTTTACTCATCATAGCAGTTAACAACACCACTCTCATGTTCAAAGCATCAACTACCTAATTCTGCTTTCTTGATTTACGATTCAACAGAAAAGTATATACTTGAATGAAATACAACCACTTTAAATTCCTACCATTTAACTTATTTTTAGTGTACACCTACTTCAACGCATCATGATCAGTAAAATGAATAAAATTCTTCCAGATAATGCTTCTGATGTCTTAATGCCTACACCATGGTAAAAAATTCAACATCATAATTATAATACTTTGTTCTTACCTCATTTAATTTCTCATTGAAATATTCTACTTTATATTAGGTAAGCTAAATAAAAGGTTTAACAAGGAACCTAACCCCAATACAAATCTATAATAATAAAACTCAAAATAAGTGCCATAATAAGAATACCATGAAAAATAGAAAAAAAAATAGGAAATATAGAAGTTTCCACCAATCATCTTCTTTTGTAAAACTTTTCCACAATAAATGAGAAACAATATCCCTCCCAAGAAGGCCACGTGGGACCAAACAATGCATAGGTAGGTCAACATATCCAGTAAATTACCATTCACATTCTACAACCATCTTCCACTAAACCTTTAAAAAATAAGCAAAACAGCTTTACCACTGACAAAGATGAAATAGGAAATAGATAACCTTCCACCAATTTTCTTATTCCACTAAAATTTTAGACAACACATATATGAATCCCTTCAAAAACCTAGATCACACTCTTGTATATCATTGACTTTTTGCACTTTCCCCCCTAAATGGAGTGTCATGCTAGACTCATATCTAATTCCATTTTTCTTCCTCTGCACTCTAGTCCACACTCCCTTGTCTTCCATAGATTGTGTTGCTAAAGGTATTAAGATTTAAAAATATTTAGAGGCCTGAGATTTGTCTTCTATTAAAGCCATATCCAATGGTTCTTTCCTCAGTGTTTCAATAAGTATATTAATGCCCTTATCAATAATTTGAATAGGGTTTTCCAATATCAATACTAACTGCCTCACATTTGGAGTTGGTGGGTTTGCCTTGGAATTTACATTTCTATCAGTAAAGTTAACATGATAACCATTTAGATTATGAGGCTTACGATCACCTCAAAATAAATCTAAATCATCACTCACAGATTCATAAGCCTCACCACCAAGAAGTTTCCTTTTCTTTTTTATGATTTTTATAGTCTTTAGTCAAATGTCGTGTGTTGAAATAGCTATGGTAATGGAATAATAATCCTTCATAGTTGAGTGTTTAGGACTATGAATGTTTTCCTACCTATAGGACTATATTTTCATTTAGATCCCTAAAGGTGTCAACATTAACCACTATTTTGGAAAATGTTGTAAGAGTAAAATAAATATTGTCTAGGTGTGTTTACAAAATTTTTGCGAGGGAGTTTCCTATGGCTTTAATGTTATAGTCACCCAAGAACTATAAAAAGGAGGTATGGTAGGTGAATCCAGATAGGTCTTTCATTCATATTATATTATTTTTCCTTCTTCAATCAACATAATATCAATTCCAACATATGAAATATAAAAATCAACCTCAAACACTTTGCTAAAATTGAGTATTTATAAAATATAATTTTCTATAATCTTCTTCAATAACTCAAAGTGTTTTCATTGATGAACATGTCCATGCATGTTTTTCCTTCTCAAATAGTATGTTATTAATACAACAATACTATTAAAATTCTTATTTAACTTTATGTAAATTTTTTCTATTCCATGGGAAATTCATACCTCTATCATGCTTTTGGAATAGGCTAGTCAATAATTGCCTTTACTTTTTTTCATCTATTCTTACACCATCTAGTAAAACTAGGAATCTATGAAATATGAAACTATTTTACATATACCTACAATTTTTCAAATTTTCATAGATCTTGTCCTTACTTAATGATTAGAATACCATTCTGAAATGCCTTAAGTGTTCCTTTTAGTTTTACTGAGTATCAAAATATCATAAAAATAAACCACTACAAATTTACCAATCTAATCTCATAGCATTGTGTTCATCACCCTCATAACTTTTATTGATGCATTGGATAATTAAATGGAATTACCATCTACTCATATAAATTAGCTATAGTCTTGATTTTTTTTTTCTATTCATCTCCTTCACAAATTTGAATCTAATAGTATCCATTTCATAGATCAATCTTGGTACAGTTTTGTGATCATGCATTCACATCTATCATATCATCTAAATGACATATATGAAATCTATAATTGATGTAAATTTTATTTATTACTCTAATATACACATGAATCCTCCACCGTCCATTTTTTTTTTTGAGTTAGCATTGCTAGTGTTGCACATGGACACATAGTCTCCCTTACTACACACTTTCTCACCAATTTACTTTTATGCTTATTCAATTGTGCATGTTATATTGTACTCATCATATAAAGTAATTTATTGGTTAAATAATATCCTAGAATCAAATAAATATGATGTTGAGCATTTGTTTTTGGTGGTGAATTATCTAATAATCATCAAGTATTATGTCTACATACTTTTCAAATAATCCTATTACCTCTATTTATATTTACACCACTTTTTTTTCTTATTTATTTGATACTAATGAGTAATACAAATATATCATTTTTATTTCTTTTATAAATTATTATATGTATAACATGCTTTCAACATGACCTAGTTCGTTAAGAGGTAACAAAACTACATTCATACCACCTTTTCAAAAATAATGTGTGTTTATTACTCCATCACAAACTATTTGTTTTATCAAAATGTCATGACCTTCCTAATAATACATGTCACTCATTCATGGGTATAACATCATACCATATTTTATCATTATAATATTTTATTATTTAAATTTTTATTTAGCACATTTTAACTTCTATAACTTCTTTCCCTTTCTTAAACTATGAAATCCAATAGGGATTAGGATGTTTTTACATTATAAACATAATTTCTCAATCATGTCCTTAGAAGCCATATTTTGGCAACTACTACTATCTATAATTACTTTGCATATTTTACCTCTTGATGTACACCTTGTCAAATAAGTATTTGTTTGCAGTCATGTATCACCACCTTATTTATTTTATCATAAGAATTTATCCATTATATGTTGCTACAAATTTAATATTTTACATTTCCATCTCAGTCTTAGCTAAATTCATTATTAGGTGATCCTCTTACCTCATTTCTTGATCTTGGTAGTGCATACAATCAAATCTTCTATGTCTTTCTTCTACATATCTATAGAAAACATAAGGCCTATGTTGATTTGAAAACCATCCTCTACCACCACCATACCTTCATCATCTATGAAATCATCTTTCTCTTTGTTGGTAGTTAAACCCTTGTCTATTATCTTATTTCCTTTTTACACCACATGATGACTCTCTTCTAGTGTTATTAACCATACCTTTATTGGTATTGAATCCACCATGTCTCCTTATTGGTGGGGATTATCCTATTCATGGCCTATGTTTAAATTATCTTCTAAAATTTTGTATATTTAATTTTCATTTTTTCTTCAAAGGTAATTGATGATCATCCTCATAAAATATTCAATGCGTGCTCAATTAATCCTAAAAAGAAAACTTTAAAGCATTTACATACCTTATAGCCATGATTCGTCATCCTCAATATGTATGGAAAGATTGTAAAACCCATTTTTTTATTTGTGTACGATATGACCCTTTTTCCTTAAATTTTTCAATTATTTGTATAGGGTTTGTGCATAATCCATAAAACAAAATTTCTCTCTTAGGTTCTTCTAAATATTTTCCCATGATTTGATCTTCTCTTTAATTTTTATTTGTATTTATTTTTCCATATGATCCCACTAATTCATTATATGTCACTTAAATTATTTACATGCAAAATTTACCTTTTTATCTTATCTTAGATTTTTCCATTCAAAAAAATTCTCCATGTTATTCATCTAGTCTATCAACTCCTCTAGTTTTAAGAGTCCTCCATAATCTAGAACATCAATAATTATTCCTTTGTTCCTTACCTCTAAGTCTCTAATCATACTATCTTCCACTGATTATGGTTGCTCATATTATTTCCTCCTCTTATGTAATTTCTTCTTCATGGCCGTGTCTTCCTCTACTTTATGTTCTAATCTTATTTTTCTTTAATTTAGAAAAATTATAGTTAATTATTTGACTTGCCTCTATGGCTCTTTCATATTTATATTCGTATGAGCAATTCCTCCTCCTCTCACAATCTCTTACACCTCTAATATTTGACCCTGATCTGTACCAAATAATGAACCCAAATACTATTAGGGAAAATACATTAAGAGGCACAATAATTCTAAAACAATAACCTATATGTATTTATATTGAATAAATATAATAATTACATACACATGAATAAATAAAATTCAACTCATAATTGGAGTTACCAAGCAAAATTTAAAAAATATTAAAAATAATAAACTCTACCAATTATTTTAGCAGCTTCTATCGTAGTAAGTTTTGTATATAAGTGCTCATAGCCCTAAAAATCTTTTAAAACGTTATAAACACTATAATTAATCTATTTTATGAATTTCAATTGAAGTTCACATCTGGTTACATAAAATTATAATTTATAAAAATAGAAATATCCTAAAAAAATACTAAAACATATTTTTGAACCCTTAGATTGACACATATGGCCTTTGAAAAATATTTAAAACATCCATAACTATATGGGGTGGGTTATGGATTCACCAATATTTTTTTGACAATCATTTTTTCAAGATGGAGATCTCAAAAAGAGATATGGATCAAAATTTATGGCCTCGAGAAGTTTTAATTTAATATTTGCATCACTCCCCTTTAGTTGAGAATGACTCATCTATTACAAGTTACTATGGTTATATTACTTCCATTTATTCTCATGAATCTTATCCTTATCCCATTGATAAATTCAAGTGTTGTATTTCTTATTTCATCCTTCTCACTTTCCCAAATTCTTGTTATAACTTCCTTTACTTTGGTTTATAGTCTTCTTATCGATAACTTGCACTATTTTTATAACTTCTTTGGTACTTATTGCTCCCAGCCTACATATTCATCTTTATATACCTTCACCATATTCTCCATGGAAATAATATAAATATAAAACATTTAATATTTAATAGGTATCAAAATTATGTGGTAAACTCTTATTATAATCATTTTCATTGATCTTCTTTACCATCCTTCATGAACTAATTTTATTGTACTTAAACAAGTTGTATTTGCCTATTATAAATATCCCTTTCCTCAAATGAACCATCACTAAATCTCCTTCAAATTTTTTTTACCTTTTTTTTAAATCTGCTGTATTTTTATGCTTTTCATCAAATTCTTGTAATTATTTTATTAGTTTTTCTTGCAATACTTCTATATGCTCGATAAATGCTTTTGCATCATCACTTACTTATTCTGTAATTGTTAATTGTACTAAATCTATAATCCCATAGGATTTCTCACATAAACAATCTAAAATACTAATTTTCCTATTGATCTATTCATTGATCTATTATATTCAAACTGAGGCTATGGTAAATCTAAGTCCCATAATTTTTGCTCCTTTCTGACTATGATCTCAACAAATTTTCAAAGCTCAAGTTTATAAACATTGTCTGCCCATACATTTGTGGGTGGTATGTACCACATAATCATAGCTTGTTTCCCATATTCTTCAATAAAGTCTTCTAAAAATGACCAATAAATTTTGTGTCCCTATTTGATGCAATGGTTTTAAATAAAAACCAATAATTTCACAACATCATTAATAAATAGTTCTATAACTCTAGTGGTATTATTGGTTTTATTACATTAAATAAAATAATGAATCTAATAAAACATGTCTACAACAACAACAATGGAATTCTTACCTCCATGTGCGTTTGGTAATCATAATAAAAATTACATAATCAAATATGTCAATGGTCCTCTTGAAACTGGTAATGTCATGTATAACTCCATATTCAGTGCATTTCCTTTAGCCACCTAACATATTCTGCACCTTGAAATAAATCTTCTCACATCTCACTCCATCTTTGGCCAGAATACTTCTCCTACACCAAATTTATTATCATTGTCTTACTAAAATGTATAGTTAATCTACCAATATGTAATTCTCTTATAATATTGTCTCTTACAAACCTAACTAGAATATGTAATTATTTCCATTTGTAGAGATAACTGTCCTATATAAGATATTCACCATAAATAGTACCTATCTCACTTGTTAATAGATTTATATAAGGGTCAATTATCATTATGAAATATAGATGAGTATCACATAAGTCCTTAAAAAATTCAAATCTCACAACCATATTTAGTATTGAATTTGGTTTTCCATTCACCTCATTTATAAATCTGAATATGATAGTATCAACTTGTTAGATTAATTTGGACAAATAAATTTTCTCCTATAATCACATCCATCATATCATATAAATGATATATAGGAAACCTTTAAATAATGGTGATTTTATGTATTATTCTACTATCCACCACCATCCATATTTATTTGGAGCTATAAATGTTGGTTTTGTACATGGACTCATACTCTCCGTTATGACGCCTTTTATCAACAATTTAATAACTTCTTTGTTCAATTACATATATTTTTCTAGACTCATGCTATAACTTGTTTGCTTGGGTAGAGTTCATCCTACAATAAAATAAATAGGATGTTGAATGTCTTTCTTTAGTGATAAATCATTTAATAACTCATTAGGTATAACATATACATATTATTTCAACATTCATGTTTTTTTAATTGGTATTTGCACCACTTTTGTGTCCTCTTTTTTTCCTACTAATGCATAACAACAACATATTATCTTTATGTATTTGATAATTCTTTTGTGGATAACAAGCCTTTAGCATGCACTTTTTATTTAATAGCTAGTGAAACTACCTTCATACCACCTTTCAAGAAGGTATATATGTTCTTTGTTCCATCATGATTGGATTTTATATCAAACTATCATGGCTTTCCCAATAACACATGGCATGCATCCATGGGTATAACATCACACCATATATCATACTTTAAAGTCTTTCCCATAATAAAATTATTAAGACCTTTGATCTATTGTAAATTCATTCCATTTCTTAAATTATGAAATTTGATAAGGATTAGTATCTTTTCATACTCAAAGCTAGTTTCAAAATCATATCCTTAAAAATTGTATTTTCACAACTATCACCATCTATAATGTTTTTACATATGTTATCTCTTGGAGTACAACATGTTCAAAAAATATTTATTCATAGCCTTGTATCACCACTTTCTTTTATTTTTATTTTATTTTCTTAGAGAAATCATTATTCTTCTCATCATGAGATTTTTTCCAATATCCATTATTGTAACTTTAGTATTATGCTCTTCCATCTACATCTCAACTAAATTCACTCTTAGATAATATTATTACCTTTTTTCTTGATTTTGATAGTGTGAAAACTCAAATTCTCTATGTCCTTATTCTCCACACATGTAATTAACAAATTCATAAGTAAAACTCAACTCAAAATTAAATTTGACATCCTTTCTATGTTTATGTTTATGTAATAAACTCAACGCTTTATGTTTATTACTTATGAAATTGTATAAGGATGGTCATGTGATAAAATAATTATTTACAAAGTCATAAGTAAAACTCAGCTCAAAATTAAATTTGACATGAAAAATTTGGAAAATATTTTTTTTAAAAAAAATAACCTATTATGTTTAGTAGCTACTATTTTATTATGTTTCACATGTAAGTAGGCACAGTCTTAAAAATATTTAATAATATTCTAAACACTAAAATTAACCTATTAGATGAATTTCAAGTCAAGTTCATGTCTGATTACAAAAATATATAATTTTTAAAAATTAAAAAATACTAAAAAATTACTAAAACATATTTCCAAACTCCTAGATGTGTTAAGAATTAGTTTATTACATTAGCTTCTACATTGGATATTTATTGAGATGTAAATATTATATTGACTGATTTAGTTATTAGATTATATTATTTAGTTATTAAAATTTATTATAGTTACAATATATTCACTTATAATCAGTTTGTTAGGGTGAGTTATAATAGGGATGTGAGAGATTATGGTGGAGATATGATCTCCCCAATTATATGAAATAGTTTTCCTAAATAATCATAATATTTCATATGTTTATTGATAGAATAAATAATAGAGTGTAAAATTATTATTCTGTCTTCAAATTATCTTCCTATGTGTATGGTCTAGTTCACTATGTGATTGCATGTGATAAACACTGTGTGCACCTCTTCAAATATCAATATGTGGTATTAGAGCAGCATGAGAGCCTGAGTGTTGTATGGGGTAGGTTAATCGATCATTGTGATTATCCTCAATGATGAGAATCCTTTGAGTAACTTTCATTAATATGTAATAGTGTAGATAGTATGTGTGTGTAGTTTATCTTCGTAAAGTGTAGTCAATAATGAAAAGTGTCTAAAATTGCTTCAACAAGTCTTATATTTTATTCGTTGCACTAATGTTTTTAGATCTGTACATTTTTAATTCTCTGAGAGATATCAAGGTTATTATTTGAACATAGAAATTGAGAATTCATGGACTCAATGTATCCAAATTACTCAAGGTAATCTGCTTGTTTTTACTTGTATCTTGAAATCACTTAGTTCTATTCATGTAAAAATTATTATGATGTCAAGGTGCCATATATAGAATAGAGTGGCCTATTAGAAATAAATTAGATCAATTATGTTGGTATCATCAGTTTTGATATTACAAAAAAAAAAAATTCCCTTACATCTTGTCTTTGTTATTTGGTTTATTATCAATGAATCTACATTAACCATGGCCCATTCAAGATCATTGCATGATTATTATTTTGACATCATCTATTATTTTAATAGTCAGCATTTACCAAACTCATCTTTTGATTCTTGGTGTAAATTATTGAAAAGAGAAACTCAGAGGATGTAAGTGAGTCATTTATACATAGAAGAGTATCCGTTGACAAAAAATGGAAGGAAAATCATGACACATAATCTCATCTCTTAGGTTCTGCCACCTCTACATTTGTATGTCCAGTTAATATTATTTATGTGTACTATCAAATAGTTTCTTTTGTTTACTATTAAATTAAAAAATTTTGAGTTAGAAGTTAGTTTACTTTAATAGGTCTTGTTTAGTTTTATTTTTAAAAATCCAATATGTAATTGGATTTTCAATAAAGTGTCAAAACATTTATATTATGTTTTATGTCTATAATCAATAAGTATCACTCGGTCCATGTTAATGGTTCTTAGTTTATTTTATGTCTATCATTAGTATCATATTATTTTATTTTAAAAGTGTCATATTAAAAGCATGTCAAGCTTTTTAAAATTCAAAAGTAAAAAATAAAATATATTTTTGAGTCAATTCCAATGAGTCAATTTTTATGTTGAGCCCAAGTTATTGTATGTCTGTAAAAGATACTATTGTAAACAAGTGTCAAGTCAAAAAATTTAAAAGTGTCCATATGTTGAAAGTGTAAAAGTTGTTGAGGCTTAGGTGTTATATATATTCATTATAAAAAATTGTAAAATATAAAAAAAATTGTCTCACAGACATGTTTTTTTCTTGAATGTGATGTTTGAATTATGGGAGGCTTTCTCCTCAAAAAATTACATCTAAGATTCATCATCATTTTTGCTGAGTGAGTAGATTCATGTATTGGAGGACAAAAGAAATGGACGCTAGAGGTTTATTATCCTCTCATCTATCACCAATGATGGGGCACAAAATATTTGGTGACATATGTAGTGTAGTGTATTTTTTTAAAGTATTTGTTGTATGTTTGAAAATAATAATAGAATTACATGCTTATTCAAGTAATGTAATTTTTGTGAAATTTAAAAAAGTATTCCTTGATGTGAAAACATAGTGAAAGGATAAAAATCACCAATGTAACTCAGTTCATAAATCTTGAAATGGTTTGTGGTAGATCCATAAAACCATCAAAGGTGAATACTTTATAGGTCTTGCTAATGTCAAGGTTTGTGGTAAATATATTTGAAACCATAGAAGAAGTGAGCCTTTATTTGTATCAAGGTCATGAGCTAAATAAGGCATGCCATAGGGGTGGGCATAACGTAGATGAGAGTGTGAATTTTTTTGTACCATGTAAAAACTAAGGAGGAGAATGTTAGGGATTAGTTTATTACATTAGCTTTTACATTGGATATTTAGTAAGAGGTAAATATCATATTGCATGAGTTAGTTATTAAATTATATAATTTAGTTATTCAAATATATTATGGTAATAATATATTTTATTATAGTCAGTTTGTTAGGTTGAGTTATAATAGGGATGTGAGAGACTATGGTGGAGATATTATCTCTCCAATTATAGGAAATAGTTTTCCTATATAATAGTAATCTTTCATAAGTTGATTGATATAAAAAATAATAGAGTGTAGGAATATAATTGTATCTTCAAATTATCTTCCTCTATGTATCATTTTGTTCATTATGTAATTGCATGTGATAAATATTGTGTTCACATCTCTTTGAATACGATTAAGATGGTCATTTATGGCCACTCAAAAATATAAAAAATGTCTCTCTAGATAGATAAGGTTATGGTTTCATTTAGTTTTTTTATATAGTCATTTTGATATGAATGAGAGCTCAAATAGACATACATATCAAAATTTATGGCCTCTAGATGTTTAAATTTATTTTTTTCATCATTAAAGATGGAAATGTCACCCAATTATTACTAATTCAATCATCCCCCACATCCAACCATTTAATTAAAAATTATTAAATGTATCCCATGACAATCCACATTATTCCCATATTAATAAAGAGTCAATTCCAAATATTCCAAGAGAATAGGAAATGGAGAAGTATAAGGTAAGGAATCTTTGAATCTACTTTTTGCAAACACACAACTTTTACCTCATAGAGGCTAACATCTCAAAACATAATTTTTTTCATTTCCTTCCATAAACTTCACATGACTAAATATGGATCCATAAACCAAGTCTTGTTAAGTCAATCATCTTATGCATCCATACAATTACTTAAAATTCCATTCACAAAACACACAACAATCCACGTTATTCCCATAAAATGAAGGAATCAAATCCAAATATTCCAAGACAAAAATAAATGGAGAAGCACAAGGTCAGGGCTTTACAAATCTAATTTTCACAAAGACACATTTTTAGGGCTACAAAAACCATACCTTTGTAATATATACCAAATCTAGGGTTTCCCTTTCATAGATAAAAGAAAATTCCATTGGCTTTGGGGAGTTTATTTGTAAATAAAAATATTTTCATCGAACCAAGGAGGTGACTCTTGGTGGGAAATGAATTTATAATTCTCTTGTTTGACTAAGTAATCTCATGAGTAGTGGCCAACCAATTTGACATGTTGTGTTCATTATAGGATCTCAAATGATGAGAAAAGATAAAGTTAAGAAAATTAAAATGAAGTGACAAACCCCAAAGTTATCAAATTGTTCTATAGAAACCTACACATCTTCAAACTTGCATAGATTTTTTCCTTTCTTAATAGTTATAATACAATTCTAAAATACCCTAAGTGTTGCCGTTTAATTTTAATTAATATCAAAACACCATCAAAATAAACCACTACAAAATTACCAATGTAATCACTAATCACTATGTTCATCACCCTCATAAATGTGTTGGGTGCATCAGATAATCATAATGTAGTCATCATCAACTTATATAAACCATCTCTAATTTTAATTTTAATTTTTTTTCCATTCATCTCATTCATGAATTCTAATATGATAGGATCCATTCCTTAGATTAATCTTGTTACAATATTTAACTCTTATAAGCACATCCACCATATCATCTAAACAAGGTATAGGAAACCTTTACTTGATGGTAATTTTATTTAATGTTCTACTATCCACACAAATCCTCTAACATCCATCTCTCTTTGAAGTTAGCAATGTTGGGGTTGTACATGGATTCATATTGTCCCTTATGACACCCTTTTTCACCAATTAATTAACTTGATTATTTAATTATGTATGTTTTTATTGGACTCGTTTTATAATTTTCTTAATTTGGTAGAGTTGATCATGGAATCAAATAAATATGATTTTGAATGTCTCTCTTTGGTGTTAAACCATTTGGTAACTCATCAGGTATAACATATGCATATTACTTCAACACTCATTTTGTTTCTATTGGTATTTGTACCACTTTTGTGTCTTTTTTATTCGATACTAATACATAATAACAACATATCATCTTCATGTCTTTGATAAAGTCATTTGTAGACCACATGTCATTTTTATTTAAGAGATAATAAAACTACCTACATACCATCTTTCCATAAAGCATATGTGTTTTTTGTTCCATTATGAATGGATTTTATATCAAACTGTCATGGCCTTCCCAATAACACACAACATGCATCCATGGGTATAAAATCACACCATATCATACTTATAAGTTTTTCCTATTAAAAAAATGATTAATTACCTTTTATCTATTGTAATTTCATTCCATTTCTTAAACTATGAAATTTGGTAAGGATTAGTATCTTTTCACACTCAAATAGAGGTTTCATAATCATATCCTTAAAAATAATATTTTCACAACTGCCACCACGCATAATTGTTTTGTATACATTAACTTCTGAAGTATAGCTTGTTTGAAAAATCTTTATTCATAGCCCTGCATCACCACCTTCTTTATTCTTTGCATGTCATTTATTTAGAGCAATAATTATTCTTCTCTTCATGAGATTTTCTCCAATATCTACTATTTTAATTTTAGTATTTTTTTTTAATCTTAAGCTTAACTAAATTCACTCTTGGACAATCCTCTTACCTCCTTTCTTGATTTTGATAGTACAAAGAATCAGATGCTCTATGTCGTTTTCCACATATGTAATAAACATAAGCCCTATGTTTATTTCACAGCCATCCTCTACCACCACCATGTCTTCATCCTCTCTGAAATCCTCTTCATCTTTGTTAGTATTGAGACCCTTGTCTATTATCTTCTTTCTTTTCTGCTCTACCTGATGATTTTTGCTAGTGGTATTAAACCCATATCTATAGATATTTAATCCTCCTCAGCATTAGATGGGATTGTCATATTCATATCCCAATTCCAAATGATCTTCTAAAGCTCTATTTAATTTGTGGTTCTTATACCTTCAAAGCTAATTGATAAGCCTTCTCCATGCAATGTATGTTATGCTTGTTCAATTCATCTTGAATAGAAAAGTTCTAACTATTTACATACCATGCATTCATTTCCTTTTATGTTTCATCATTCTCCATGCATATGGAAAACTTGTAAAACTAATATGCATATTCTTGTATAATGTGATCCTTTTTCCTTTAATTTTGAAATCTTTTGTATAGGGTTTGTGCATAATCTATAGGAAGAGGATTCTCTCAAAAAAAATTCTAAATCTTTTCCCATGAGTTGATCTTCACTTTACAATTTATCTATCTTTTTTTCCATAGGGGATCCCATAAAATCATTGTATTCCCCTTCAATTTCTTACATGCAAACATTACCTTCTTGTCTTCTCTTAGAGCTTTTCATTCAAAAAAATTGTCCATGTAATTCATCGAGTCTATGAACTCCTCTAGTTTTAAACTTCCTCCATAATCTAAAACTTCAACCTTGATATCTTCATTCCTTCCCTCTAAATCTTTAACCATCTTCTCTTTCATTAATGGTGGTTTTCCCTATTATTATTCTGCTTACAAATATTTTTCTTCATGATTTGTGTCTTCCTCTACTTTGTCTTTTCCTCTTCTTTATCTTTGATTTACAAAAATTATGTTTAAATATTCTACTTGCCTCTGTTGCTCTTGCATAGTTCTATTCATCTAATTAATTCCTCTTCATCCTCTCACCATCTCTTACAACTCCAAGATTTAAACTTCCTATGATACCAACTAATGAATGCAAATATTATAAAGGAAAATAAATCAATAGGCATAGTAGTTATAAAATTATAACTTTTGTTGATTCAAAATTAGTGAATAAAAAAACTACATACACATGCATAAGTAAACCTCAACTCAAAATTAGAGTTGATATGCAAAATTTAAAAAATCTAGAAAAATAAAAATGCTATGTTATGTTTAGTAGCTTCTATTTTAGTAAGTTTGACATGCAAGCATGTGCAGTACTAAAAATATTTGAATCATCAAAATTAACCTATCAAATGAATTTCAACTCATTTTCACATCTGGTTACAAAATTATAGAATTTTTAAAAATTAAAAAATACTAAAAAAATAGTAAAATATATTTTCGAACCCTTACATGGTCATGTATGGCCACCAAAAAATATAAAAAATGTTGATATCAAGATAAAATAGGTTATCATTGTACCGATATTTTTGAGATAGTCATTTTGAAGTGAATGAGAGCTCAAACAAAACTACGGATCAAAAGTTAAGGCTTCTAAATGTTTAGACAATTTTTCTCATCATTAATGTTAGAACAATCACCCAAGTCTTACTAAGTCAATCATCTCCCATATCTAAACAATTAATTAAAATGTATTCCATGTAACCCACAAAAATTCACATGCATCCCATATTAAAAAAGAATAAAATCCAAATCTTTCAAAAAATATATATATATATGAAATGGAGTAAGATAAGGTCAAAACTCTCTGGGTCTACATTTCACAAACACACCACTTTTTCCTCATACAAACTAATATCTTAAAATATAACTTTATTTATTTCCTTCCATAAACTTCACATAATTAAAGATGGAGCCATCACTCCAATCTTTTTAAGTTGATTGTCCCCCACATCCACCCAATTACTTAAAATTTCTTTCACGTAGCCCACAACAATCCACATTCTTCCCATAAAATGGAAGAATCAAATCCAAATTTCTTTCACATTGTCTTGCCTACCCAAGAAAGACAATTCAATTCCTGTGTTGCTAACTTATTCTGAGACAATGTGCGCATGTGCTCCCAGAACTACTTTTTCGATTCATCAAAAGGGGTATCCCCTGATACATTTTAGGCAAGGTATCAATCAAAAATCCAAGGATAGCCTTTATTTAATCCTTCCACTTGTTAATGTCTAAAGTGAATTTTTATAATGAACTTATCTGAGAGAGCATGCTTCCAAAAGTTTAGGAGGTTGACGCTAACCCATAAGCTACCTTCTTGACAAACAGATCTGCGTGGAAGGGTAAGCTATTCAGACTAAATAGACTGATGAGAAAATCAATTGAAGATAAGAAAAACTACACAGATGCTAAACTAATCTTTCTTGCTTGTAATTAATATATTTTACATTTTTATGTTGGAGGACATGGAGGTACACCTCAGTAGATGTTTAATCTTCCCTGCCACGTAAAACTATTTGAATCTCTTTACCTGTGTATTATATCTACTCCATCAATTGCGTTTATTGTTTTCTCTTTAGTTGCCTCTAGAGCCTTCTAGGCAAAGCCAATAGAATACTCTTTTAAAAATAAAAAATAAAAACAAAAATTGTGAATGCTCTGTTTTCTGTAGATGATTAGTTGAATGCAACAAATGAATATTATGTTGATGAACAACAAAACTCTCCAAAATTATTGTTATGTTTATAACGAATAAAATGGGCAACGAAGCACTATGAATTGCATTTATAGTAATCATAATATCAAGATTGTTTAATTCTTCATTGAACATTGTTCTTCTCTGTTCTTGATTTGGTTTATTTGCGGTCTAATCTATTTTATGTGTTTGCCGTATCAAACTGTGTGAAGCGTCTCAATCCTACGATTATGGTATAAGAGTGGTTCATCGACCCTAAGAAGCAGTCTGCACAGGAAGCATCTAGAAGCTAAGAGAAAGGAGATTAAATATCTTTTTAAAGGGTTTTTCCCTTCAACACAGAAGTGCATACCGTTACCAAACAAAAAAGAAGAGGCCATAGCCTATTAATAAGACAAAAAGGGACCGTTTCCCACGTAGAAGTGTGACGAAGCTGAATTTGAGTGTCTAGGAGATTATTGTATGTTTGCAGTGAACAAGTGTGGAGTCTAACTCCAAATGAAAGGAAGCATAATGGAGAAGGCCGAGACCAAGTCAAAAAGGAGAAGCGCTCCAATAAAATAAAAAGAGCCGTAGCTTGTAGAGCGTATAACCTCTATGAAAATAGAGGTGCAAGGAGAGAAAAATTTTCTAAACGGGGGAAGGGGCGGTGGAGGGGAAGAGAGAAACCCTCATAGCAAAGAGTAAAAGGTAGGAGTTTTGTTTTGTTTTGGAGAAGCCATGGTAGGAGTAAGTGGAAGCATTTCTCAATTTTAAATACCAATATTCAATGGGAAAAGTAATGATGATTGGAACATTAATATGAAACTTCTATTATGTTTTTAAGATGTTTGAGATTTAGTGAAAAATGGATTCTCAGAATTGGTAAATCAGCAAGCATTCCAAGATCTTTCTCAAACTGACAAGGATTTGTTGTAGGAATATAAGAATAAGGATGGCAAGGCACTGTTCTTGATCCAACAAATAATGGAGGAGTCACTTTTTCCAAGGGTTGCAACTGCCACAAGGTCAAAGTAAGCATGGGACACCCTACAAACAACATACCAAAGTAAATGTAAATTTCAAATTGCCAAATTTAAAATACTTAGAAGGGAATTTGAGAATGTTCAAATGAAAGAATCAAAGAATATAGATTCATTATTTAAAAGTGAAATATGATTGTAAATCAAATAAAGACTTATGATGAAGGTATGGAAGACCAGAAGGTTGTAAAAAAGATTTTGAGAAATATTGCCAACAAAATTTAATTAAGTAGTAATGGCCATTGAGGAGTCTAAAGATATAATTTAGTTGTCAGCTGAAGAATTAAAGGGCTCATTATTATCACATGAGCAGAGCTTGAATCAGTCAGGGTCATCTTCATTGGAAAATGCATTTAAAACTCTACTTTTAATTAGTAGAACAAGAGGGAGATCAAATGACAATAGAGGTAGAGGTCTTTCTTCACCAAAAAGAGGAAGAAAATATACTCAATTTGAATGTAGAAGATCAACATCAAGCCCACATACGTGTTTTACACCAATAAGATAAATCCAACAGTTATAATCATCACGAAGGATAAAGGTGTGATAAATCCAATAGTCAATGTTATTATTGTAAAATATTTTGGGTTTTTGAATCTAAATGTGCGAAAGAACAATAGATTATGGAAAAACAAAATTCAAGTTTTACAAATGAAAACCAGCACAACACTTGTGAACAAAACATAATGTTGAGAACATGTAATGTTGTATAAGATAGTTGAAAGGAAGTATGGTTCTTAGATAGTAGGTGTAGCAATCATACTAGTAGAAGTAAGTAGTTGTTTGTAACAATGGATGATTTTATAAAATCAGAAGTGAAGTTGGGGAAAGATTACCGAGTATTAATCATGGGGAATGGATAAATTAACATAAGAATGAAATAAGGAGAAGAAAAGAATATCCCCAATGTATACTATGTTCTTCGATTTCAACACAATATCATCAGCATTGGTTGACTACTATAAAAAGAGTATATGATATACTTAAATAATGGTGAATGTCAAAATCTGGATAGGAAACCTAGTAATAGACTAATTACAAAATTTGTGATGATAGAAAACAAAAATTTTCCTATTAAGTTTCATGGTGAAGTTATTTTAGAACCTAAAATCTTGTAAACAATTCTTCAAGTAGATTTTAAAGTCTCATATGAAAATAAATCTTACTTATGGCACTTGAGATTTGGGCATCTAAACGATAGTGGTAATGAATCCAAAAACTATTAGGATAATAAAATTACCAATAGGCCAAGATCTAAAATAGTAACTCAAAATTGATTCATATTGATTACCATGAATTAATTAAAACTGAAACCATGATTAAATAAGCCTCAACTTTGAAATAGAATTGACATGCAAAAATTGAAAAAAAACTAAAATCTAAAAAAAACTTATATTTTTAGTAGCTACTAGTTTTAGTATGTTTCATATGCAAGCACGTGCAACCCTAAAAATATCCTAAATTAATCTAAACACTAAAATTAGCCTGTTGGACAAATTTCAACCAAAGTTCATGTCCGGTTATAAAAATATACTATTTTTTAAAATAAAAAAATACTGAAAAAATCAATAAATTGTAATTTTGGACCCTCAGATGGTCTCTTTTGACTTCTATTTTTTTTTTAAAAAAACTACTCCAAGCAGAGAGGGAAGCTTAGGGAAGTAACAAACTTTTTGAGACATACATTTTGACACATGGAAGAGTTCAAATAGAGTTATGGATCAAAATTTATGGCCTCCAAAAGTTGGCCTTTTGTTTTTGCATCAAGTGGATTGTAGTTGTTGCATAGAAAATAATGGTGAATTGATTTTGACCAATAGAGCCACCAAAAACATCATGTGAGAGTTGTAAACTAAGAAAGCAACATAGAAACAAATTTCATTTGGAAATTCTTATAGGGTAAGGCATCCACTTGAGATAGTCCCTTTAGATCTTTGTGGATGGATGTAAACACCATCCATAAATGAAAATCTATATTTCTTGACATTCAATGATGTTTTTAGCCAAAAAATGTGGGTCTAATTATTGAAATATAAAACGGATGTGTTTTCTATTTTAAGGAGTTCAAGGCCAAAGTGGAAAACATATCAAATGAATTTATGAATTGTTTCGTACCTGATGGGATGAATAAATAGCTTACAACTAGATTTACACCTCAACAAAATAATGTAACTAAAAGGAAAAATAGGATAATTATGTAAATGATCCAAAGCATGATAAAGATATACATGTACCAAATGAATATTGGGATGAAGCTGTTGCATGCATGGTATACATTTCGAATAGGTGTCTAACAAAAGTAGTGATAAATATGATACCATAAGAAACTTCAAAAAAAGAAGCATAGTGTCTCACACTTGAGAGTCTTTGGATATGTAGCATTCTCCTTGATAGCCCAAAAATTAAGAATGAAATTTGATCAGAGAGGTGAGAAGTTCATCTTTGTAGGGTATGGTGATCAATCTAAAGCATATAAGCTATACCATCTAGTGATAAAGTAGGGAATAATTAGTCGTGATGTATAATTTGTTGACAAAAAGCCTGGGATGGTAGCATAGAGAAAATAACTACAATTATATCTAGTGTTCCCCATGAGAATGAGGACAATGAAATTCAAAGTGTGAATACTACTACACAAGGAAATGTTCCTACAATACCTTCTGAGGCACTTATCAATCCAAATCCATCTACTCCATCAAGTAATAACAACAATGAGTCTTTTAATCCAATACATGCATCATTGCTATCATGATTAATAAACACTTCAAAGAGGACACATATCCTAAAGGATATTCATGATGAGTCACAAGAAACTGAAAATATGGATTTATGTTCTAATTTTGCATTTTAAACAGAAGCTGACCCAAAATACTTTTAGAATACAATTAATGATGAAAATTAGATTGTAACTATTGATGAATAAATTCAATCAATTGAAAAGAATCAAATATTGGTTCTTTTAGAGCTTTCTAAAGGAAATGTTGTAATTCGAGTAAAATGGATTTACAAAACAAAGTTTAATCAAAATGGGAATGTTATGAAACATAAATCAATACTAGTATCCAAAGGCTTCCCACAATAACTTGATATAAATAATAATAAAATATTTGCCCCTATAGTAAGATTAGACACTATTAGAATGATTTTATCTATTCCAAAACAAAACAATTGGAAATTTTAACAAATAGATGTCAAATCAACATTCTTAAATGACAATTTAGAAGAGGAAGTTTATATAAAACAACCACCTAGTTTTGAAGTTCTGAGAGAAGAGCACAAGGTCTACAAGCTAAAAAAGGTTTTATATGAATTGAAACAAGCTCCTAGACCTTGGTATAGTAGAATAGATTATTATTTTGTGAACATTGGGTTTAGTAAATGTGGCATTAAACCTACCTTATATCTCAAAGTCAATGATCAAGGATAAATTTTGGTAATTTTCTTATATGTGGATGATTTGATATTCATTGCTAATTTGTCAATTGACTCATTTAAGACAACCATGGAAGATGAATTTGATATAAATAATTTGGGTCTTATGAGATATTTTCTTGGCATATAGGTAAGTCAAAATGAGATAGACATTTTTGTATGCCAATGACTTTTTTAAGAAGTTTAAGATGGCAAATGTCAATCAGCGCTAACACCTATTGCATTGGGTTTAAAACTTAGAAAGGAGAACAAAAGTTCAAGTATTGATGCAACTTTATTTAAAAGATTAGTGCGCAACCTCATGTATCCAACCGCCACAAGAGTTGACATTATGTATGGGGGTATCCTTATATCAAGATTCATGGATAAACCAAAAGAGTCACATTGGAAAGCTGGAAAAAGAATACTGTGATACATAGATGGAACAAAGAGTTTTGCAATCATGTATATACTTTCAAATGAGTTCAACTTAATCAATTGTATGTATGGTGATTGGGGAATTAGCATGTATGATAGAAAAAAAACCATTTGGGTTTATTTTTCATCTTGGATCGATTGCTATCTTACTAGGATCGAAAAAACAACCATTTGTTACACTTTCATTAGCTGATGTTGAATATATTGAAGTGACATCAACAACTTTCCAAGCAGCTTGGATGAAATGGACACTTTCAAATTTGATGCATACTCAAGAAGAGCCGATAAAAATATATTATGACAACCACTAAGTTAGAGCATTGTCAAAAAACAATGTTTTCCATAAACACAACAAGCATATTGACACTAGAAATGACTTTATTAGTGAATTTATGAACAACAGTGATATATATCTTATGTTTGGCGGGTCTAAGAAAACAACTAGCAAACATCTTTACAAAGCAACTTTCATAGAACATGTTTGAGCATCTCTGAGAAAGCATTGACATTATTGATATTCATTGCAGTGAAAATTAAGCGGGAGTGTCGGAGGATGTTAACTCACACCTTAGCAGATGGTAAATCTCCCCTGCCATGTCAAACTATTTGAATATCTATAACCACGTATTGTATAAACCCCATCAACTGCATTTATTGTTGTCTCTCCAATTGCCTCTGGAACCTTCTAGGCGAAGCCAACGGAATACATTTTTTCGTTTATAAGAAAGTATCGTGAATGCTCTGTTTTCCGTAGATTAGTAGTTGAATACAACAAATGAATGTTGTGTTGATGAGCAGTGAAGCTATGCAAAATTAATGTTCTTTGTATGACAAATGAAATGAGCAACGAAGCACTATGAAATGTATTTTCCGTAATCATAATATAAAGATTGTTTAATTTTGCATGGAACTCTGTTCTTAATTTTATTTATTTGCAGTCTATTCTATTTTATGTGTTTGCCGTAGCAAACAGTGTAAAGCGTCTGAATCCTGCATTTTATTGGAATGAGAAAGCCAAGATATATTAAAATCAAACCTTAAACATTTCACCTTCTAACAAACCATACAATTGTAATGGGTTCAAGTTCAAGAATGGTGCGGAAATTTTAAAACAAGATCTACTTTTCATTTTGAAAACAAATGTGTATCTGATAAAATGATAAATCTGAAAATGCTAACACATCTAAGGCTGCGTGTTTAATTTCTCTCTCTTAAACCATGTAGAATCTAAACTGCCTATATGCAGAATAACAACATTTCATGGAAACTAAAACTAGAGCTACAGCTCTATGAAACACTCACAACAAGAAACACAGATTACAAATGAAAAACATAAGAAAGCAAATTATTTTAATGCACTTGCTTATAACAGAGAGTCTTATTACAGACTCTTTTAAGGAGCTTTAGCTCTCATCCTCACAACACAATGGCCATTTTGTAGGCCTTCACAACTAGATTCAATGGCCGTTCTGAGGCTCATTGATCCTACCAACTTCAGTTGGGATGCACTTCTGTGCATACATAAAACATAGCAGATACATATATTTATAATATTCCTCATAAGGATCTAGATATCCTTGAAAAGTCACGAAGGCTTTGAGCATAGATAAGTCCCACCAAACAACATTAAATACATTAAAGAAACAGATCTATTAGATAGGATATGGAATAATTAAATATGCTACAAAGTCACCGAAATGTGATGGTTGAAAGAGAGCTGGAGATTGGTTGACAGCTAAGCTGGTTGTGGATTTGGTCTTCTATGTATTTAATGGTGTCGGTAGGCTAGAGTACCTATGTGGCTATGGCCACATTTTCCAACACTCCCCCTTACTCTAGACCAGGGGTTAAATTTGACACCCATTTAGGCGTTTTTAATCATTTTACACTTAAAATACAAGGAAAAAAAATTGAAACGTATTGTTGAACTGGGAGATTTTCCTGCAAACTATCATTATGACGTGCGAGTTGAAAAAATGGCTGTTTTTTTTTTATAAGGCTTTAGGGCCTACCGCCTAGGCAACCTACAAGGCTACAACCTATAGCGCTATTGCTAGTACTCGCCCAGTAGGCTAGTGATGAATGACAGCACCCTGCAGGGTACGCACAGTGGCACAATGACCAGTGGCAATGTGGCATTATGGCACTGGTAATCTGGCAGTGTTGAATTCATTTTTTAAGTCTTAAACAAATGGTAAAGCTACGGACAACAGTTGGGAGGATTTGAATAGTACTTGGAAATCTTCACTTACCAACTTTTCATTTAATGCATATTAAACCCCTGTTGAAAATGATTCACGATGAATACGATTCACATAAACTTCCCTTAGCGCTGTTCACCGTATCCTCCTCAGCCATTCCTTCATAGCTTCACGGGTTGCACAGATAGGATACCCAGAGTTTTAGAGCATACAAATTTTAGGTTTAAAGGTGAGTATTTCATTTGGTTCTATTCAAGCCCAAAAAAATCCAAGATGTGGTAGCTCTTGTTATTGGCTGCTATAGGTGTAGGCACTGGATACATTGCAGGATGTATGAACCATAAGAAGAGAGAGACAAGCCATGGTTTTCATAGCAATGAAGAAGAAACCCAGCTTGGTTCTTCAAACACACCTTTCAATGCAAATATGAAGGGGGCTGAAAATGTTTCCTAGAAATGTAAGCAATGCTAAGGTAATGTGTTTCTTCTATTTTTGACTTGTTTATCTAATTACCATAGGCTTAAACTTAATTTTTTTCCATTTTCTTTTGAATCCATGCGTGATTTTTTTTATGCGTTCAAGTTGATAACATTTGGGCTGTTGGGGGTGTTCTGATTTGTCGACAATGCTTCACAATCGAGATCCGTTGGCTTTGTTGATTCTGGGTGAAAACACATTTGGCTAATCCTATACCTGCACTGCCACAAGCTAGACACTTGCACACCATGATCTATAAAAATTGGTTGTGGGATTCCAAATATTTGATAACTAATGTGGTGTTTATGTATGTAGTATTTTTTTAAATTGAAAATATTGCTAATATTATCAGAGAAAACATACATGAATTAGAAGTAAATAAGTTCAAGATACCGAGGCCCCCTAATGGAAAAAATAAAAAAAGCTAACTGAAATCGAGTCACTAATGTTACAAATCAGCCCCCATAAAGGGAAACATGCTAGAACAACATGAAAAACATAAACTAAACTAAACTATGCATCAAGATATGTAATCAATTCTACTCTTTTGGAGTAGCAGTCGCGGTAATCAAGATATATAAATTATGCAGTATCCTTTGGAGTAGCAATTTTTGTAAGGTATGGCATCCATTTCATGGGAGCTTTGTTCTTAACCTAAATTTGCGGGTGGGCTTAGAATGTGTGTAGTATTTCAGATGAATTACTATACAGTTGCATTGCGTCATGGGGGATTTCAAGTTCTGTAACTATGAGCAATGGGCTATGGCCAAGTGATTGATTTGAGCTTTCTCCGTGCAAGAGACCCATTGTGCAGGGTGCCTTGCATTTTTGTCCTAATGATCTTGATAGTTAAACCTCGGTACTTAGGTGCAAGTCCTAGGTCAATTTTAGGGTTCAATTAATCCTCTGGTACTTAGGTGCAAGTCAAGGTGGATCTGATGGAACGATTATTCCTTAGTACTCAGGGGTTTTGAACCCATTGACAAAAAAGGGTGCAAGAGCATGTCATGTCAAAACCAGTTTGCTTGTAGTTGTTTCATTTATGAGTTTTTAGGTGTAGTTAGGAATAGTTAAAAATATGCCTAATTCAAGCTAGAAAGAAGGATTCTATATAGGAATTTGCAAATGGACAATTTGCATAAAGACAGATTTTCCAATTGTTCAACGCTTGAGAAATATTGAGAAATATCCATCTGGAGAGTTGTTCAGGGTTTCCCATCACATGAACAATAAATTTAATTAATTTCTATATAAAATTATGAAATTCAAAAATAATATATGAACGTTATGTGCAAGGTGACATTATCTTACAAAAACCATCACAAAAAATTTTCTTGACGGGCAAAGGTGACCGTCAAATTTAACCCCTACTCTAGACTACCAGAGTATTCTTCAAAGCTGCATCTCTTTTACTAGGCTTCTGCACTCTTATCATGCATCTAGCCTTGGCGCTTCCTTTTAATGGCTCAGCTACTTTGTTCTCCTTTTGACACAATTGGGTTTCCCTTGAACGCCCTACAACTGTTGTTGCTTCCTGTCTCATGAACTTCTATTTTTGTCACACAATTTGGCTATTTCTTCAGGGTCTTCTCTGACAATAGTGTTGCTACTACTACTGCAACTTTCTAGGATGTTCTAACTACTCTTGTGAGTAGCATTTCAGTCTTCTCTACCAGGACTCAGTTGCATCTTTCCCATGATTTGTCTGATCTCAGTAGGGTACAAATGCTCCACTGTCACTACAAAAACCACAACACTCAACTCCAACATACACATAGCTTACTCTACATGACAATCTTCAATGAATCTACTGGTGAAGAGACTCGATCCATGGACCTGTCTGCAACAGGTTTGACATTTACGCTTTTGTGGAAGCTTCACTGGCTTAAAACATACACAACAGAACTATACAAAACTATAGAGTCCAGGACGTTAGAAGGATGTGAGCTACAACTCAATATTTTACAGGATCAAAACATACTGTACTTTAGACACAGACTTAAATAGACAATAGAACAAACCTTCAGCTCCGAACCAGCCACAACTTCCCAGGTTACTCTCCGTGGGCTTTGATACCACTTTGTAGAATCTAAACTGCCTATATGCAGACTAACAACATTTCATGGAAACTAAAACTAGAGCTACAACTCTATGAAACACTCACAATAAGAAACACAGATTACAAATGAAAAACATAAAAAAGCAAATTATTTTAATGCACTTGCTTATAATAGAGAGTCTTATTACAGACTCTTTTAAAGAGCTTCAGCGCTCATCCTCACAACACAATGGCCATTCTGTAGGCCTGCACAACTAGATTTGATGGCCGTTCTGAGGCTCATTGATCCTACCAACTTCAGTTGAGATGCACTTCTGTGCATACATAAAACATAGCAGATACATATATTTATAATATTCCTCATAAGGATTTAGATATCCTTGAAAAGTCACGAAGTCTTTGAGCACGGATAAGTCCCACCAAACAACATTAAATACATTAAAGAAACGGATCTATTACATAGGATATGCAATAATTAAATATGCTGCAAAGTCACCGAAATGTGATGGTTGAAAAAGAGCTGGAGATTGGTTGACAGCTAAGCTGGTTGTGGATTTGGGCTTCTGTGTATCTAATGGTGTCGGTAGGCTAGAGTACCTACGTGGCTACGGCCACATTTTCCAACAAACCATATAGGGTGAATCAACACAATTTCTATACAATTTTTTTAATCTCAAACGCACTTCGATTCTGGTTAATAATAAGAAAATTCTCAAATTATGGTTCTTTGTGTTCTTCTTGCTATGTGATGTCTTATGAGTTATGAGTGATTGCAAGAGTGAGATCTCCCGTTATTCAAACATTGTTTATGTTTCTATTCTCATGTGAAGCAATAAAACATATTTTGGTAAAACACAACCACCATCTAAACAATGTTTGAGTGTTACATAAGAGAAAACTGTAACACCTACTATTAATCGATGTATGTAAAAACAATGCGCACAAACGCATTGTTCGTTTTTATGTGAAAATTACACCATAATCCTTGATCAAATATTATATATACTCAATGACAAAACCACCAATTCATTAAAGTATCACCATTCATAGCGGTGGAATCAATTATTACGTGTAAATTAAAGTACAACTAATCAACAATGTAATGAATTTACAGTTCCCAATTGGAAAATATCTTATTGTCAAAATGGAAATATATCAACTAAAATGAAATTATGGTATTATTGTCGTGCAATGATATCTTCAATTTCTGTGAAGTTATTGTCCACTAAATTTAGCATGTTTCTCCAGTAATCATTGTCGTCTTCGGTATTCATGAAGCCTATGCACGTTGCAGTTCCATCGAATTCCTTCGAGATATTGGAAAATTCCATAAAATCCACGGAGGCCTCTGGTGGGAGTGACGCTCCACAGCAGTTGGTGTGTACCATAGGAGAAAAAGAATTCTGTGGTGCTGCTTTAAGAGGCCCGCTGTAATTACTTGACTCCAAAGCGTAAAGTGATTTAGAATTGTATTCTGTCCGAAATAACATATTAAGCATCTCAGACTTAAAGTTTTCTGAAGATGCGCTCAGTTGATCTTGTTGTATAAATTGCTCGTCTATATAAGTTTGTGCATTATATGCCTGTAGCTGTTGTTGTTGTGCAAATAAAAACGATACCAGAGAACTGGTTGTTTCTGGTGGCTCAGAGAATTGGTATGAAAACTTTACCTGATCAAGGTCTAGGTTAATATTTCTATTTGCAACAAGGTTCACACACTCTCTGCCGATTCTTGCTTCCGCCTCAAGAGAAGCAATGTTTGAAGATAATGGAGAAGCAGAAAGGATCTTTGTCATGTTTTCTTTCACCCTCTCGAGCTGTCTTCTCTTTAGACGATTGTTCCAGCGATTTTTTATATCGTTGTCTGTCCTTCCTGGCAATTGTTTAGCTATTTCAGACCACCTAAAAAAGATATATCCAGACCAAAATGTTTTACACACCGTGAGTATGTGAAAAAAATGTCTTTCGTATGGACCACTTCTAAGATTATCTTGAACTTAAAAGACTAATAAAATTTTGCAAAAAATAGTAATCTAATATGAATGAAAATATATTTATTTAAATTACTTGTTTCCAAGCATATAATGGAGGCGGAGTATCGTTTTATCCTCTTCAATTGAAAATTTTTCTCGCTTTAAATCTGGTCGCAAATAGTTCATCCACCGAAGCCTGCAACTGTTGCCACATCTCAGTAATCCTGTATCAATAAAATTACAACAACGTTTACGCTTTGTTTAAATACTCATTTAAAAAATAATTACAGCTATAAACACCGTATCACAGCGATCCCAAAAAATGGGTCAGATTTTCTTTAAAAGCATTAATGTGTACAATAAACCAGCGGTGCTGTTAGAAACTGTTGATTAATTTCCACTTCTTGTAACGCCCCCCCTCATGCACATCATGCACGTAGTCTCCATGCTGTCTCAGCTCCTCAGTCAGCATGCACAATAGCAGTTAACGTTTAGTTCATTCAAGCAGTTTTAGATTAGTTCAGTCAAGTTTAGTTTAGTTTTTTTTTTTTTCATTCTATTTAATCTAACCATTGGTCGTAGTTTTCAAATACAGAAATCAAGAAGATTAAAAGAATTCTTTTTTTATGATTGCTGTAGCAATCTGAAAACGTGTACTTTATTTTCTGTTATTTTTTTTCTTTTTATATCTCTGTCAAATTGGTATCAGAGTGCAGGTTATAGGAAGGCGCAACAGGTAGAAGCTAATACGGCTGTAGAGCAGTCGCCGCCACAAATTGCTCATAGTATCAGCCAAGAAGAGCAGTAAAAGAGAGGATGTAGCACCAGCATCAGGTCGCTGCCAACAAGCAGCCAGTAGATAAAACAAATCGCAGATCTTGAACAGAAAGAGGTCAAGCAGTTCGTGAACAAAGTAGTTGAATGCATGAGAGAATAAGACAAACTCAGATTTTTTTTTCTTCTGCATAGATAGCTGGAAACAAGATCCAGGGAGGAGAAAGACTACAGCAGCAGCAAAATCCTGCAAGTCTTGAGACATGGCAACAAACAACATCATTTCTCAGTTTCAGATTGCTGTTTTCAATGGTAAGAATTACAATTTTTGGGCAATTAAAATGAGAACATTGTTTTGCTCACAAGATGTTTGGGATTTGGTAGAGAATGGTTTTGTAGAACCACATGGTGAGGTTGCTCATCAGGGATTAACTTGAGCACAAAAGGAAGAGCTTAAAGAGAACAAGAAGGATGCAAAAGCTCTATTCCTAATCCAACAAGCAATGGATGAATCTATTTTTTCTAGAGTTGTAGTAGTTAGTAGTTAGTGGTAGAGATTAAGGGGGAGTGTTAGAAACTATTGATTAATTTCCACTTCTTGTAACGCCCCCCCTCATGCACATCATGAATGCAGTCTGCATGCTGTCTCAGCGCCTCAGTCAGCATGCACAATAGCAGTTAGCATTTAGTTCATTCAAGCAGTTTTAGATTAGTTTAGCAAAGTTTTTTTTTGTTTTCATTCTATTTAATGTAACCCTTGGTCATAGTTTTCAAATACACAAATCAAGAAGATTAGAGAATTCTTTTTTTATGATTGTTGTAGCAATTTGAAAATGTGTACTTTATTTTCTGTTATTCTTTTTCTTTTTATATCTCTGTTAGGTGCCATGTTGGTCAGTTAGCGGGGACTAGGATCAAATCACAATCATTTGATAAAATGGTTCAGATTTTCCAGAAAAGCATTAATGTGCACAATAAATATACTATAATTCATTACAAATATTGGTTTCTTATTGATTTTCTTGTAAAATCAGTGAGTCATTTCTTTTAATTATATTATAAAAATTATATACATATCGGTTACCATTTAATTAAATAAAATATAATATGGTTGTTAAGATTTCAAGCATTTATCTAGTCTACCATTGGTTTCGTAAAAATGGGTTCACTAATAAGATTTATATTAAAATATAAGGTCAAAAAAAGTAGTTTAAGCAATTACTTTTAGAAGAGTTATTATATTGAAAAAATAAATGATCAAAATAAATAAATTTATTTTGTTTTATTTTTATTAGAAAAGAATTGAAGAAAAGTAAAGTGATTACAAATAAAAGTAAGATAATAATTTTTTTTGAAATTTAATTTAAAATTATAGAAGTATTGAATTTAAATTTTATTTTAATTAAAACTGTAATGAAGAGAACTATAAATAAATTAAAAGTCTATTTTAATCTTGAAAAATATGTGAAAAAGTTGAAATATAATATTTATTAAAAATATATTTTAAATTTTTCTATATTTTTAAATTGATGTATTGTGAAATCTTAACTTATATTTAATGAGGTTTAGAAGAATTATATATATATATATATATATATATATATATATATATATATATATAATTAATGATTGAAAAAAGTTAATTTTCACTATACATATTTTTTATATGAAATATAAATATAAGTAAATATTGAATATTATAAATTATAAATTTCATTAAATTTTTAAATTATATGTTTTTATAAATTTTAATGATGAAATATAAAATTATTAAATAATTTTTAATAATAAGCTATTAAAGTATTTTAAAAAATATAAAAATAATAATTTTATTAATTAAATATATTTTTCCAACATCAATATTTTGAATATTCAAATAAATATCTTAAAAACTATTTCTCATTAATATTATAAAAAAAACTAAATATTATATTTTAGAAATATTTAAAAATATATATATATAAATTATATCGTACCAACAAATTAGAAAATTTATTTTTAACATACAATACTCTCAATAAATCTAACTCTAAAACTAGGGTAATCATAATAAAAATGTGTATTCTAATATAAAAATATAACATAGAGTTTTATTTCTCATTCACTTATATCTTTATATGAATGACTATTCTCTAATTTATTATATCTGTTTTCTTATAGAATAAATTTTCTAATATATGTAAAGGAGCATTTCAATAACAAGGAAAACATTTAAATATAATGTATTTCAAATATGTAAAATCAATATAATAACAAAAAGAAAAAGAATTAAAATATCTAAAAAGATAAGAATTGGGATATTTACTATAAGAAAAATAATAAACAATTATAATGATACATTATACAACAAAATCAGTGACAACTTCTGTTTCAGTTTCTGAATAATATAATTCCAAATATCTTACAAATCATTGATGATCTCTATAAAAATAATACAAATTTAAAATATTAATTAATAATATTTTAAAATATAAATTATAAATTTAAAAGAAAATAATATTACATAAAATATTTATGGTATATATTATTAATTGTTTTAAAATAACAGTAATAAATCTAAATGTTAATAAATATATGCCTTTCAATCGTGTATCTATTGCTAATATGTATTTAATAATTGCAGTTGTAAATACCAATTACTAATAGAGAAATAACGGATAAAATGAAATATGCATTCTGGTCATTTTAAGGAAATAATTGAAGATTCTACCTGCCCGCTTAGGAATCTGATGCCAATTAACATGGCCGTGCGTATTTATATATTTAATGAGTAACTCATCCTCGTCTAAACTCCATGGACCCTTTTTCACTCCCTTGTTATCCCAATAAGAAGCGCGTCCCATATCTGCTGCTTTTTAGCCAGTTCCCTCACTCTAATTTTGTCAATGGTGTTTTAAAGCAAAATGCGTCCCATACATACTGAAAGGAGGAGACTGCGAATGCAATTAAAATAATTATTTGTTATTTTTTATTTTTGCTGTCTTTGTCAGGGTTGGGTACCATCAGATATAACTCTTGACTTATGTTCACGTGTTTTTACTCCTCTACGAAGATGACAAAGAAATGGAGAGACGGAAAATAATAAAAATACATATGAATTGATGTTTGGCATTTAAGTAATTCAGGATAAATGTTAATGACGCAATTATTAGTCTCTGCGAAAGAATTTTCGGCATAAGTCTAAGGGTTCATTCAAATGCAGAAAAAGTATAACCAAAGCCGTGAAGTCACTAATGTGGGTCTAAAGTTTGAATGCCACAACATGATTTTAAAATACACTAACATCTCTTAGTCGTGACAACACAAATTAGTCAACATAATTGGTACAAAATTTCTTCGATAAATGCCTCATCAGCTCTTTGAATGGGTCTTTAACAGGCCTAGAACTCTCTGCAGATTTAGACCACAGTACCATATAACAGAAATTTCTGTCCATTCGCTGTAATCGCAGGTCCAAAAAGGCGGCCCATAGATTATGGAGTCAGCTTCATCCCCAAGATTAAAGGGTCTGTCAATTTGTAACGTAGTTTTCGATAACTTTTGTATTTTATAAAATTGCTGTGAAATGAAAGGTAAACTCACATTTCCCGCAATGGCAGCGACTTATTAATTCATGTTTCATTGTAATATGAACTAGTAATATCATCTAGGTGTTTGTAAAAGGCCAATATGAACAAGTTCATTAGTGTTACATAATTACATATTAAAAAAAAGGCATACTTATTATTTTTTTATTTTTTTATTAATTAGAATGTACATCTATAAAGTTTTGTCAGCAAACTTTTTTTTTAAATCATAAATTTTAAAACATAGTCTAGAACACTATTTTGAATGTATTTTGAAATCATTATGTAATCAAGACTTTGATCTAAAGTATTCATGTTAGCTTAGGTTATAAGGGGTTGTGTTTGCTTGCTCCTCTTTCCCATTATGGCTAGTTTGAAAATCATGAGAGTTGATCCAAGGTTTGGGGCATATCATGTAGGGTTTTGTGTTCAAGGTAAATGGTTTCACTTTGATTCTTGAAGAGAAAAATGATGGAAGTGCTCTATAAGAAGTTACCAAGGGATTGTAGTCCCGACAAAGTCGTGGCATTGTCCAGAGAGGATCGCAACTTTGTGAACCATCTTTAGCCTGCCTACATGGTGTAGATGTGGAGGGGGTTGCAACTAGTATGGACCTGCAATACTTAGCTAAAAATAGAACCCAGGTGGTAGGGGATCGTCATGGGAGTACTCTACCTCTTGGAAATGGTATACTATAAAGAATTTTTCAGAGGTGGTTTTCTGACTAACACGCAGATCTACTCTAAAGCCATTCATCCTTACTAATTCAACTCTAACTATGTTGTTCAATGATGAATAAATCCAATAAGTGGTTGAAGGGGAAGAATAGTTCTACTCTAGGGGTCTAATTTACTAATTTGTTGATATTTGGTTTCAACTATCAAACCTCCTTGCTTGAATTTCTGAACAATGTCTATTATTTATGAAAGGTAGGGTAGACATTTAACATAATGCTAAAATATTTTTCATTGTGGTTTTTTCTTGCATTGATGATTTGGAAGAAATCCAATATAGGAGTAAGATTTTTGAAATCATCCATTAGTGATGAAACCTTGGTTCCCTAACTTCAACCCACTCATTGAAACCTTTATTATCACAGCCATTTGGGTCCATCTTCCACACCTCCCACTTCAATTTTGGTCAAAAGTATATCTTAAATCTATAGGGAATAACGTAGGTGAATTTCAAAGAGTTGACTTTGCCTCTTCCTAATTTTCTCATGTTACATACGCTAAAATCTTAATCAATATTCACTCCTCCAAATAACTACCTAATAAACTTGAGCTAAAAGTTGTTAACTGTTCTTGGACCCAACCACCTGACTATAAAGGCCTAAATTTATAATGTCATAATTATTATGAGATGGGCCATTTAACCAAATATTAAAGCAATATAAAAATTAAGAAGGATGCCACTTGGAAAAAAGATTCACTTTTGAGTCATCTATTCACGAGAAATGAATAATCCAATGAGGATGGCTTAGAACCATAAAAGTTTAAAGTTTTAGTAGTATAAGATGTAATTTCCCTAGGCTCCCCTAAAAATATATATATGCTAACCCTCTGAAGATTGATTGAAAATAAGTTACAAGGAGGCTAGTCAAATAAAAATATATATTCTTTTCTCGCCATATTCTAAATTATTTAATAAGAGGAGGTAAACTATGGTGCATAGGATGAATAATGGAAGATCCAACCAATGTTGTATAGAGTTAGTGTTGGATACTATTACGATGTGAGTGGGTTCCATAAGGATTTTAGAGTATCAGTTTGTTATTCCCTATTGATTTTAGGAATATGTTCACTTTTTTAATGAGTGGATATTATATGTAGCCAAATGTCAAGCAGGAGAAACCCATCATATATAATATGATTGTGTTACATGTAGTCTTGAATAAAGGACATCGTCTCTAAAGGTGGTCAATGTTATCATAGTCTCAAACACCATTACACAAGTCAGAGTTTAAAGGAGCAAAAGGTCATGTAATCCTAGGGTAATGGTGTCGTTATATTATTATAGCCATGCAAATACTTATGTATCAAATTTTTATTCAACCATTTTATAAAAAAATAGTCCTTTACTTTTTCCATGTGAGGCATCGAGAAGATCCCCCCAACCAAATTTTCCTTTAGTTCTTCTTGACCAATTTATTATGTGCATCAACTATCCATTGGTTTCACTTATAACACAATAAGAAAATATTCTTGGAGATTTATGATCCAACCATTTTTTGGGACAAAGAGGATAGGTTATCAAGAGCAAGAACGATGCCAAGAGGACAAAGTGATAAAAACATCTTGTGAAGCTAAAACAAATTATGTGGAGACCGTCGTGTATGTCCAGTGTGAAGGATAGTAATGAAAGCCACTAAGGAGAGTTGGAGGGTATGGAAAACCATCATGATGCTCAATAAAGCTTTGGTTTCTACTTTGCCTTGCTAGAATCCCTCTGTAAATATAGCAACCTTTAGTTTGATGAGCTAATCTACAAAGAACTTTTGAAATCCTTTTTATTAGATGTACACTTCCAAGCAAATAGAATATGATTACAACTCAAAGTCAAATATGATGCAGATTGTGAAGATGAGGTTGAACACCCTAGGAAGCATCCCCTCTCTCAACATGTAATTATCGAGCTCATCTCCAAGCCTAATTTTCCCACCAGTGAGTAAAAAGGACTTGTAATTATCTTCCAAATAAATAAAATAAAAATTTGTTCTTTACAATGTCTACTCTATAATTATTTATATCAGAGACCCAAATTCTCAAAGGATAAAACTATACCACTTGGAGAATAAATATACGCACCACTCTTCAGTTTGAAGGACTATGGGGCATTGTGATAGGGATGGTGCAAGTTCCTACTAATCCTAATGCATTCATGAAATATGAAATGACTAATGATAAAGCCTTGATGATGAGTATATTAATCATCACTGATGACGTGTAGCTGCATGTCAAGGATGTTAGTAAAGAAAAGATAGTATGGGATAAATTAACAACCATCTATGAGTCAAAAAGTAAGAATAAGGTCCTCCATCTATAATTGAGACTTCATACACTCTCGATGGAGTCTGATGAGAAAGTTGAGGAATTCTTATGTCAAGTGGTTGAGCTGTGAACAAAGTTGTTAGCACTCAATGAGATTGGAGATGGTGAAATCTTGATCTAAATCACTTTGAGGTCACTCATTTCCCAATTCAGAGTATTTATCATGACACTAAATCTCTCCAAATAGATAGTGTCATCCTAAGAACTTATCAATCTATTATATCAAGAAGAAGACATCAACTCAGTCCAAGATGACTTTGATGACAAAGCTCTTATCTTGAAGTAGTAATGAGGTTAGAAGTATTACAAGGGTCCTATAGAGAAGCAACCATAGAAATATAATCATCAACTATTTTGACATCATAAATCACAAAATTTAATGAGGTGGTGTCACATCTATCGAACCAACACTCATGACATGGATAACTACTAGTATAATGGCTTGAAACAAGGGTCTTCTAATAAATAAAGAACATTAGGGTATGATGATTCTTATAAAATGAAAGGACATCCTTGTTGGTAAAAGTAGATGGGACATCTTGTATCTCAACAAGATGATGGATCTAAAGAAGAGATACCTAAAGAAGACAAGAACTTAGTGCTCATCTCCTAGACCTTGTAGCCTATAAGGAATATCTGATTGATAAATTCAGGTGCCACTAAACACATGTAACATGATAAAAAGTTATTTTATTTACTAATAGGCCAACCCATTGGAGATCAGGTTATGATCATTGATGATAAAGAGTATATTGTAGAAGGAATAGGCAAAGTCACCATTCCTCTCAGAACACAGAAATGTACACTCTCAAAGGTATTATATGTTGTAGGTTTGACATCCAACCTCTTATCAGTCAATCATCATTTAAAGGTGGAGTTTATTTTTGATAATGTCATCAAAACATGGTTGATCTCAGGGAAAGGTATGGTTCTTGCTAGAGATTACTTTAAAGATAAATTATTTGCTTTAGATGTTGTTTCATCTTCTGCAGTAGATCTATTTGCCTCTATGGTAGAATTTACTACCCTTTGGCACTATAGATATGGTCACCTATCTATTGGATCTTGTACCAACTAAGTTCAAAAGGGATGGTACACACACTTCCAAAGTTGTCCAATTCCTTACATGTTTTCCATAGATATCTTGTAATTAAACAACATAGGGATCTATTTAAGGCAAGGTCATTTCATGCCAAGAAAAATTTGGAGGTTGATCATATTGATCTGAATGGCCTGTTACCTACTTCATTTTTGGGATACAAGTAATTCCAACTATTCATGGATGAGTACTCTCAGAAGATGAGTGTTTTTCCTAAAAAATAAGAGTGATACCCTTCATCATTTTTAGGTCTTCTATCAACACATTGTGAAGGATACTAGATAACCTATTCTTCACCTCTGCTCAGATCGAGGGGGTAATTCATTTCAAATAAGTTCTTGGAATTCCTTAAATAATAAGGCATCAAATGTAATTTGATGACTCCATACATGCCCCAATAGAATGGCATTATTGAGCAAAAAAATCACATAGTGATGGAAATGGATCATTGCATAATGTTAACAACAAAGTTGGAGAAATTATATTGGGAAGAAGCAATCTAAATAGTTATTTATCTTCTCAAGAGGGCAAAAACAAATATAATAAAGGACAAAATTATAGAAGAGGTATGGAGTGGTAAAAATCCATCAATTTCTCATCTATGAGTGTTTGATTGCATAACATATATGCATGTCCCAACTTAAAAGATGAAGAAACTCAAGTCAAAACCACTCATGTGCATCCTATTGGGCTATAACAATACCTCAAAATCATACCATCTCAAGGATCTTGAGATGAAGAAAATCTATGAAAGTAAAGATGTAATTTTTGAAGAGTCATCCTTTGACTTGGTGACACAAAAACAAGAATCAATGCCAACCACCTCTCACCAATTACTCCCTGAGTCATATGATGAGCAAACTTCTCAAAGAAAAGATGAGATGATAGGAGAGTTGTATGTTCATGTTATATAATTATAACATCCATCAAGTAGTTTTCCACATCAATAAATTATTTTTTCACATCAGCAGTAGAGTTCCCATCTAAATAAGGTATAAAGCACCAGCAGAGACTCCTGTACTTCATCTACAGTCAGAATGAGGAGTCAAACAAGAAATGAGGTGAAGTTTGCACTAATGAGTATAGTAGTTGATAGCTCCAAACCTAATAATTTTTGAGAAGCACTAACTCAACCACATTGGAAGAAAGTAATGGATGCTGAGTATGACTCACTCATGTTGAATTAGACTTGGGAACTTATCGATCTGCCTATAGGAAAGAAACCCATAGGATGAAAATGGGTTTTCAAAACTAAATATAAGGTATATGGATCCATTGAAAAACAAAAAACATGACTTTTTTCAAACAGAATGCTCATAAAAAGGGCATTGACTATGAAGATACCTTTGCACCCACTATGAAGATCAAGACAATCAAAGTTGTTTGCACACTGGTAGCATAGAATGGATGAAAACTTCAACATATGAATGTCAAGAGTGATTTCATAAATTGTGATCTAAAAGAAGAAGTATACATGACCCAATAGCTAGAATTTATAGATAAAAATCATCTTAAAAAGGTATGTCATATCATCAAATCAATGTATGGACTAAAACAAGCTTCTTGGGCATGGTACATCAAGATAGATGATCACCTTTTGCAGCATGATTCTACTCATATCCCCTCAGATTCTAGCTTATACATAAAGAAGGTAGGGATAGAAATTAGCATTCTTATTTTATATGTGGATGATATTGTGATCATTGTAAGTTCAGAAGATTAGGTTGATATTATGAAAACAGACTTCAAAATATTCTTTGACATGACTGATTTGGTGCAACTAAAATTTGTCTCAGCATGGAGATATGATAGAAATAGAATCACATTTTTATCTCCTAGATAAAATATGCCAAAACACTCCTAGAAAAGTATACAACATTAGAACGTAAACATCTTTCAACACTAATGGAGAATTTTTTTAATTCTCTAAATTATAGGACTCACCTCTAGTGGATGTAACTCTCTATAGACATCTCACTTGGAGTCTCATCTACTTGACCTACACTAGACTAGACATATATTTTGTTGTGAGCTATCTTTTAAGATTTATCAAGGAACCAAAGAAATGTCATTGGGTTGCAACAATGCATGTTTTGAGATATGTTTGAGGTACTATTGAGTATGTTCTAAAATACAATAAGAATACTCAGTTCTTCTTGTAGGGATACACTGACTCAGACTATGTCAGATTTTTGGATGATAAAAAGTCACTATCAGGTTACATATTCCACCTCAAATTTGGACCAATCTCATAGATTAGTAAGAAGTAAAATTTTGTCTCTCTCTCATCCATTGAGTCAAAGTATCGTGCCACACATGGATGTTTGTGTGAAGTAATATGGTTACGTCACATTCTAATTGATATGGGCTTTAGTAAAGAAAAAAGGCACCTATCATTCATTGCGATAATTAGGGTGTGTTGAAGCTTGTGAAGAATGTTATTCTTCATGAAATAACTAAGCACATTGAGGTTGAATGTCACTACATTTGAGAGCAAGTCTTTAACCACCACATCCAACTCTAATACTACCCAAAAAATGCATAGATATCTGATACACACACCAAATCCCTACAAAATGTGAAATTTGAGTTATTTAGGGGGTACATTTGTACAAATAGTGGAATAAGGGGGGAATGATGGTATAACATAGTGAATATTAGGATAATTATCACATTACTTTTAGAATGTTTGACCCTGTTCTAGACTCCTTTACTCCTCCCTTCCTATAAGTCCATTTATTTATTTTTAGTATTTCATTGTGTATATATTTATATTGTACTCTTCTACATTGATCAATAATAAGAAATCAGTTTTAGTTTGTCAATATTTACACCGTGGTTGTTTTGATACCAATTGTTAGAAAATGCTGCAGCACTAAAGGCTCTGAAGGAAGAGATTATAACAAAAGAAAATGTACGAAAATTATTCCAAATGAAAGGCCCAGGTGTGAAGCAAATAGATAACAAAAATTGAAATAGAAGAGGGAGATAATGGAGGAATAAACACTAAAATTGCATTTGTTTAAATATAAAAAATTCACTATACAAAACACAACTACAGTTGCATAAATATAACTCACAAATGACCTCAAAAGGAACTTTCTTTGTTCTCTTTGACTATTTTTGACAAAATACATATATCTTGGTGTTGCTGCTCTATTTTCCTCTATTATGCTACTCTCTCATCTTTTCTATGGACTACTCTACTCTTCTTTGTAGCTCTACTCTGTTCAAATCGCCTACCCACTTTTTACTTACATGTTGTTACTATGTTATCTCTCCTATTGTTTATGTGTTGAGTTATTTTTACATTCCATTCTTTTTTGATTTGTATCTTTTTGAGAAACTCACCTAATCCACAGATTTTCCCCCCAAACAAGCCAAAGTAAATCTACTAAAACCTTGCATATTGTTTGGCTAATTAACTCTTTCCATTTATGAAGGCATTTATATTATGTTCTGGCATCCAATTAATTAATCAATATAGATTAAATAATTATTAAATTTTTGTATATTATTGTTATTAATAAATGGATTGGAACAAATTCAAGTGTTGCTCACTGTTGAGAGAATGAAGGATAATGAAGGATGATATTAAAATTTAGTTAGATATCTGCAATCTAATTTTCCTCCTCATAAAAGAGGAGATTGTTAAGCAAAGTTCATAGTGTTTTTAATGTTATTCATTCTTGTCTCAAAAATGATGCTTAGAAAAATGATTTAAGGGATTTTTTATTCATCTTTCAATCGGATATAACATGTGTGACTGTAGTGAAAGATTCTAAGGCAAAGGAAAAGGATAACTTATTTACAAAACTAATTTATTAGTTCTATTTGTTAAACTGCCTTTAAATTTAGGATTCAGTTTCCCTCCCCTGTCATCAAAGATCAAAGACTTAATTTAGTATTTTTGTGCATGATTGTAGGTGCTATTAGCTTAGCTATATGTTGTTATCTTTGACATTTTTTTACTTGTTTGGTCACAAGGTGGCAAGTCTAGTTATATGTTATATTAGGGTTGGATTTTGACTTAGTTGTGGGCATTTAATTTCCCTTATGTTCTTTGGTCATTTGCTTTAACTTATCATATCGTTGTGTTGGTCACATACTTGCGTGTAACCTTCCAATTGGCACATTTTCATATATTATTGCTTTGTCACACCATGGAGTAGCCTTGCATAAATTTCTAACAAAAACTTCTACCTTAACTTTTAGAACCACTTGGCACGATCCCACAAATTTCCTCATAGTCACATATTAGTATAGTTATCCAAGCATGCCGTGTATTATCATCACACCATGATACAGACCTTTGTAATTATAAGGCATGAAATTGGCTTGCCACCCTATGTCACATGTCATGATTTTTCACATTTGCATAATTTGAGGTCATAAGCAAAGTTGGTGTGGAGTTCAAGGCATGCAGGATTGCAAAGTAGTTTGAGCTTCCCACTTGGAATAAATGTTTTTAGTTGTCACTTTTCAAATTTATTCTACATTCCTATGAGTAATTCACATATCACCACATGGATATGTCAAGACTTTTCTTCCTATACTATGGACTAGTACTCATATTTTGAGTTGTTTTCGACCCCATTTAGTATTTGTGTCAGAATGAGTTAATTTTTAAGTTAACTATTGTGTTGATTTCAAAGTGTTATCACATCATCAACAGGGATTTGTGAAAGCAAAGGTATGATTTAATTTCACTTTAAAATTCCAAAAGTTATGAAATCAAATCACTAAAGTATTAAATTTATTTCTTTACATAGAAATATATACAATGTTGTCATAATTTACAATTGTGAATGAGGAAAAATTAAATGGGATGAATATTTAATATTATCTTCTATTCTCATTGTAAAAATAATTAATAACCATATGTAAAATAATTTTATAATAAATGGATTTAATATTTACATAATAACATTAGGAAATAATAATTCAAAACCTTTACACACACACACACACACACACACACACACACACACACACACACACACACACACACACACACACACACACAGATATATATATATATATATATATATATATATATATATATATATATATATATATATATATATATATATATATATATATATATATATATATATATATATACACACACACATACATACATACATACATACATATACATATATACATGTGTGTGTGTGTGTGTGTGTGTGTGTATACACATACATATACATACACATGGGATATTTATCCAATACCCTAACCCTATGCTCGAGGTCGGCCATGCAACCATACCATTCATAGGATTAGAGGAGAATATTATCAGTTTCATGATCTTGAAAATCATCAAAAGTTGTTTTAATTAATGAAAGAGTTTTTCTTTTTTTTTTGTTGATTTTAGAATTTTCAAGTAAATTATATTATTGTAACTAATTTTAGATTATTAATTATCTTTATTTTATACCTAATCTATCTAATACATAACCTGAAAAAATATTTAAGATAAGACTATTCTAACCTAAACCAACCTAACCTACAACCTCGCCCTAGCCTATGTGCTAAGCCTACACTATAACCAAATCCACCACATAATGTCAATATGGATAATTCAAGATAAATAACCCTTCTACCATGTCATATGGAGGGAATAGTCATAAACTCTCAGTTTTAAATAACTCACTCCACCACCCTAAGAATCTTCAATCGCTTTAACTCATACTACGCGATGATAATTTCCATGTGAAGACAAGGGCCACTACCGTGTCGACCACATACCAAAACCACATAGGAAATCATTAAAACCCAATTATTCAAGTTAAAAATCAATAGAGACATTGACAACAGAAAGTTAGGAGAAGAATCTATGTGAAGAAAGATTATAAATCTATGCGGGGATCGACACTTTGAGAGGATGGAGTGGATCAATTGACACCTTGATCATAAGAGGAGTGGATAAATAAACTCTTAAAGTAGAGGAAGATAAGTTTTAGCAAGTTGAGGGAGGAGGCATCTGAATCTAAGTGAGTTACTTCCATCCAATTGTGTGTTATTTTAACCAGATGATTGGTAATTTGGTCTCTAATTTATGAGAATGATAAGGTAGGGGCTAAATTTTTATTATTGGTAAATTTTTCAGGCCATGGATAAATGGAGGTTAGTCATAAAAGTTAATTATTGGGCTTCTTATAGTTTTAGTACAACTTTTTTAGATTCCTTGCGTACCATCACTTTTTTGAGTAGTCTATCCAAGAGATTATGTTGTATCTTGCCATTTTGAAAACATCAGCCCTCTATGTTATCAACTTTGTACAATCACCAAGTGGTGTGGGAATTCTTTTGACCTCGATCTCCCATCTATGAAATTTTTAGCTTTAGTTGCATCAACTTGAAAGAAAAAAATAGATCAGCAAGAAAAATAGAGAATAAAGAAGAAAAAAATAGAGTAAGAACAATATGCAGATTCTATTATATTTCCTTAATAATAAAAAAGGCCTTAACAAAGGTTACAAAAGCTAATCAATTGCAGCAAAGAGAAGCAGTGAAGAGATAGAAAATTAGAGTTCAACTGCTATTTAACCATCCTTATTTGCATGAAGATGATGAAAACAAAGGTATTGTAATAATCCTTCGATAACGCATTATGCATTAGTTAGCTTAGATAAATAGGCAGTTAGCTTGGCATTGGACTGCACCTGAGGGAAGAGAAATTGACGTTAACACCCCCCTTAAGCTAATTAAGGAGAAAAAAAGAAGAGGAAAGAGGGAAAACCCTGTGGGAACAAAACACCCCTCAAAAGAGACACTAATGGCACATGATAGCTATTGTGTTGCAGTGTTCTTCACACCAAGAAGGTCTCGTAGAAAATAAAACTTTTTCTCATTAAATGTCTTCATGAAGACGTCAGTAATCTATTCAGAAGTGGCATAGTACTGCAAGTTGATGACTCCATCACGTATCAATTCACAGATGAAGTGCATGTGGATCTCAATGTGTTTGGTTTGTTGCCATTGTATGGGATCTCTACAAACCTTCAATGTACTCTAATTGTCACACCAAATGATAGTCAGATGATGAAAGAGGATACGAAGCTCAATTAGGAAGTGTTACAGCCAAATGAATTGAATGGTAATGTTGACTGCACCTCTATATTCAGCCTCTATTGATGATAAATCAATGGTAGATTGCTTCTTACTTGACCAAGAAATGGGCCATGATCCCAAACTAAGAACATATCCTAAATTGGACTTGTGATCAATGTTATCACCAACGCAGTCAAAATCAGTGTAGCCAATGAGGTCCAAAACACAAATTTTTTAATAATGAATCCCATATCAAATGGTTCCTTGGACATAGTGAAGTATATGCTTTGTAGCCTTCTAATGTAGCTCATGTAGCTCTTGCATGTATCTAGAAATAACCCCCACTACATATGAGAGATCTGGATGAGTGTGAGTGAGATAAATAAGACTCCCCACAAGTTGACAGTAGTGTGTGCAATCAAACAATGGTGTATCCTTGCCATCTTCAAGCTTGACCCCTAATAGGAAAGGTGTGACAATTGAATTGTAGTTAGTCATGTGAAATCGAACCAAGAGATCTTATGCATACTTGGATTGAGAAACTATGATTCCTCATTGATTTTGGCTAATTTCAAGGCCATGAAAAATGTAGGAGACCCATGTCTGTCATACAAAATCTATCGTGCAAAATAAGTTTAATTGCAGCAATGGTGGTGGGTGAATCACCTGTTATTAGTAGATCATCTACATAGAGTACTATGAGCAACAAGGAATTAGATGTTCTTAGCATATAAACATTTGGATCAGATTTTCATCATATGAAATTTTGAGATAGAAGATAAGAATCCATTTTAGCATACCAAGCTGTAGGTGCCTGCTTGAGGCCATAGAGTGACTTCTTGAGTCTACATACCAATGAGGAATTTTGTATATACCCTTGTGGTTGTTCCATGTATATCTCCTCCTTAAGATTGCCGTGAAGAAATGCATTCTTCACATCCATGTGATGAACCTCCCACCTTCTTGATGTTGCAATGGCAAGAGCCAATCGAATGAAGTCCATTTTTTCTACTGGAGCAAAAGTCTCATCATAGTCAATGCCATGAACTTGTTGAAAACCTTTGGCAACCAACTGTGATTTGTATCTACTCACATGTCCATTTGCTGATTTATTTGTCCTATAGACCCATTCACATCCGAAAAGCTTGTGATTGGAAGGAAGTGGAACCAAATCCCAAGTTTGGTTTGCAATGAGGGAGTTGTACTCCTCATCCATGGATGCTTCCCAAAGACGACTCCCTGTAGATCTGCATAAGTCTGAGGGTCAGATGCTAGAACCACATAGGCATGCATTAGAATGATGGAATTGGTAGCTTAGAGTGTATGAGGAACTTCATATATATCAACTAAGCTCTTTGTTCTTTGATTTTTCACATGGGATACTGAATCATCACTAGAATCCAAATCAAGGATTGGTTTTGGATCAGCATATGCATGCTCATGTTCCTCTAAATCAGATTTAGAAATATCTAAAATAAGATTAGAATGATTGTATGTATCTCTAAGATCTATAAGAGGAGGAAGCATAGAGGTGGTGACATGTTGTTCTTAACAGGCATGTGGAAGACTTTCATCAAAGTAAACACTCCTCTCAATGAAGAGTGTTTCTATGGAAAGATGTAGTAGTTTTTATCCCTTTACACCATCTGGATATCCAACAAAGATGCATTCTTTGCTTTGAGGCTCCAAATACTTCATCTTATCTATAGGAATGTGTGCCCAAGCATGGGATCCAAAGATGCAGAAATGTGTGACTTTTGGTTACATGCCTCTCCATGCTTCAAAAGGTGTTTGTCCTGTGACAAATTTATGAAAAGATCTGTTTTGTATGTATGAAGCACAGTTGATTTCTTCAGCCCACAATTTAGAGGGAAGGGACCTAACATGTAACATGTAGCTAGCCATCTCTTTCAAAGATTGGTTCTTCCTCTTAGCTACCCCATTTTGCTATGGAGTGTATGGAACTGTGTTCTACAATTGTATTCCTGCTTCATCACAAAGATGTTGGACATCATTGTTGACATACTCCCCTCCATTATCTATGCATAGGATCTTGATCATTTTCCTAGATTGCTTCTCTACATGGGCTTTAAAAATCTTGAGATTCTCAAACACCTCAGATTTGAATTTGAGAGAATACACCCATGTGTATCTTGTGCAATCATCAATGAATGTTAGCACATATCTGGATTTTCTCATGGAAGGTTTAGGAAATGGACCCATAAGATCACTGTGAACAAGATCTAAAGGAGAAGAGGCTCTCCATGCATTCCCCTTTGGAAACTTTTCCTTCAGATGTTTTCCAAGAGCACATCCTTGACAAATTCCATTAGAAAAGTCTATGGCTGGCAAGCCTTTAACCATTCCCTATTTTTTAAGTTGTTGCTTGTATCTAAAATTTAAATGACCAAATCTTTCATGCCAAATTCTACTTTCATCATTTTCATGTGTTAGAAGTAAAGTAGAATCTGATTTAGCAACAAAATAAATAAAAGTATACACATGAGATTGATGATTTGCCTTACCAACAATAATTTTTGAGTTGTCTTGCATGTCAAATATGGTCACCGAATCAGTGGTGAATTCAACTCTCCTACTGGTTCCAGTATGTGTCATTTGATATAAGGAAATAGGATTAATATAAATCTTTGGAATATGTAAGACATTATCAAAACATCCAATTCCAACCTCTACCCTCCCTATTCTAGTTGCCTGTATAGGAGAACTATCTCCCATGAGAATAAGAGAACTAGAATATGGTTTCAAAGAAGAAAGAACATCTTTTGTGGCTACCATGTGGTGTGAATCTCCAGAGTCTATGATCCATGCATCTGAAGAAGAATGAATAGCAATCAATGCATGAGCATTGTTTCTTTTTTCAGGTGCTTTTTCTTCTTGCTTCTTCTTGGCACTCTTAGGGATAAGGCTACCAAGATTATGTTGTTGAAGTGTCTGAGCCATGAGATCAATGGTCTTCTTCATGCATGATTATTCTGGATGGTACCCACAGTTGCAATAACTGCACTTTGATTGGCCCTTTTTGTCCTTTTCTTTTGAACTAGTAGATCCATCTAGAGGTTTGAGATTTACTTCCTTTCATGGATATGAATCATTTTTCGCTTTGGCATTGAATTGTTGGTTGGATTTGGAGTTTTTCTTCCCACTTGCTTGCACAACAAGTGCATGAGCTTTGGAATTCTTCAATGTGCCCATCTTTATAAGCTTATCCTACTTGTGTACTAGAGACTCAATGAAGGTATCTAGTGTGGGCATCTTCCAAGTTGCTCTTATGTGGAAAGTAGAGACAAATATTGCATATTTTGAACCCAACTTTGATAAATAGCAAGGATTAATTTGCTTTGTTCCTTGGATTTGTCAATACCAGATCCTTTGAGCTGAAGTAATAAGTCCTTGAACTTTGTGAAGAAATCTTGAATATTATCAAAATTCCTTCGATCTAATGAGTTGAGCTCATTTTCAAGGATATGACCCCACATTTCATTTTGCTTTCCAAAAAGAGTCTCCAATGTATTCCAAACTTGGTTTCGAGTTGTACATGCCTCAACATGAAACAACAATTTTGGAAAGATGGATAAGCATAGAAAACCAAATGCTTTATTCATGCGGTTTAAGTATTTAGATATTTCAACTACTGGATTGGGTTCAACCTCTATATTCATAACTATCTAATAGATGCCTCTACTTCTAAGCTAAAGTAGAATCTTTGGCTTCCAATCAAAATAGTTGTATGGTGTGAGAATGGCAAAGGGTGAACATTCTATTTTTTAGCTCTGATTTTTTATATCCACAAAAAAAATACTGTACTTCTTTCAAGCAACTAGGATCTGACACCATGTGAAATTTGTAGCTACAACTACATCAACCTAGAAAAAAATAGAGTAGCAAGAAAAATAGATTACAAATAAGAAAAAAATAGAGTAAGAACAATATGCAGATTCTATTGTATTTCCTTAATAATAAAAAAGGCCTTAATAAAGGTTACAAAAGCTAATCAACCAAAACAAAGAGAAGTGGTGAAAGAGAAAGAAAATAAAAGTTTAATTTCTATTTAACCATCCTTATTTGCATGAAGACGATGAAAACAAAGGAACTGCAGTAATCCTTTGGTAACACATTATGCATTAGTTAGCTTAGATAAACAAGAAGTTATCTTGGCATTGGACTACACTTGAGGGAAGAGAAATTGATGATAACACCATCTTACATTAGTTTACATGTTGTTTTAAACATAGGAGCTTTTTTTTTCTTTTGCTCATTATTTTCCATCTTAGTTTGATATGTAACAGGTGTAGAAGACCAACTTGAGCCAGGAGTTTTGAATCCTTCTTTTTAGAATTCATATTTACAATTTAAAAAATATTCTAATACACTTAGACTATTTTAAATTCAAATTTTTATCTCATATATATTATAATCAATTTTATGATATAATTGCATACAAATAAATTCCAATTCCATCTTTAAAATTAGATGATAATCTAGCTTATTTTACATTGTGTTAATTAGAAATAATTTTCAATTTCTTAGTTGTGTAACTATAAGTAATTTTTATTTAAATTTTCAATGAGTTCCTTAGAGATTCATAATAATTGATTTTATACTTGTGTATGTAGAAAACTATTGAATTTTTTTATAATTATACTTGCATAGTTGAATAAAAAGGAAAAAAAAATATTAAGAGATTATTCATTTTATATTTAGAATTTGTTGGAATACAATTGTAATGCATTTTATAATAATATCTTAGAAATTATTATATTAGTTTACTTTGCTCCTAGAGATGGTTGAATTTTTATAAAATCAAATTTTCTACTATTATCACTAAAAAGAGTATGACAATATATATTCTTCATTCTAAGCTTGATCCCTCAATTTCAAACCTTCCTTTTAAATATATAAAATATTTATTTAACATTAAATTCAAGTTCAATATATCATTCTTAAACTCATTACAGATAGGTTATCTTATAGAAAAGTTTACCTAAGTAGACTAAAGGTATAATTGTCTAAGAAAATTAATGTTGTTGAAAGTCAACATGATGACTAAACTAGAAGATCATGTTATAAATTAATTTCTACCTTTGTACTCAAGAATTTGCTTTGAAATATAAATACAATAGTTTTCTTCAAGCATTCTTTACCTTTTAAATCTCAACTTAGATCAAGAATTTAAGGTTAAATAAAACTACATAGTGTTTAGTATCAATGGTGCCTCGGGCTTATGTTTAAAAGGTATTAACATTGCACTCAAGCTTCTACATCCACAGCCTAACATATATACAATAAAAATGTTTGGGTATCATCCTTATAAACCATTAGGGATAAATAAGGATCATGTCATGTCATGAAGACCAAGGGGTGGGATAATCCCTCTTCGTCAAAAATAGTAATTAAGATAAGAAAATGAATTTGAATACCTTAAATGATTCTGACTTGTAACCTTATGAAATAGAAATGGAGAAATTTAATTTCTTACTTAAAATTTGGTATCACTAAAAATGAGCAATAAAAAATAGGATTGAGAGTGTTAAACCAATTATTATCAAGAAACCACAAATCATATGGCTCTCAGATAATAAAACTTTAGAAACATAAATTATATGGATTAGGTTATCTAAAGCAATGATAAAAATCATTGTTGATTTAAATAAAAATTAAAAGGGGGACATAGAATGTAAATGTTAATTTCTTTTTCTTGTTAACACTTAAGGTTAGTTTAGTTAAACAAGTATCAGTCACATAAACTAATATTTTTATATTTATGTTTGGGTAGCAATCATAGAGAAATTATCTAGGGAACTAGGTCTTAAAAAGGGCTACATACCTAGACCTATAGTTCACATAAAACTTAGATTCAGAAACAAAATTATATGCATACTACACCTTAATCCTATTCAAAAGTAGGTATGTAGGTAGTCTAGGAAGTGAAAGATACTTCTAGTATGTAGGTGATTAGGATGGGGATGGGGTTGTGCACTAAACAAGATTAAAGTTAACTAAAAAGGTAAGACCTTTATAATAAGACTGTAGTTTAGATAAACAAAGTAAAGATAAGAATTTTATGATATACTTAGAAGGATCCCAGTTGGGTCATCATAGTTCTTGAGGCTTTAGGCTAAATTTTGATACAAAATGCGACTATTTATTATATTTTGGATACACTTGTCATAGTGACCTCAGTGCTTATCTAGTAGAAATAAATAATGAATAGTGAGAGACTCGAGATCCATTTGATCTCGTTGAGTCAAGTCTCTGGCTAGAGTATAACCTAATGATGTGTAGATGCCTAACCCATATGGTTAGATGCTTACCCATTTGGCAAAGGAATGCCTAACTTATATGGTTAGAATGTTTTACCATTTGGTAGAGAAGAGTAGATGGCCAACCCATATCTATAGATACATTCTTGATTGGTAGAGGATATCTGATAAGATAAAGTATACCCAAGTTATATTCATAGATAAACATTAATTAAATAAAAAAATTATATGTTTTAGGATAGGAAATGTGGTCACTACATTGTGGTATCATATCCTAGGTTTGAAAGCTAGGCCTTAAGCCTACTATGACCTAAAATTTGTAAAAGACTAATTATTGATGTTAACTTGTTAAGAAAACTAAAAATTATGAGAAAACTAATTTGGTTAAAACTGGTCATTTAGACCTGGATTGTGGAAAAACTTCAAGGAAAGGAAAAGGAAAAAGAACAAAGAACAAGGGGAAAACAAAACATTCCTTGACTTTTGAAGAACCCATTTACACTTTTGACTCAAAAACGATAGATAAAATCCTAAGTAAATTCAAACCTTTGAAAGTGGAGCTAGTTAAAACAAAACTAGCTATGATTGAACCTATAGTCAAACATCCATTGAACCTATAGTCAAATGTCCAATAATGAAAATGTTGAACAACAAGTTCAAAAAAAAAGAGAACTGGGGATAGAAGCCCTCATCAATTTATTGATCAAGAAAATAGATAAAATGGACTCAGTTTAGTAGGTGATTAATGATCTTAGGTCAAGAAAATAAAATATATAAAACATAATGGAACCTAACCTTGATAATCTGCTTGAAGAAAATCCACCACTAGTTAATGAAATGGAGGTTGTAGCTCTCAAAATTGAAGTTCCATTTTGTGATTTTAGCAAGGATTTGAGGAATATTTTACCCTCTAAGTTTGATGGGAAATAGTTACCTGAAAGAGATAAGAATTAGATAAATGAGATGGAGAATTAATTCAACTTGAGAAACTACAATGATGCAACTAAGGTGTTGTGTTGACCCTACCAACTAATAGGAGAGACAACTAGCTAGTGGACTAACATGAAGGAATTAAATGGAATAACCAAGGAAAATTTGACCTACGATCAGTTTGATCACCATTTTAGGAAGAGATGGTTACCCTAGTTATTATTTGATGAGAAGGAAACTAAATTTCACAACCTAAGGTAGGGAGATGTGACAGTCCAATAGTATTGGGATAGATTCACTAAATTACGTAAGTACGTACCATTTAAAAGAAAGATGAAAGAGGTTAGACTAGAAAGTTCATCCTAGGATTTAATACAAACATAGGAGTGGAATTACATATGCAGAAACCTAAGAACATGAATGAAGTGATAAAAAAATTGCTCAAACAAGAATGAAAGTTACAAGCCCTAGATGCGGTAAGACAAAACTTTAATAATGATAGAAAGAGAGCCTTTGAAAGGAAACTAGATTTTAGGGGAGAGCAAGTTGTAGATAAAAATGTAAGATCAAATTCAATAACTAGAGCAACCCCACCAAATCAAAGTTAGATAAATATTTTTAAAGGAACAATAATAGGGGAGGAAATAATAATAGGAATGATCAAAGGAATTACAATCACCAATTGTATCCTCCACGGATTTTTGGTGATGCCCTGAGGAACCTAGTACCAAAAGGTATGCTAGGACAATGTTTTACTTGTGGAAGAAATAAATTTAATTTAGAGTGCTCAAGGATGCAGTGGCCGATAAGAGCCAATCAACTTGAGAGATGACCACAACAAAAGATCAATATTACAATAATGAATCACCAAAATAGATACTAGAATGTGCCAATTGAAGTTACAAGTATATTATTAGGTAAACCCATTTCAATTCTCATAGATATCAGTTCATCAGAATGTTTTATTTCTCCTGAATTCATAAAAAAAAATGTCTCCCAGTGAATCTCATGAATTCATCATGGACGGTCCAATATGGGGATAAGGTAGTCAAGGAAGTGTCTTAATGTCTATCCAAGGCAAAAATATAATTTCTAGATTCTGGGACAAGTTTTGACCTATTTTTAGCACCATTAGGAACCTATGATGTAATAATAAGGATGATTTGGTTCACTAAGCACCAAGCTAAAATAGACTATTATAAAAATTTGGTTAGCTGTTACAGTGACAAGGGAAGATTGGTCATGATTCAAGGGGGTCAGAGGCCCATAAAATTAGAAACCATATCAGATATGTAGCTGAAGGAGTATAAAAGGAAGGGAGCTCTAATTTTCATGGTAATGATAGATGCTAAGGATGAGAATAAAGATGAACCAACCCTAGAAGGGTATCCATTCCTAAAATTATTTGACGACATATTTCCTGAATAATTACCTTGAATACCCTATAAGAAAGAGTTTGATTTCTCAATTTATATCATACCCAGAGTTGAGCCATTTTCTAGAGTACTCTATAGAATGAGCACAACTAAGTTGATGAAACTTAAAATTCAGCTAGAGGAACTCCTGAGTAAAGGATTTATTAGATCAAGTGTGTCTCCTTGGGGAGCTCTAGTCTTATTTTTTTTAAAGAAACATAGAAATTTAAGATTATGCATTGATTATAGAATGTTGAATAAGGTCAGAAGTAAAAATAGATATCCCCTTCCTTGAATAGAAAACTTTTTGAGCAAATAAAGGGAGCAATGGTTTTCTCAAAGATAGACCTTTAATAAGGATATAATCAGCTAAGAATTAAGGATGAGGATATTACAAAAACTATTTTCTAGACTAGATATGGACACTATGAGTTTACTATAGTACCATTTGAGGTGATAAATGCTCCTTCAACATTTATGAACTTAATGAACAGTGTGTTCCATTATTACCTAAATAAGCTCATCTTAATATTCATAGATGACATTCTGATATACTCTAAGAATGAGGAAAAGCACTTAGCATGTCTTCAATTGGTTTTTTAGAGGTTGAGAGAACTTAAAATATATAGTAAGTTGTCCAAATGTGTGTTCTTTAAGAAGAAAATCCATTATCTAGGCCACATCATATCCAAAGAAGGAATTGCATTAGATCTAAAGAAGATAAAGGTAATAATAAAATGGCCAATCCCAAAGAACATATCATAAGTAAGGAGTTTCATAGGGTTAGTAGGATATTATAGGAGATTTACTGAAGGTTTTTCTAGGATCACCAACACGATTATGACATTACAAGGAAAGATAATAAGTTTATATGGAAAAAGTAGTGTGATAAAGCTTTCCAAATTCTAAAAAAAAAGTTGACAATAGCACCCATCTTGAATGTACCTAATCTAAATAGACATTTCATGGTTGTAACAAATGCATCAATTGAAGGGTTGGGAGGAGTACTCATTCATAATGATGGCATAATTGCATATAAGTACAGTAAATTGAAAACCCATGAAGTAAATTATGCCCCTCATGATTTAGAACTGGCAGTAATTGTTTACACATTATAGAAGTGGAGATATTTCCTAATTGGGAAAACTTGTAAACTAAAAACTAACCATCAAGGGCTAAATTACATATTCACTCAACCCAAATTAAATACTAGGGAAAAATTGTGGTTGTAATTCTTGAGTGAGTATGATTTTGAAATTGAGTATATCAAGGGAAAGGAGAATAGAGTTACTGATGCTTTGAGTAGGAGAAGACACCTGATGTATATAAAAATGCTTAGATTTAATGTGAAAGGGTAAATAATAGAAGCACAAAAGTAATATCCTTACTATAATCAAGTTAGAGTGATGATAGAAGAAAATTTGGAAGACACAAGAACTTAAAGATATACCTTGGACTATGAGGGTTTGCTTTGATATAAAAATAAGATCTAATTTCCAAATATAGAAGACTTACGGAAGATAATTTTGACTAAAGCTCATGATGCACCCTACTCAGGTCATCCAGTGGTAAACAAATAGTATGTTGATCTTAAGAAACTATACTTTTGGCAAGGGATGAAAAGAGACATAGTATTATATGTGGCACAATGCTTGGAATGTTAGAGGGTTAAAGCAGAACACAAGCATCTTGTAGGAATTTTATATTTACACCACATTCCACAATATAAATGGCATGTTATCAATATATATTTCATACAAGGACTACCTATGATTCCCTATAGGCATGATGTTATTATGGTGTTAATCGACAAGCTTAGTAAGGTGACACATCTCATACCTAATAATTTGATTGTTGATGCACCAACTTTACCCAACCAATTTCTGAAGGAAGTGGTTAGATTTCATGGAGTTCCAACAAAAATCATATCAGATAGATATTCTAGGTTTACTTTAATGTTTTGGATTACCCTAAAATCAACTCTAGGTACATAATCAAACTTTAGATGTGCATTTCATCCTAAGATAGATGGGCAAAAAAAAGGACAAATCAGGTTGTAGAAGACCTCCTAAGGATGAACTATATGGATTATCTAAACAAATGTGAAACTTATCTTCCATTGGTATAATTTTTCTATAATAACTCATTACAAACATCTTTAGGTATGGCTCCATTTGAAGCTCTATATGGGAGAAGTTTTCGAATGCAACTTAGTTGGGATAACTTTGAGGATAGAATAGTAATCAGTCCTAAAATGTTAAAAGACATGGAGGAACAAGTGAAAGTTATAAGGCAGAGGTTGAAGGAAGCATCAAACAAACAAAAAAGCTATGCAAATAGGATGAGAGTTTAGAGAGAATTTCTTATTGGTGACAAAGTTTTTTTAAGGGTCAGACTGCACAAAATTTCCATAACCTTTGGGAAAAAGGAAAATTCATCTTCTTGCTTTGTAGGACCTTTTGAGATCCTAGAGAGAATCAATCTAGTAGCCTATCGATTGGCCTTACCCCCATAATTGAGTCACATTTATGATGTCTTCCATTTATCACTTCCTTAATAAATATGTACCTAATAATAAACACATTTTAAACTAAAATTCTTTTTAAGTCAAAGAATTCAATAGAATAAAAATAGAGATGTACAGAGTGTTGGATAGGCACTGGTACCAATTATACAACAAAGAGGTTGATTAGTGGAAGGTACAGTGGGATCAATATAGCGGAGGAAATGCAACTTGGGAGGACACTAAAGAAATAAAAAACAAGTTTCCATTTTCATTTTAAATTTATGAAATTAATCAAACTTTTATAGTGCATTGGGTCAATGCACAATTTAAGGGAGGGAGGATGTCATGATCTCTTTTCCTGCACTATGGACTAGTACTCATACTTTAAGTTATTTTTAGACCCCATTTAGTATTTGTGTTAGGATGAGTTAATTTTTAAGTTCAATTTTGTGTTGATTTCAAAGAACTATTATGTCATTAACAAGAATTTGCTAAAACAAAGGTATGATTTAATTTGACTTTCAAATTCCAAAACTTAGGAAATTTAATCATTAAAGTATTAAAGTTAGTTATTTACATATAAATATATGCAATGTGTTGGGTGAATATTTTGTCAATCAGTATACTGATAAATAAAATAGGTTTGATCAACCATAGCAGGAAGATTGGTTGGCCAAATGTGTAGGTTTACCACATTAAAAGGGGACTAATCTCTCCTCTCATTAAGGGGAGGTTCCTTGTAGATATGCAAGAACTATATATATATATATATATATATATATATATATATATATATATATATAGGGTAGGATAAACCATCCATCTCTCTTTTTTCAAAGATGATGTACATGAATCAAAGGAGAAATCCTGATGAAATGATAGAAAACACTCCTCTTCTTTCAAAAGTGTTGTTCAACAGAAAAAAAGAATCTTTTTGGTGATGACAAGTAATTGTAACAGGGTATAGTAACAACACAGAATGAAATGGGGCACAAAGTCTCCACCTCAACTGTCAAAGAGTGAAATACAAAGAATTATGAGGGCACAAAGTCATCCCAAGGTTCTTTACATAGAAATAGAAAATAAACACACACTGAAGACAATCATGACAGTGAAAAGTCTGAAAGTAATTGGCTTCAAGACACCTTTGTCACCTTCACTAGCTCTGCTTGTTAAATTGCATAAACAAGAATACATTTAGGAAATATACATAAGAACAATATCCTAGAATGATACAAGCTATAATAGAACAAAGTTTGAAAGTAACTTGCTTTCTAATTCAAACAAAGAAATATGATGAACAATCTGAACTCAAAGTCTCAGTAATGCCTTTCAATTTGGATAGAGTTCTATTTTTGGTAACTGAGAGAGATCCCCTAGAGTGATACAAGAGAGTTCAATATATAGCGCTCTAAGAAAGACTTGGGAGTAGTAACACATCACGTTGCATTAGATTCTATCAAGATATGCTGGAATCAAGCGTATTTGCCCATTTATTTTTCTCAATGCAGAGAAATAGGTCATGTCATTGAATGTTTATATCCTCCAATGTCTACCTAGTGGTCTACTTCTAGAAACATATCTTATGCATGAATGTTTTTGGTCCTTCTTCATTATTCCTCCTTTTCTAGCTATTGAATCAGGTCATTAGTTCAATTCGATCCTCTATTCTTTGATCACTTTCTCCTAGTTTCAATAATTGACACGTGGCAGGTTTCATTGCAAAATAGGTGAGGAAACTTGGCAAAATCCATGGGATTCTAAGAGATGCTTATTTGAAAGGAGTTTTGAAACCTATAAAAAACTCAAGGATATAGATACAAATGCTTGTCATGCTCTACAGAGTTATAACAGAGTACGTGGCAGCTTCCACTTGTCTTTTGAGAATCTTGTAGAGGATAACACTTGGCACACTCCTCTTACTTTAGTAGCTTACTTGGGGTCTACCACAATCCTTAATAAAGAAACCAAAAGGAGAAACTGTGGATGTTGACATGTGGTGGCTTCTATTGAGATTTAGCTTCTCTTTTGAAAGTCTTCGGGACTCATATCAGTTTCTTGCGAAAGATGACACGTGGTGATCTTTGAAAAAAAATTAATATGAAGTGTGGCACATTTTGATACTTTTTTATAAGGGACATGTGGCCACTTGGTGAGTTTTAGGTTTCGGGGGACTTTTTCCTTTGGATAAAAAGTCTGAAGGAATTCTTTCAGACAATTTGTCTGAAGGAATTGTTTCTTTACAACTTTTCCATGGGAACTTTTTTGAAGGAATTCTTTGTATCTACCTTTGCTCGTTCGACCTTTGAATTAGCTCGTTTGTCCCTCGCCTACACTTTGCAAGGGCTATTTGAGATCTATAGTGACCTAGATTTTTGCAATGGTTTACTTTAGTTTCCAAGTGCCCTCTGAAAGGGTTGTTTGTCCTTTGGCTTTGCCTTAGTCAATTTTTTGCTGATCTCAACATGTGACACATGGAAAATTCTGATGTGAAATAGATGAGGACACGTCACTGCATCTTCTTAACTTGTAGAGGCTTTGGAATCCTTTTGAGTGTCCCACAAAAGATGACACGTGGTGGCTTCTGCTATGCTTTAGAAACATTGTAGATACACTTAGAGCTTATTTAGATTCATGTGGATGTAGACACTTGTCACATTCTGCTTCTCTTACAAGGGATAAGTGGAAAATTCCATAGCTCTTAGAAACAAAGTAAAATGGGGCTTGGAAGATGACACTTAGAAGTATCCGTTGTGCTTTGACGAGCTTTTGTTTTGGGCTTTTGCTTGCCTTAGTCACTTTTGCCATGAAATTTCTTCCACAAGGGCACTTGTCTCTTTGACTTTTGGGGCACTCCTTTGAACCTGTCGCTTGAACCAACTAATTGAATCAACTTTGGTTCAATAGTTCAGTGGTTCATTCCTTCATTTCTTTTGACCACTTGAAACAAGCTCTTTGAGACAAACCATGTTGAACCTATCGTTGTTGAACCTATTGAACCTTTGAACCCATTGAACCTTTGAACTTGAGTGGTTCAATGGTTCAATAGTTCAATGGTTCATTCTTTCTTCTCTTTGATAAGTGTTTTGAAGTTGTTGAGCCTGAAGCGATTGAACTTTGAACCTTGACAAAAGCGCTAATTGACAAAAAATATCTTGAAACCTTCTGACATTGTGGAACCTTTGAACCTGTTAAAAATGTTGAACTAAAAATGGTTCAAGGTTCAATGGTTCAATGGTTCAATTATTGCATAGAAGCTTGCTTATAGATTCTTTTGGTTGAACCAAGGTGTTGAACTAGTCCTGAAAATGACTAAGTGTTGGAAACTTGTTCTTTCGATTCAACTTGCCTATAGAAGCCTTTGAACCTATTGAACTTGTTATTCCTTTAGCTAGAAAAGCTTGAATAATTCCCGATTTTGAAATTTTAGAACAATTTTTTTAAATGGGAAGAGATAATTTTGTGTTGCAGGACCAAAATAGCTTAAATGTTGTCCCAAAAATGAATGACATTTTTTGGGTACAACAGCTAGCTCCAATTGCAGAAATTTTATCAATTGTAAAAAGAATTGAAGGGAGTAGAATCCACAATCTCCAGTGTCTTCATGTGTACCATTGGACTATGGAGTCATGTTACCCAGAAAATAAAGGCTCCAAAAATGAAAACATACAAAATGAAAAAGAACTAAAAACTATACAAGTATACATATGTATAGATGGAAAGATCTGGTACTTCAAGAATTGAAGTGTTTTAGATGCTTCCCATTGTGAGGCAAAAGAAAGAGTGTGCCATCTTGCTACTTCAACAAGAAGTTATTTTCATCACTATGCTGATGAATAATAAACGGGCCTCTCCAAAGGGAATCAAACTTTCCATGCATCGCTTTTGATTCTCTCCTTTTGTCCCACAACAGGGCTTGATCTCCAACTTAGAAATCATGGTTTTTTGCCTTCTGGTCAAAGAGTTTCTTTACCAGGCTTTGATGGGCAACAATTCAGTCTACCACCATAGTTCTCTATTCCTCCAGCTTAGTTAGGCACATGATTCTCTTATCAAGGGAGCTTTCATATGTCTGATCTTCAATTGCCTTAGCCAATTTCAAGGCTGGAAATTCTAAGGTGATTGGTATCTCAGCATTGATACCATAAAGAAGTTGGAAAGGATACATACCAATTGCCTTCTTTGGTGTGATTCTGTCTAACCATAGAGCATCAACCACTGCTTTATGCCATGTCCTTTCGTTGTCATCTGCCAAATTTTTGATGATAATCACCAGGTTCTTATTGCTTGATTCAGCATATCCATTCCCTTGTGGAAAGTAATCAGAAGAATGGGAGAGAGTAATCCCATAATAGAAATAGAATTGTGTAATCTCCTGGGAAGTGAAACAAGCTACATTGTTAGTAAGAATCTTGATTGGGACTCCAAACCTGGAAATGATATTTTCCTTGAGAAAATTGCACACAACATCTAAAGTAGCATGCTTAGTTTGGATAGCTTCTACCCACTTGGTGAAATAGTCGGTTGTTGTAAGGACATAATCATGTCTAGTGCTTAAAGATGGGTTTATAGTTCCAAGAAATAAATTCTCCATTTCTGGAATGGTTTCACTATGACCATTGGCTTGAGAGGTAGGGCAACTAACTTGGGTCTTCCAACAAATTGCTGGCAGAGTTCACATTTTCTCACCCACTTATATGCATCTTGGAAAAGAGTTGGCTAGTAATACCTGGCTCATAAAATCTTGTGAGCAGTCATAGGAATAGAAAAATGTCCTCCACAAGCTAAATTGTAGAAAGATTTTAAAAGTTGGCTTTGCTGCTCTTTATCTACATAGTGAAGGAATACTCTATCTAGGCTTTTCATGTCCAGGCCATTGTCCCAAAAGACAAAATAGGCAACTTTCAACATGATAGTCCTTTTTTAAAGATAAATGAGCAGGGCATTCACTATAAGTAAAGAAATGAGCAATACCTGAATAACACTTGTTGGTAGTGGAGACAAAGATAATTTTTGGTGTGTCTTCCACCTCTACTTCTTTATGCTCTATTTCTTCTGGTTTGTTATCAATAATTAATTGGCACAGACCTTTTCCCCTTACTAGATGTGTTGGTTTGATGTCTAGATCAAACTCTTAGATCTTTGCAATCCAATTGCCTCTTTTAGTCCCAAACTCTTGCTGAGTTAATATGGACTTGGCTGCAGTGTCAGGAACCAAGGTAGTAGTGTGTGAATTTAGGATATAGAAGTGGAAATGTTTGACTGATTTCACCACTACATAAGCATGTTTATCCATGTTCAACTACTTCAATTTATGAGTTTTGAGAGGACAACTCATGAAAGAAATGGGAAATTCCATATCTTCTTTATCTTGTTGAACTAAAACTACTAAAATCATGTGTTTAGAAGCATAACTGTATATGATGAACTCTTTATTATAGTCTAGACAAACTAGAGTTGGGGCATGGACAATGGTGGTCTTGATATCTTCAAATGCTGACTTACCTTCTTTAGTCCAGCTAAAGGTGGATTTCTCTTTCATCATGTTTACAATGTATCGAGTCTTTTCAACAAATAAGGGGATGAACCTTCATAATAAATTCACCTTTCCAAAGAAAGAGTGAACAAAACTTTTACTTGTAGGTAAGGTAATATCTCGAATATACTTGACTCTGTCTAAGTCAATATTTATGCCTTATTTGGATAAAATGTGTCTGAGAAGCATCCCCTCTGTTACTCCAAAAATAGACTTCTTGGGGTTCAAAAAAATGTCATTCTGGTGACAGTGCTCCAACACTTATTGCAGGTGGTGTATATGATCAGAACGATGCTTTGAAAACATGGTTAAGTCATCAAGGTATACTACAATGAACTTACCTATCTCATCATTGAAAGAGAGATCCATTTCTCTCTGAAAAGTGGTGCCAACATTTATTAAACCAAAAAGCATCCTTCTATATGCAAACATGCCACAAGGTGTGGTGAATTAGTCTTTTATTGGTCTGCTTCACCAAATTCAACTTGAATGTATCCTGAGAAGCCATCTAGCATTGATAACATCTATGAACCTGTCACTATTTGAAGTTCTTGATCCATGATTGGCAAAGGATAGTTATCCTTTAAAGATGGTTGATTTAGATTCTTGAAATCAACACATATGTGAATTTTTTCATTCTTATTCGTTATAGGCACTATGTTTGCAATCCATGTGGAATGATGGATTGTAAAAATGATTGTAGCATTTAACATTTTTTGTATCTCAGACATAATAGTACTTGATATCTTTGGATTGTATTGTCTGAATTTTTGCTTGTGAGGCACCAAGTCAGCATTGAGAGGAATGTCATGGTGGATTTCATCAGGCTTGTGAGACTTCAGGCATATGCTAAGATGTCCATTTATTGGTGGAGTAGAGTGGTGAACTTGAATCTCTCCTCAGGAGTGCAGCACTTCCCAATATTCAGCATCTTGGGATTTTCTTCAGTAGTCAGATTTATTTGATCAAATCCCTGAGAAAAGCTTGAATCTATTTGCTAATGTTTGATGAATCTGTCATGCTTGTCAAACAGTTTCTCAAGAAAAAATAGGCCTTTGGGAATTTTGTTCCCTTTGAGTTGTAAAAATTCTTCCTTTGCATTTGGACTTAAATCAAGGGCTAGTTCACACTTCTGGGGTTCACTGCCTTCAAAATGTAGTTGTTCAACGCTGTCTTTTCATTCCAAAAAGGTAATGATTTGGTGATCATCATTAAATACTTTCCAATGATCAAAATTGTCAAGAACACTTGGTCTAAAGACTAGCTCAATGGTGTACTTGTTTCCTATGAAGTTTGAGTGAAGACTTAAGAGAGTTACTGAAATAACAAGTGCATCATTTCAGTCATTAGATTCTCTGGGTATGGCAAAGATGTTTAAAGCATCAAATCTTTCAATTTGGTCCCAGACTAGGTTGTCATAATATCACAATCTTTCATTCTTGGTTTGGTACAGGTTTCTCACCTGCCAAACCACTAGTTCAACATCTCCTTTGGCATGAAAGAGTTTGATGCCTTTGTCTCGAGCAGCCTTCAATCAAATAAATAGAGATTCATATTCAGCTATGTTATTAGTGTTACTAAATTGTAACTTATAAGATGAAAGAAAAATATCTCCATTAGGAGATATCAACACGATTCTAGCTCATACCTCAGTAGAGGAGCAGCTACCATCAAATTCTAGACTCCATATCTCATTAGACACTGATCTTTCTTTAGATTTTCCTTTATTAGAGAGGTAAGATACTTCTCTATCTAAATTGAAAACTACCAATTCTTTTGCTATTCTAGTTTAAGTAAAATCTGGATTGACACTTTGAAGAACTTTATCAGATGCTTCATGAACTTCATCTGTAGATAGAAAATAGTTACCCATGTCTGAAGACTCAAATAGAATTTGAGCTTCAGGGGCTGATGTCTAAGTGACAATATATTTTGATTCCTTTTTTGAAAGTAACCTCTGCATGATGCCTTTGATAGAGATTCTTGCTTCAGATATGTCCATACTCAATTTTTCTCCAACATCTTTGCAAAAATTTCACCCTAGTAGAATGTCGTATGAGGCTAGAACATCGACCACCAGAACTGTCATCTTGATTTTTTTTTCTAGAAATCCTACAAATGTGAATTGGGCATCTTTGATTTGCCCTAGCAATGTTACTTGTTTATTCTCCATGGATAAACATCTACCAAATGTCTTGGTAAATGTAAGATCAATAGATTCTACTACTTTGGCAAGCATGACATTGGCAGATACCCCTGAGTCTATGATGTAGTTACTCAGCTTGTGACCATTTATCAATAGGGAAACACAGAAAGGTTTTATTTTTCTAGGGGCAGCTGGAGGAGTAATAATAAGATTATTTAGAATAGGCATGTTCTTTGGGGAATCAGGAGTTACCTTCTTAGCTTCTTGTCCTATAGGGATGGCCTTATTCTTGACACACTCAACTAACCTATCCAACTACTCAGGATTGGATTGTAAATATTCAAACTTAGTTATTTAAATTTTGGTTTTCTTGACATGATCAATTATGGCAAATGACTGAATTGGACTAGGAACAAAGGAAGGTAATTCAACCTTTTGGTTTATAAGGGGAAGAGGACTGATTTGTGAAATTGATGTTAAAGGTGATGGTGACATTGATGTATTTACCTTTTTGGTGATCACTGAGTCCTTTGGCTAGAAAGGTAGAGAGGTTCCACATTTAGTAATTTTCCCTTTATTAGCTTGCTGGGCGGATTGGTTCTTGGACCTGGTAAACATTGTGTATGATCCATCAAAAGATTCTCTTTTACTTTTAGGTTCATCTTGATAATTCAAGAAACCAATGTTGGATTCGCTAGCTGATTTTTCTTGATTTTCTATAAGGAGATCATCATCATTTTCTTGACTCAATTCAGGCTAGAAAGAGAAATCTAATTCTGCTTCAAGATATCCCACTGCTGAATTGGCTGAGGGTGCTTCAATAAGAAGTTTACCTTGTGGGGGAGGAAAACAATTTAGCTGCCCTTAATTCTTGGTAGCATTTCCCTGGTATAACTAATTTGGAAATGTCCTCCATGACATATCTCTATATGAAGGAGCAGAAAACATTCCTTGCGCCATTTGATTTTTGAGAGCTAGCAACTCATTTGCCAACTTTTACACCATTAGATCAGTGGTGCCTATAGATGGATATTCAGAACATGATGAGAGTCTATTTCTATTTGGATCTCTTCTTATCTTCCCTACCAAGATGAGATCATCTTCTACCTCAGTGGCCAAATCTTGAGTTGCAACAAGGTCTATTTGACCAACACATCTTAAAAGTAAACTTATTTTAGGTAACTGAGAATTAATGAAGAAACATTTGAGATTCTCAACTGTAGGTCGAGCAATTATAAGAATTCTATTTCTTAGTTTATCAAACTTAGCTATGAAGTCCCTCATTGGTTCATGAAGCTCTTTCTTCATATGTGTAAGTTGAGCCAAAAGGGCATGTGCATCTTCTACAAGCTTGAATCTGGCTTCAAACATAGCTTTGAGTGTGTTTCAGTCAGTTATTGATCAAGTCTGTAAATAGTAAAACCAATTTGCAGTAGCATCTTGTAATGTTTTTACAAATAGTCTAACTACCACATCCTCAAATTCAACTCCAATTACACCACAAGCTATGCTAAAGGCTACAATGTGTTCATCAGGATGAACTCTCCCATCACCATCGAATTTTGGGAAATTCTTTCTTGAGCTTTGTGGGATCTCATGTAGAGGTGGAGTAAGATTGAGAGGGCCAAAAGAATTACCCCAGGGGACTTGAACTACCATTGTATGACTATGAAAAGGAGGAATAACAAATCTTAGAGGGGTAATTATTGGTAAGGCTTTATTAATAGCAGAAGTGGATGCTTCACTTGGTAATGGAGACCTGACTTTAGTAAGAGGAAATCTCTTAGTTCATTGGAGATGAGATGGTGAAGGTGACAAATAAAAATTACTTTGTTGTACCAACTTGAATATAGGGTCAATAATACATTTAGCCCTTTGGCTTCATGTATACCTTGAATCTACCATGTTGTGAAACAAAAATTGAAAAGAATTGACCTTGCTTCAGCTTAGAGCTTGAGGCTTTAAACTGCACTTTCTTCCTAGTTGGTGTGAAAGTGGAGGGAGATGGTCAGGCTATAATGATAATGGGTAAGACACTGAAATTGAGTGGAGTCACCAAAGTCTATAATGGATAAGGGTAAGGACTGCTTCAATCTGAAATTTGAGGCTTCAAAATGCACATACGATCCCCAACAGCGTCACCAAAAATTGTTGGGTGAATATTTGTCAATCAGCATATGGATAAACATAATAGGTCAGATCAACCACAGTAGGAAGATTGGTCAGCCAAATGTGTAGGTTTACCACATCAAAAGGGGACTAATCTCTCATCTCATCAAGGGGAGGTTCCCTGTAGATATGCAAGAACTATATATATATATAAATAAAAAATAACACTTAACGGTAGGATAAACCATCTATCTCTTTTTTTTAGAGATGATGTACTTGAATCAAAGGAGAAATCTTGATGGAATGATCAAAAACACTCCTCTTCTTTCAAAACTATTTTTCAGCAGACAAAAGGAATCTTTTTGGTGATGGCAAGTAACTATAATAGGGTATAGTAACATAGCAAGATGAAATGAGGCACAAAGTCTCCACCTCAACTGTGAAAGAGTAAAATACAAAGAATGATGAGGGCACAAAGTTGTCCCAAGGTTCATTACATAGAAATAGAAAATGAACACACTAAAGACAATCATGACAGTGCAAAGTCTGAAAGTAACTAGCTTTAGGACACCTTCTTTGTCACCTTCACTAGCTCTACTTGTTAAATTGCATAAACAAGAATACATTTAGGAAATAGACATAAGAACAATCTCCTAGAATGATACAAGGTATAACAACACAAAGTATGAAACTAACTTGCTTTTTGATTCAAACAAAGAAATATGATGAACACTCTGAACTCAATGTCTTAGTAATGCCTTTCAATTTGGATAGAGTTTTGTTTCTAGTAATTGAGAGAGATCCCATAGAATGAAACAAGAGATTCCAATATATAGCCCTCCAATAAAGACTTGGGAGCAGTAACACATCATGTTGCATTAAATTTTGTCAAGAAGATATGCTGAAATTGAGCATATTTGCCCATTTGTTTTTCTCAATGCAGAGAAATGGGTCATGCCATTGAATGTTTGTATCCTCCAATGTCCACTTGGCAGTTTTGGGGGACTTTTTCCTTTGGATAAAAAGTCAGAAGGAATTCTTTCAGACAATTTGTCTAAAGGAATTGTTTCTTTACAACTTTGCTATGGGAACATTTTTGAAGGAATTCTTTGTATCTGCCTTTGCTTGTTTGGCCTTTGAATCAATTCGTTTTTCCCTAGCCTGCCCTCCACAAGGGTTGTTTGAGCTCTAAAGTGACCTTTCAAATTTTTTCAATGGTTTACTTTAGTTTCCAAGTGCCCTCCGAAAGGGTTGTTTGTCCTTTGGCTTTGTCTTAGTCAATTTTCTACCGATCTCAACATGTGACACATGGAAACTTATAGTGTGAAATAAACAAGAACACGTGGCTACATCTGCTTAACTTGTAGAGGCTTTGGAGGCCTTTTGAGTGTCTCGCAAAAGATGACACATGGTGGCTTTTGCTATGCTTTAGAAACATTGTAGATACACTTAGAACTTATTTAGATTCATGCAGATGTAGACACTTGTCATGTTTTGCTTCTCTTATGAGGGACAGGGGGCAACTTTTGTAGCTCTTAGAAACAAAGTAAAATGGGGATCGATAGATGACACTTGGCAGTATCCACTGTGCTTTGACGAGCTTTTATTTTGGGCTTTTGCTTGCCTTAGTCACTTTTTCAACAAAATTTCCTCTGCAAGGGCACTTGTCTCTTTGACTTTTGGGGTAGACCTTTGAACCTGTTGCTTGAACCAATTGATTAAACCAACTTTGGTTTGATGGCTCAATGGTTCATTCCTTCATTTCTGTTGACCGCTTGAAACAAGCTATTTGAGACAAACCGTGTTGAACCTACTATTGTTGAACCTGTTGAACCTTTGAACCCATTGAACCTTTGAACCTGAGTCGTTCAATGGTTCAGTGGTTCATTCTTTCTTTTCTTTGATAAGTGTTTTGAAGTTGTTAAGCCTGAAGCAATTGAACTTTGAACCTTGACAAAAGTAATGATTGACAAAAAAATTCTTGAAACCTGCTAACATCATTGAACCTTTGAACCCGTTGAACTTGTTGAACTAAAAATGGTTCAAGGTTCAATGGTTCAATGTTTCAATGGTTCAAACATTGCATAGAAGCTTGCTGATAGATTCTTTTGGTTGAACTAAGGTGTCAAACTAGTCCTGGAAATGACTAAGTGTTGGAAACTTGTTCTTTTGATTGAACTCGCCTGTAGAAGCCTTTGAACCTGTTGAACCTGTTAGTCCTTTAGCTAAAAAAGCTTGAATAATTCCTGATTTTGAAAGTTTAGAACAATTTTTTGAAATGGGAAGAGATCATTTTGTCTTGCAAGACCAAAATAGCTTAAATGTTATCCCAAAAATGAATGACATTTTTTGCGTACAACACAATGTTTTCATAATTTAAAACTATGAATGAGTAAAAACTAAATGAGATGAATATTTAGTCTTATATGTTATTCTCATTGCAAAAATAATTAATAACCATACATGAAATAGTTTTATAATGAATGGATTTAATATTTACGTAATATTATTAGGAAATAATAATTCAAATCCTATATATATGGGATATTTATCCTCTTTCCTAACCCTATGCTCAAGGTCAGCCATGCAACCATACCATGCATAGGATTAGAGGAGAATATTATTAGTTAAATAATATTGAAATTCGTCAAAGGTTGTTTTAATTAATGAAAGGGCTTTTCTTTTTTGTTGATTTTAGAATTTTGAAATAAATTATATTATTGTAAATTATTTTACATTATTAATTATATTTAGTTTATACCTAATCTATATACTACATAACCTAACAAAATAGTTAAGATGAGACTATTCTAACCTAAACCACCTTAACCTACCACCTCACCCTAGCCTATGTGCTAAGCTTACACTATAACCAAATCCACTACGTAATGCCAATATGGATAACGTAAGCTAACTAACCCTTATACCATGTCACGTAGAGGGAATAGTCATAAAATCTTAGTTATAAATAACTCACTCCACCACCCTAAGAATCTTCACCCACTTTAACTCATACTATGCAAAGATAATAGCCATGCGAAGACAAGGGCGACTACTACATTGACCATGTACCACTGACACATATGAAATATTTAAATACCAATTATTCAGGTTGAAAACCAATAGAGATAGTGGTAGCATGAAGTGAGGAGAAGAATCCATGCGACGAAAGAATATAAATGCATGAGAGGATTGACTCTTTGAGAGGGGAAGTGGATAGATCGACACCTTGAGCAAAAGAGCAGGGAGTGGATCGATCTATGCTTTGAGTAAAAGAGGAGGATTGGATCAATCGACGCTTCAAGCAGAGGTGAAGAAGTTTTAGTGAGTCGAGGAAGGAGGCATTTCAAACTAAGTTTGTTACTTCTATCTAATTGTGCATTATTGTAACTAGATGATTGGTAATTTGGTCTCTAATTTATGAGAATGATAAGGTAGGGGGATAAAGTTTTATTATTGGCAAATTGTTTGGATAAATGGAGGTTGGTGGTCAAATTCAATTAATGGGTTTCTTGTAGTTTTAGTACCATTTTTTTATATTCCCTACGCACTGTCATTTTCTTGAGCAGTCTATCCCAGAGTTTCTATTGTATCCTACCATTTTAGAAACATCAACCCTCTATGGTACCAACCATGTACAATCGCTAGGTGGTGTGGGAGTTCTTTTGAGCTCAATCGCTCATCTTACATTGGTTTATATGTTGTTTTAAATATACGACCTTTTTTTTCTTTTGCTCATTATTTTCCATCTCCATTGGATATCCAACAAATGTAGAAGATCAACTTGAGCTAGGAGTTTTGAATCCTTCGTTTTTTATTTCATATTTACAATTTAAAAAATATTCTAATACACTTATATTATTTTAAATTCAAACTTTGATTCATATTTATTGTAATAAATTTTATGATATCATTGGATAGAAATAAATTTCAATTCTGTCTTTAAAATTAGATGATAATCTAACCTTTTTTACATTGTGTTAATTAGAAATAATTTTCAATTTCATAATTATGTAACTTGAAGTTATTTTTATTCAAATTTTCAATGAGTTCATTAGAGATTCGTTATTATTGACTTTATACTTGTGTATGTAGAAAACTATTGAATTTTTTTATAATTATAATTGCATAGATGAAAAAAATTATTAAGATATTATTCATTTTATATTTAGAATTTGTTGAAATACGATAATAATGTATTTTATATTAAGATATTAGATATTATTATATTAATTTACTTTGCTCCTAGAGATGGTTGAGAAATCTATTTTTTTTTTCATTTTATATTTGAAGATCAAATTTTCTCTTATTATCATTGAAAATAGTATGATAATATATATTCTTCATTCTAGGGTTGTTCTCTCAATTTCACACTTCCTTTCAAATGAATAAAAGATTTATTTAACGTTAAATTCATGTTCAATATAGCATTCTAAAACTCCTTGTGGATAGGTTTTATTCTAGAAAAGTTTACCTAAATAGACTAAAGGTATAATTATCCAAGAAAAATAATGTTGTTGAATGTAGACATGATGACTAAACTAGAAGATCATGTTATAGATTAATTTCTACCATTCTACTCAAGAATTTGCTTTGAAATATAAATACAATAGTTTACCTCAAGTATTATTTAATTTTAAATCTCAACTAAGACTAAGAATTTAAGGTTAAACAAAACTTCACAGTGTTAAATATCAATAGTGTCTCTAGCTCATGTTTAACGGTAATGACATCCTGCTTGAGCTAATGCATCCATAGCCGAACATAGTTGCAACAATGACATATGGGCATTATCCTTATAAATCGTTCGGGATAAATAATGACCATGTCATGTCATTAAGACCAAAGTGTGGGATAATCCTTCTTGATCAACAACACTAATTAAGATAAGAAAATGACATTGACTACCTTAAATGATTATGACTTGTGAACTTATGAAATAAAATTAGAGAAAGTACATTTCTTACTCAAAACATGGTATCACTGAAAAGGTGTAACAAAAATCAAGATTGAGTATGTTAAACCAGTTATTATCAAGAAATCACTAGCCATATGGCTCTCAAATAATGAAACTTTGACAACAACAATTGTATGGATTAGGTTGTCTAAAGCAAGAATCAAAAACATTGTTAATATAAATAAAAAGTAAAAGGGGAATATAGCATACAAATGTTAATTTCTTTTTCTTGTTAAGATTTTGGGATGGTTTAGTTAAATAAGTATCAGTCACTTAAACTGATACTTTTACACTTTCATTTGGGTAGCAATCATAGAGGAACTATATGGGGAACTGGGCTCTAGAAAGGGATGCATACCTAGACCTACAATTCACATAAAACTTAGAATAAAAAATAAAGTCACATGTATAATACACCTTGATCCTATTTGAAAGAAGGTATGTAGGTAGTCTAAGAAGAAAATGATGCTTCCAGTACATAGGTGATTAGGAAGGGGTTGTGCTTGTGCTCTAAACAAGATTAAAGTTAACTAAAAAGGTAAGACCATTATAATAAGACCCTAGTTTAGATAAACAAAGCAAAGATAAGAATTATGTGATATACTTAGAAGGATCTTAGTTGGATTGTCATAATTCCATAGGCTTTATGTGAAATTCTGAGGTAGAATATGACTATTTATTATATGTTGGATACTCCTGTCATGGTGACCTCGATGCTTATTCAGTAGAGATGAGCAGTGAATAGTGAGTGACTCAAAATATGGGTGATTATGATGAGTTAGGTCTCTGGCTAGAGCATAACTTACTCATATGTAGATGCCTAACCCATATGGTTAGATGCTTGCCAATTTGGCAAAGGAATGCCTAACTCATATGGTTAGAATGTTTTCCCATTACAAAAAAATAGACGCCTAACTTGTATGGTTAGATGCTTATTTGATTGGAAAAGGATATATAATAGGATAAAGTATACCTGATTTATATTCATAGACAAAAATTAATTAAATAAAAAAATAAAAAATTACATGTTTCAGGATAGGAAATGTTGTCACTACAATTTAAATTAAAAAAATTGCAACTAATTTGTGAAGTAGAAAATGAGAGTGTTATAAAAAGATCCTATAATCAATTTTAATTTAAACTAATAAAAATTATAAATCTAAAGCATAATAACCATGAATAATATTATTACATAAAATATTATAAATATTCTTTCCTCAAAAATTGTAAATATAAAGAATAACAACAAAGAAAAAATAATAAGTATTAGCAAAAAAATTATTTATATTTATTAATACTATTATTAAAATAACAATTGTAAATCTAAAGTTTGATAGCCATACATGATTCCATGGTGTATCCCTTTCTATTTTTTATTTTAAAAATTCAATTATATGCGAGGAAAAACTAGAGTTGTGGTCGATGTATCCGAAGATGCAACTTGCTCATTTTATAAATTGAAGATAAAAGTACATGCATATTTTACAACCTTATGCCAATTACCATGGTTGTGCTTATTTATGTATTCAATGAGTTTCTGATCCTCTTTTGAATTTCATGGACCCTTTTTCACTGCCTTCTCATCACAACAAGGAGCCTATTCCGTTTCTCCTATTTCCTATCATGTTTAAATAGAATTTAAATGAATAATTCAACCCTTTTAGATTTATAATCACGTGTAGTAGAACCTGAATAGAAAAATGTATCAAAATTTAAATTATTTTAACCCATCTCCAATGAATGTTGGATGGAAATAATTTACTATATAAAACTTACCCATTTTTTTATTGTTCAAATTTTTTGGTAGTGAATCACTATAAGCTCTTGATTTTAGTTAATGTCCACCCTCCCATACTGGGAGACATGGTCACTTGATTTTCCTCCTCTATGAAGACATGAAAAAAATGAGAGACAAATGATTAAAAAACTAAATTATTGGAGATTATTAGGCATTTATGTAATTCTTGGTAAAATGTTAAGGATGCATATATCAATTTTTACTAACAATGACAATTTTTATTAATTAAGTTTTATTTTATAATATTTTATGGTTTTTAAACCCATGATACATTCTCAAAAATTTGTAGATGTTGGCTGAAGTGATGCAAAAAAAATAGGCTAACCTTTTAGAAGCCATAACTTTTGCCCTGTAACTTCGTAGGAGCTCTTTTATGTTTCAAAATGACTATATCAAAAAGTTTGATTCTTCCTTAAGCCTCTCTATCCACTTAAATTTTATTTTAATATTTTTTGGATGCCAAGCATGATCATCTGAAGGTCTAAAATTAACATTTAATTATTTTTTAGGAATTTTCTATTTTTAGAACCAGAAGTCAAATTTAGTTGAATTTCATCTCATAGTCTAATTTTAGTATTTAGGTTATTTCAATAAAATGTTAGAGCTATGTGCACTTGCATTAAAAACTTAATATAAATATAAGCTACTAAAAATAGACATTTTTTTAGATTTTACATTTTCAAAATTTTGCATATCAACTCTAAATTCCAATTTGAGGTTTATTTAAGCATCGTTTAGGTTTTTAATTATTTCAAGTCATTTAATATGAATCAATACAAGTTATTTTTTATAATCTTTGCCTATTGGTAATTTATTTGTCTTGTTTAAGTGTCTACACTATCAATATCAATAAAGGAGGCAGGATGATCGCCCAAGAGTAAATATAGTTAAGGCTGAAATAGAATAGAAAAATACTAAAGTTGCACTAGCAGATGTTGGAGATAATCTCATGATGAGAACCATGATTGCTCTAATGAAAGATCAAGTGTAGAATTAAGATGGTGTTGATGCATGGCTATGATCAAATATTTTTTGAACAAGATGTACTTTGGGTGGAAATGTATCCAAAGTAATTATAGATGGTGGTAGTTGTTGAAATATGGTTTCTAAAGAAATGATTGAGAAACTAAATCTGCAATGTGAAAAACATTCTAACCCTTATCAAATTTCATTTTTCAATAAATGGAATGAGGTTACAGAAGATAAAAAGTGCTTAATCAAGTTTTCTATAAGAAAAAAACCTTATAATGATGAAATATGATGTGATGTTATTCTGATGGATGCATTTCATGTCTTATTAGAGAGACCCTGATAATTTGATAGGAAAGTAGTTCATGATGGAAAAAAGAATACATATACTTTTTGAAAAGGTGGTACAAAGATAGTTTCATTACCTCTTAAAGAGAAATAGAAGACAGAAAGCATGCTCTCTACTAAAGAATTTATCCAAGATATGAATGTAGCTAGTTGTTATTATGCATTAGTAATAAAGAATGAAGAAATAGAAATGGTTCCAATACCATTATAAGTAGAAAGAGTGTTTAAATAATATACATATGTTATGCTTGATGAGTTACTAGATGGTTTGCCATCGAAGAGAGATATTCAACATCACATTGATTTGATTCTAGGATCAACTCTACCCAATCAAGAAGCTTATAGGATGAGTCCAACAAAACATGTAGAATTAAATAAACAGGTTATTGAATTTCTAAGGAAGAAGGTGATAAGGGAGAGTATGATTCCTTTTGTAACACTAGCTTTGCTAACTATAAAGAAAGATGGAAGATGGATAATGTGTGTGGATAGGAGATCGATTAATAAAATTATAATAAAGTATACATTTATTATACCTCATTTAGATGCTAAGATGGATGTGGTTGTAGGAGCAAAATATTTTACCAAGATTTATCTAAGGAGTGGTTATTATCAAATTCAAATTAATGAATAGGATGAGTGGAAAACTACATTCAAGACTAGGGATGACTTATATGAGTGGATGGTGATGCCATTCAGATTATCTAATGTACCTAGCACATTTATTAGGGTGATGAATACATTTTTATAAGAATGTATTGGTAAGTTTGTGGTTTTTTATTTTTATGACATTTTGATATTCAGTAAGACTAAAGAAGAACACATACAATATTTGAGAATGGTAATGGATTTGCTAAGAAATGAGAATTTGTATGCAAATTTGAAGAAGTGTAGGTTTATGCAGAATAATTTCATATTTAAGGATTTGTAGTTTCAGTAGATGATGTGAAAATGGATGAAGAAAAGATAAAAGTAATTGTTCAGTGGCCTATTCCAAGAAGCATTATAGAGGTAAGAAGTTTCAATGGTTTAGAAACTTTTTACAAAAAAATTATTAAAAATTTTAGTAGTATTGTGGCACCAATAATAGATTATATGAGAGGGAAGGAATTTGCATGGAATAGATCAGCCATAGAATGTTTTAAAATTTTGAAGAAGAAGATTACAAAAATACCAATTTTATCATTATAGGATTTTAACAAGTGTTTGAGGTTGATTGTGATGTTTCATTTATGAGAACTCTTGTTATGTTGAGTCAAGAAGGAAGGCCAATAACACATTTCAATGAGAAATTAAATGAGGTAGGGATAAAATATTTTATTTGTGATGTTAAACTTTATGCAATTGTATAATCATTAAGACATTAGAGGCATTACCTAGTGCCTAAGGAATTTATACTATTTATAAATCATTTGGCTTTGAAGTATGTGAATACATAAAATAAGTTGAATAGTAGGCATGCAAAGTGGGTTTCTTTCTTGAAAGAGTATACTTTAGTGTTAAACATAAATTAAGAAAATAGAATCAAGTAGTTGATGCATTGACCAGGAGGGTAGCATTATTAACTACTATGGTGAGTGAAGTAGTTAGATTTGATGCTATTCAAGAATTATATGATGTTGATCCATATTTTACCAAGGTATTTGAATAGTGAAAGAATCCATTAAAAAGTGGGATAGATGTTATTTATGATGAGTGTATTATATAAGAAGGTTATCTCTTAAAAGAGAAAAAATCATGCATTCTAGTTGGGTCTCTATGAGATAATATAATAACTGAATTACATAGTGGTGGTTTGGCTAGACATATTGGTAAGACAAAGATAATATCTTTGGTGGAGGAAATGTATTTTTGTTCAAAGATGAAAAGAGATGTGAAAAGGTATATTTTAAAGTGTAGAATATGTCAAGTGGTTGAAGTGCATGCACAAAATACTGGACTATACTTGCCATTCTAGTTTTAAGAGGACAACAAACATATTTGAGTATAACTTTTGTGTTGGAATTGACAAAAACATAGAGAGGTAATGATTCAAATTTTGTTGTTGTAGAATTTTTTTATAGAATAGTTCATTTCATTTCATGTAATAAAACCATTGATGCCACTGGATTTACTCTTGGGTGATCTTTTGACCTCTTTTCTTGATCTTGATAGTGTTGACACTCAAAGACATTGTGCCCTTCTTCTCCACATCTATAATAGATAAGATATATTTTGATTCATAAGCCATCCTCTAGAACCACCATAACCTCATCCTCTTTAAAATCATCTTCCTCTTTTTTGGTATTGAAACCCTAACCTATTATCATATTGCCTTTCTGCACCATGTGATGATTCACCTTTATTTTCATTAAAGACACCTTTGGTGGTATTAAACCCACCTCATCCCCTTATTTTAGGGGATCCACATATTTTTGGACTAGTAGATGTCATTTTAAAAATAATCTATTTTATTTTTCTTCTACCTTCAAAGCTAATTGATAAGCCTCCTCCATGTTAAGTATTCTATGTATGTTTAATTCATCTTGAATATAAAATTTCAAACCATTTACATACCTTGTGTCCATCTATTCTTATATTTCATCATGCTTCACTCATATGGAAAGCTTATAAAATTTATGTATATACTCTTGTATATTGTGATCTTTTTGCCTTAAATTTTTAAATATTCTATATAGCGTTTGTCCATAATCCATAGGAAGAAATTTCTCCCTCAACTTATTCATTTTTTCCATGAATTATTCTTCTCTTTATATTTTATTTTTCTGTCTTTCTATAGGTGATCCCATAAAATCATTGCATGACTTTTCAATTTCATGCATGAAAAGTTTACCTTCATGTCTTCTCTCATAGTCTTCAACTTGAATAACTTCTCCATGATATTCATCCAATCTATCAACTCCTCTAATTTTAAACTACCTCCATAATTTGGATAATCAATTTTGATTCCTTCATTATTTTCTTCTAAATCTTGAATGATTCTCTCTTCTATTGATGGTGTTTGCTTTTTTTGTTCCTCTTCTTACTAAACTTCTTTATCATGATACTTTTCTTCCTCATCACCACCTTATCTTCTTTGTCGATTGGTGATAACCTATATTAATTGTTAAACTCACCTCTGTAGCTCTTGTATAGTTTGGTTTATCTATGCAACACTTTCTCATCCTCTCACCATTTTATACTCCTCCAAGATTTGAACTTGAACTGATACCAGAGAATGAACCTAAAAACTAACAAGACAAATAAAATTACAAATATACCATGATTTTGAACAATAACTTGTATTGATTCATATTTAATGAATTGAAATAATTACAAACCCAAACCATTCTAAAATAAGCCTCAACATGGAATATAGAGTTGACATGCAAAATTTTTAAAAATCTAAAATCTAAAAGCACATCTATTTTTAGCAGCCATTATTTATAGTAAATTTCACATTCAAGTGTGCATGGCTCTAAATTTTTTCAAAAATAACCAAAATACTAAAATTAGCCTATGGGATGAAATTCAACTAAATTTGACTTTTGGTTCTAGAAATATATAATTTCTAAAAATAGAAATTTCTTAAAAAAATCATTAAACATTATTTTTTGACCCTCAAATGATCATGTTTGGCCTCTATAAATTATTTAAATGAAATCTAAGTAGATAGGGCACATCAGGGTAGAATCAAACTTTTTGATACGGTCATTTTTTTGCGTGGAAGAGCTCAAAGAAGTTACATGTCAAAAGTTATGGCCTTTAGAAGGTTTGCCTATTTTTTCTACATCATGAAGGTTTTTAAATCATAAACATTAAATTAATTTAAATCCTTTATTGATAAAGAAAGATATAAGTTTTTATGAAAAGTTAAAATTGGTTAATAGAGTTGTAAGAATATAATGTAAAATAAGAAATATGGGGTGTAAATGTAATGTTAATAAATTAAAATATTAAAAGCATATGTATCCAAGAAAATATATGAGAACAAATTATATCCTTCCATATGTCATTTATTATATCATATCTACAATCCTAGAATGACATCACTTCTTACTCAATCTTAAAGAAGAAACAAGGTGAATAATAAAAGCAATCTTCTAATTGTAGTCTCTACCCAAACATTGTCATAGATCAAACATTTAGTGTAATAAATAGCCCAAGAATTTATGATCCTTATTAGCCACAAAGGCTAAGATAGATTTATAATATTCTCTAAATAGGAAAAATAATTGCCTTTCATTGCATCTTAAGGAGAATATCTAAAAATAAAATGATCTCTAGTTTTAATCTCCATAGAACAAATTTGACAAATAAAATCCACATAAGGAATATGGACATAATTATATTTTCAAAGGTGTTGCAAATTATCTATGAATTATGCCAAAATAACTATTGAATTGCAAGGTGATTGGAGCTTAATGTAACTTAGATGTTGGATGAGCCCATCCTCAAAGTGAAGATAGGTATTGTAGTAATGATGAAGTTTTCAAGAAAGTGGTTCTCAATACTCCAACCTTTTTTAATGAATGTAGGATCTATATATCTCATCTTTGACACCATTATTTATCTCCATTTTCAATATATATGGTATACCAATCTAAAAATAATGTGGAATAGTTGTTTTCATGTCGATATCTACAATGCCTAGTAGAGTTGAAGCACTAACATAATAATGAAATTTGATCCCATATTGTCCTTGCTTCATATATGATTTGAATGGTTGAGATGGATACCTGAATAAATCAATCAAAGAGATGGTTATACATTATAAGCTTATGTTTCAGTGGTGTATAATAGTTTACACTATAAATATCATAGGAATATTGAGTATTGATGTACCAAATTGATTGAGAATGATGCCCTAAGGTATTAATATTTTAGAATGGAGATGCTTACATAACATCATGATAATTACTATTATAATTACAATTTAATCAACTTCCATAATGTAATGCACCCATGTTTTAGTCCCATTTAGAAGTGTCAGTGTAACAAGAGCATGAAAATAAAAAAAATTAGTCTAGATATCCTGAAGCTAAACAAAGAAGCAATGTTTCTCAAGAGTGTCAAGAGAAACATACCCTATGCTTAGTATTACAGTAAAAAAACATAAGTGTGACCTAAAAAGAAGGAAATCTAAATATACATATGAAAATGTCACCGCAGCCATCTAATATTTATATATAAATAAAACATGTTTAACATTATGATTGGAAGTGTTAAAAATAATAACTAAGATTATTAAAATAAAATTCAAAAAAATATAATTGTGTTTGAATGCCTTCCCCCACATGGGATCAAAATGATGTTTTATATAAATGCAAGAGTAATAATATAAAAATTATAAAAAGAACCAATCATCTATGCCTAGCAAACTTGATATGATTTTATCAAGCTCATTTATGTGTAGATCAAAATGTGTGGGAGAGTAGAAAATTGTGTTTAACCCTAATGTTGATGTTTACCCACTATATCTAACCAACATTTATATATACTCTCTAACAATGGACTCAAATCAGGTTATAGTGTAATACTGACATTACAAATATAAAATATGAGAGCAATTTCCATTAAATAATACATAAGTAACAATGTTACTAGAGACTTGACCCTTGGTTACATCCCAAGTAAATGTAAATACCTCTTATATTGTGTCTAAGACAAAATGAGTTTTTGAGATGAGAAACTAGAAGTTTAAAAGGCAAATCACAATCTAAATGATAATCAATAGATAGGGAAATAGAAAGGTTGACCAAGATATAATAAAAAAATCATGGTGGAAAGCCCTTGAGCAACTAAAGTTCCCTAAGGTGAAATCCAAGTGACTATTATATGGATTAAATAACATCAATGAAATCATCCAAGTCTTCATTTTGAACCTACTCTATCATTGAACTAGGTAAACCAATAGGTTTGATGAGTAGAATAATTATCTACAAAGGGGTCATAAATTCATGTGTTTCACCATAGAATCCTCAAAACAAATTTATAGTGAAACAAGTAACGATTACCTCTCGAATATCAATGAAATATTTAGTTGATCACATTTAAATCACCACCAATAATCCAATTTGTATGTGGAAGATGATTTTCAATCTAATTCTATAAATTGATTCTAAAACTATATTCATTTAAAAAATAAAGAAAATAAAAACCAAATAACTTATTTTATAACATTAGGATACCCCAAATACAATAAATGTATCGTCTCCTTCATCAACTATAGAATTCATGAACCAAGGTGCAAAACCCTAAACTCTACCTTTGGCACCACCTATATGAGAAATTTGTAAAAAATGAAACTCTTTTGAAATACATTTCAAAGAAAATGAAAGTTCACTTTCATTAATTTTAACCGCCTCTAAATGAGAAGAATATTAAGAGCATGATTAAAAAACGTGTTCAACTTCAAACCTTCTTTCCAAAAGGGTTATACCCGTAAAATTCCAAAATAGAACTTTGCAATCCATTGCGACAAGACAATGTTGTCTTTATCGTCCATTAGAGGTAGAAATCTAAACTAAAGATGTATCTGATTAATGATCTTGACCTATGTCGTAGATTTCCAATGAACATCCCCATTAAAGGTTGAACCTGTTTTTTATTTGGATGCACAAGTATTCACTAACATCGATCGTCTAATGTTGAAAGGATACAAGAGATTTTCATTAAAAAAAATTATATCATTAAATTATAATATACATAGACTGGTCATTGTTATAACTTGTTGCAACAAGAGAAGTTTAAATGCCCTGGACATTCATTAGTCCATATAGGTATTCAACATAAAAAAATTCTAGCCCATGAAATAGTTGGAGCCAAAGGTCGTCCATTTAATGTTTTTTGACTGGTCATTATTAGGATGAGAGCTTATAATTTTCATTGACATCACCAAGATTTTCCATGCAATAAACATGTTTTAGTTGGAATAAAATTCGTCAACAAAATATTTCTCTGACATGAACATAAACTAATTAGATGCATTACGAACCAGTTGGAAGGATTCAACAAAAAAATCTTCTGGAACATGAACTAATCAGAAAAAAGAAATCTTACATTAGATACGTTTTGATCACGTAAATTGCCTATCATTTTTAATGACATCAATAGGATTTTTAATGCAATGAACATGCTTTAGACGGGAGAGAAATTCGTAAACAAATATTTCAGAGATATGAACATCCACTAGAAGGGGACAAAATTTGGTATATTTCTCAGAGCGCGTGTCGATGGCCCGGCTTCAATGGTTGGGTTGATCATGTCCTTGGCAAGTCTAAATGCATCCGAGCCCTTTGAAAGGGTCTCTTAAGAGGCCTACAATTTGACTTTGAATAGATTCGAGGTGTAATCTAGACTTTGAAATTTCTGCCCCCTTCACGTGCGGCTAAATGGCCGCCCGAGTTCGTTGTGAAGATTTTGGGGCCGGCCAATTTCCATTAATCAACCACTTACTTTTTTTTAAATATCTACATTTCTTTGTGAATTCACTTATTTTCAATTGCCCTACTTCTCCCTGCATCTCTCTTAATCAAACTTTAGCTTGACATGTTTGCATTTCCTTTTCTTACAGTAGGTTCTGAATATTTTCTCATAATACTTCAAACTTGTTCAATGCATTAAGAGAAATGTGTACTTGTTTAAACCCTAGATTCTATTGACCATTGCTTTAGCAAGTATGCCCTCTTGCTTTGGTTGAATGAAAGCGTGTCCCTAAACATTTTGGGGTTCTTGAGGTACATTTATTTATTTATTATGGTGCTTAGAAAAGTGGCCATAGACATGGCATTTGTTACATTTGAAATTATAATAGTTAACTTCTCATGTTCAAGCCACTATAGTTATGACCATCCATTTAGATATAATTAAATGGCTTCATGTAGACCTTTATCAAGAGATACTTCTATATAGACTCAAACACACGAAAATATCCCTTTTGACTCAATGATATTGATGAAGAGTCCAAAAATTTTTCCAATGGCAGCCAAAGATATATTATCACAAAACATAAGATGCAAGTGGATGTTTCACCCAAATAAAAAGTGCCTTGGGCATATCCTTTGAAATGAATGGACCAACAATTCAGAAAAGAAACATTTTAATCTTATAAAATATGGATCACTTTTGGAAATAAAATATTTGCACTCATTAAAATAAAAAAGAAGGCATTAAATCATCTTCCATAGAACCAATGATTCAATATACCCATTAATAATGTTTTTTTATGGATCTCGATCCATTCATCAATAGTTTTAGGTCCTAGTAAAACACCTATAAATTTGTTAATGAAAACTATCTTATAAAATGCTAGAGATTTCTTCCTTAAGGGTATCATGACTGAAAAAATTATCTAGAACTACATTTAATTTTTTTACAAAATGAATTAGAGGAAGGTTGGCCTCGGCGTTACCACCAGTGACTATTACAATTTTTTTGAAAGAAAATATTTTAACATTAAAGATAATAATGAACTTGAATACTATAAAGACAAAAAAATACCAATAGGCATAGAATCTAAAATAATAACTTGTATTGATCCATATTGAATACTTGAAATAATTACAAACCATGCACACATTATCCTAATTATAGTTGACATAGAATATTTAACACTCTAAGAAATAATAAATTTTGACCTACTATTTTTAGTAAGTTTCGCATCCAAGTGCACATAACTCTAAAATATCTAAACATAAACTACACAATATAATTAACCTATTAGACAAATTTCAATTGATGTTCATGTTCGATTACAAAAATATATAATTTAAAAAAATAGAAAAAACCCCAAAAAATATTAAACTACAGTTTCAGACCCTCAAATGGTTACTATGGCCTTAAAAAATATAAGATATCTCCATAACTAGATAGCAAAGGTTATGGATATAGTGTACTTTTTGAGACATTTGTTTTCATTTGAAGAATGGATCAAATAGATATACAAATCAAAAGTTATGGCCTCCAGATGTTTGGTCTCATTTTCTACATCATTTTCCTCTAGTTGAAAACAACTAAGTTCCTGTGAGTTGCTCTGATTATACTACTGCCATTTGTTCCTATCAATATTTTTCAGATCCCATCATATAATCCAAGTTTTGTCTTTCTATTGCAATCCTTCCCCCTATACCAAATACCTGTCATAACTTCCTTGACATCTGTTTATTATTTTCATATCCAAAACCTAAACAATTTTTATTTAATCTTCTTTTTAACTTGTTATTACCAATTTAATTCTTCATCTTATTCACCTTCACCATATTATCCAAGGAAGTCATATAAATATGAAACATTAAATAATGGAGAGATATCAAAATTCTAAGGTAAACTCACCTCATACATATTATTATTGATTTTTTTTCACAATTTTGTATACTGGTTATATGTGTATTTCATAAATATCTCTTTTCTCAAGTAAACTATCACTAAATTTACTTATTCAAATAATTTTGAACTTTTTATGAAATTTGTTTCTACTTTATAATTCACATTACTTTCCTAAAAGTTTTTTCTTACTTCTTGTAACAACTACATATGTTCTGCAAACACTTTTGC
>JARHVA010000089.1:4842500-4935000 GCA_037957365.1 Torreya grandis | reverse complement strand
TACTTATATTTACTTTCTTGTAGCTTTCTCATGACTTCTTCTTCAAAATATTTTATGTGTTCTACAAATGCTTATGCATCATCATTAAATTATTCAACTATTAGTAATCATATAAGATCTAAAAAACCCAAAATATTTATTGTTGACCTATTTTGCCCACAGGAAAAATTTTGGTCACCTTCTTCACCTGCTGCTCAATGCCAGTTGTTTTTGGGTTCAACAAGTTCAGAGAGTTCATATCAAAGCCACTTGGTTCAACGTGGTGGTTCAAATAAATTTTATCAGCTTGGCATGGTTTATCAGCTTTTACCTTTTGGCTCATCGGCACGCTTATTTGAACCATTGAACCTTTTGGTTCAATAGCCTGGTTCAAAGGTATGCCCCAAGCCAAAGGGCAGTCAAAAGTCAAAGTACCCTTTGGAGGGCAAACACTTCGGCATTTCAATGATTCGAGCGTGCTTGTAAGCAAAGCAAAGGCCAGGGGGAGAATTCATGTGGACCTTTTTGTCCACAAAAACAAAACAAAGCCATAGTCAAGGTGCCAAAGGGGAAAATAATGAAGGAAGATGCCTGCAAAAAAATAAAGGAGTGTCTGACTAGTGCCCGAATGCCACGTGGCGTTGGACCTAGATGAGTCAGTGATGGACCTGACGTCTTGGAGGCCATCGATATTAAAATAATGAATTAGCCATTTGCTTTCAAAGTGAAGAAAGTGCTAGCAAAGGAGCTCAAAATGTAGCGACCTGCCAGAATGTTCACCCAAGGGGCCAAATGAACCAGATGAGACAAAATTGATAAAAGACAAGAAGACATACACGAAATGAGTGAGTAGTTAAGTCCAACTGGTGTAAATTAGAGAAGTGACTTTGGCAGGTGAAATAGTGCCAGTGAATTGATCATTTGGAATGATAACAGCCAGCAGTGTAACTACTTTCTATATTTCACATTAAATTGGAAGGCAAACCATGTAAGTCACCTAAGCAAGAAATGTAGATTTCGAGCAAAAAAATGAACAGATCATTAATATTTTGAGTGACTTGTTTTTTGTCATGAAGGGACATGTATGCCACTTGTAAAAGAAGAAGCACCAAATGGGTCTCTTTGCTTCTCATATATACTGTAGACTTGTTCATTTGTAATCATCTTTTCATGGTTTTAGCTAGGTATAGCCCTGCTAAAATTTCATCTGAATCAAATAAAAAGTAGTTTTTTACCTCCATTTGGATAGATGTTTGAGAGTATGCATTGAGTGTTCATCTGTGTCTAGTCATTTTTTCTTGATGCTCACACAAGTTCAACACCAGCAGACCTATTATCTACAAGGTGCCATCTCTACAGCTGAAAGGAGAAGAGTAGTATTTGAGAAGTGCGAAACAGAGGAAGTTGCTACATAAGTGTGCATCTCATAGCACCTTTGGTGATCTCTTTCTTTTTTTGTATCTTCCATTAAGGCCTCCCTACCAGTTTCCAATAGCCTGGTCCTTCTGCCAAATGTGTAGTGTATGTATGTGTTTGTCTAGTTTCAGTGTGAGTGTGTGAAGGTCACCTTATTTTGGTGCGTCACCTCTTTAGAGTAGTTTGTTTTCTTAAATCTTTTTCCCTTTTCATCCCCTCTTTTATATATATGTATATATGTGTGTTTTGCACTTGTTGGAACAAACATGATGCATCAAAGGGAGCTAGCCCTTATCTAGAGACTCTCCCCTCCAGCTTCACTAATCCCATAGGTGAGAGGGGAGTTTCCATGTTGCGAGGAGAAGGCAGGAGCTAGGCCTCCTTACCCCAGGTGCAATTTCCATCGTCAATAGTTTTGGCATGCCCAGTGGGACCAACTAGTATAGGTTTTGTCCAAAAGAGTTGAAGAATTTTGGTGTGTTCTTCAACTGACCAGCCTTTGGAGGCTTCTGCATCAAACACCAATGGTGACTCTGAGTTGAATCGACTGGTTAAGTAGATTAGTGCCATCAAAAATCACTTTTATATGTATAATCCCTTTACACAAAATTATGGGCATTATATTCCTTCATATTACCATGATCAGACTCAGCCTCTTTATGGTATCCCGTCAAGCAACTCTCCTAGTTGCCCTGAAATGATAAGGGAGGTGGCACTGGAGTTTGAGAGGCAGATAATGGAGATCAATAGATAGGAGGAGCAGTATAGATATTAGTAGGAGCTGATGTATAAAGAGGAGTGTTTGTTTAGGCAAGCACAAGCTTCACAATTCATGAAGGAGGAAACAAAATGGAGAAATCCATTTATCCAAGGTAGTCAACCTTGTGCACCCCTTCTTAATCTAAAGAAAGCACCTTATTTTGTGCCAAATCCTTTCTATCAAATAGCACTTGCTCACTCCAGTTCACCAATGCATCTACTCTCAATTCTATGTGCCTACCTTTCCAACATCAAAGGGCATCAGAGCAACCCCCCATGGAGATCAATCTTCCTAATACTTTATATTGTGAATCTTCCATTGGGGGGAGTACCACCAACTAGCATGTCCCTCTTCTCGAGACTCTTCCAGTGCATGAATAGTCTCTTCCTTGCATTCCTCAACCTCCAAAAATCTTTCAGCATGATGTGCAGGTTCCAAGTTGGAGGAAGGAATGCCAGGAACCAGCTCAGAGCTTTGAAGAGGATAATGCTGGTGATCTCCAAGAAAGGCTCCTTCAAGAAAATATAGCTAGGAGAATTGTAGAGTTGGAGTCCCAAATGAGATTCCTCAGCCAACGTGTGGTGGATCTATCTGAACCCAACCCATCCACACACCTCCAAGAGAGCTATCAGGCTGCACTTGATATTGATGAAGTGCTGACCAAGCGAAAGGAGGAGAATCATTTGATTCTAGCTCAAGTACTGCCTCCTCTTCCACATGTTTTCTCCACTTCACCCCTTCTCGAGGAGGAACCTTTTCTATAGGAGGTGAGTGAGGAGCAAAAGATCCAATCTGCAGTCCTTCAAGAGGCTATCTTGAGTGACAACAAAGAAGAAATCATCATTGATGCTTCTTGTGAAGATACCATCAGTAGTGGAGAAGATGCAGGTCTTGCACATATGCATATGTTTCAGCAATATGAGGAGGAAAAAATGCATGGTGATCTCTCTTCCCCTCTATTTGATGAACTTCCTAGCTTTTTTGATGATGAGGGTGACTACGCTAAGGAGCCTGAGTTGGAGGAGGATTAGGAGAGTATCTTTAAACATCTAGAGATCTTGATCTTTGAGGAGGAAAAGGAGAGGCCTGTCTTCCTTGAGGAAGGCCTTGAAAGAGCAGAGGATGAGTCTGACATGATTTTTAGTGAAGCAGAAGAAAATGGGTCAGACCATGATGCATTGTAGAGGGAATGTACATGTCAAAGGACTAATGATGATAAGCCAACAGCCACTAATTTCTTGATGAAGAGCACTAATATGATGAACCAACATTCAACAAGCTTCCAAGAACAAACAGAGTACACATATGTTGGGAGCATGTTTGAATCTATTTCATTCGAATACCAGCCAATGAAGGTGACAGGCAAGAAGAGCAAGTCACCAACTCTCTTTTCCATTTAGCTATTTGCCTGGCACCATAAGTCTTCTCACCAGGAAGGGGACTTGAGAAGTTTTCCTTTTGATCCAGGAGGGAGGCTGACGTTCCTGGTTAGCTGTATATAATAGTTTGTTTTTAGTTTCTTTTCCTTTTTTCCCTAAGTGCAGTTGCATAGGTAGTGTTCTTAGATTTGTAAGTTTCCATTTGCTTGGGGGTAAAAGCTTCATGTTTGATTCTCAAATCTTTTGAGCTGTTGATAATTCTTTCATAGCTACATCTGACTTCACACCCAATGGATTTTAAGGCAACTGGTTCTAAGCATATTAGGCATGCTTCCCCTGTGAGTCACCAATTGTTGACCTATTTTGCCCACATGAAAATTTTTGGTCACCTTCTTCACCTACTACTCAATGCCAGTCATTTTTGGGTTCAACAAGTTCAAAGAGTTCATTTCAAAGCCGCTTGGTTCAACGTGGCAATTCAAACAAATTTTATTGGCTTGGCATGGTTTATCAGCTTTTACCTTTTGGCTCATTGGTGTGCTTATTTGAATCATTGAACCTTTTGGCTCAATGGCCCGGTTCAAAGGTATGCCCCAAGTCAAAGGGTAGTCAAAAGTCAAAGTACCCTTTGGAGGGTAGACACTTCAACATTTCAATGATTCGAGCACTCTTCTAATCAAAGCAAAGGCCAGGTGGGAGAATTCCCGTAGACCTTTTTGTCCATGAAAACAAAGCAAAGCCACAGTCAAGGTACTGAAGGGAAAAATAATGAAGGAAGATGCCTGCAGAGAAATAAAGAAGTGCCTGACTAGTGCCTAGATGCCATGTGGTGTTACACCCGACTGAGTTAGCGATGGACCCGATGACGTCCCAGAGGTCATCAATATTAAAAGAATGAATTAGCCATTTGCTTTCAAAGTAAAGAAAGCACTAGCAAAGGAGCTCAAAATGTAGTGACCTGCCAGAATGTTCGCCCAAGGGGCCAAATGAACTAGATGAGACAAAATTGATAAAAGACAAAAAGATGTACATGAAATGAGTGAGCAGTTAAGTCCAACTGGCATAAATTGGAGAAACGACTTTGGTAGGTGAAATAGTGCTAGTGAATTGATCATTTGGAATGATAGTAGCTTGTAGTATAATCACTTTCTCTATTTCACATTAAATTGGAAGGCAAACCGTGTAAGTCACCCAAGCAAGAAATGTAGATTTTGAGCAGACAAATGAATAACTCATTAATATTTTGAGCGACTTGTTTCTTTTCATGAAGGGACACGTATGCCACTTGTAAACTAAGGAGTGCCAAATGTGCCTCTTTGCTTCTCATATATATTATAGACTTGTTCATTTGTAATCATCTTTCCATGGTTTTAGCCAGGTGTAGCCCTGCTAAAATTTTACCTGTCAAATAAAATGCAATATTTTACCTCCATTTGGCTAGATGTTTCAAATTATACCTTGAGTGTTCGTCTGTGTCTATTGATTATTTCTTGATGCTCTCATAGGTTCAACACTAGCAAACCTATTATCTACAAGGCACCATCTCTGCAGCTGAAAGGAGAAGAGCCGTATTTGAGAAGTGTGAAACAAAAGAAGTTGCTACATAAGTGTGCATCTCATAGCACCTTTGATGATCTATTTATTTTTTTATATCTTCCATTAAGGCCTCCTTGCTAGTTTTCAGAAACCTGGTCCTTCTCCCAAATGTGTAGTGTGTATGTGTTTGTCTGGTTTCAGTGTGAGTGTGTGAACGTCACCTTATTTTGGTGCATCACCTCTTTAGAGTAGTTTGTTTTCCTGCATCTTTCTCTCTTTTCATCCCCCCTTATATATATATATATATATATATATATATATCTATGTGTGTGTGTGTGTGTGTGTGTGTGCGTGTGTGTGTGTGTGTGTGTGTGTGTGTGTGTGTGTGTGTGTGTGTGTGTGTGTGTGTGTGTGTGTTTTTGCACTTGTTGGAACAAACACGATGCATCAAAGGGAGCTAGCCCTTATCTAGAGACTCTCCCCTCCAGCTTTGCTAGTCCCACAAGCGAGAGGGGAGATTCCATGTTGTGAGGAGAAGGCAGGAGCTAGGCCTCCTTGCCCCGTGTGCAATTTACACCATCAACAATTATCCCATAAATAATATAAATTGGTGGTTTTCTTATTTCTCTATTTGCTAAACTATTATATGTAAACTTAGTATGTGGTAAAGCCAAGACACATTGTTTGGGTTTCTCTCCAAATATGCATCTAAACAATTTTATCAATCTCCTATTTAAATTTTTTATCTATCCATATATTTTTAGACATCATGGGATACTAAATTGTAGCTTAGTTACTCACTTATTATATAGAGTCCTCCTAAAATGACTTGAATTTTTTGTGTCCCTATGTGATGTAATGGTTTTTGGAACACCATGCAATCTTCCAACATCGTTAAAAAATATTCAATAACTTTAGTTGGATCATTAGTTTTCTTACATATAATAAAATGAATCTTATTAGAGATCATGTATACAACAAAAAAAATAATGAATCATACCTATATGTGTGTTTGGAACCCCAAATACAAAGAGCATATTTAAAGATATTCATGATCTTCATGGAACTAGTAATGGTATGTATAACCCTGTATTCTATGCATGGCCCTTAACCACATGACATATCCTATGTATTGAAATATATCTTGAGATATATTTATTAATCTTTGGTTAAAAATACTTCTCAAAATAATCTATTTTCTTATTCTTAAAAAAAGGTCAACCCAAATCACCATTGTGTAATTCTCTTATAATAATATCTCTTAGAGCTCTAATTGGAATACATAATCATTTTATGTTGAATAAATAACCATCTTGAAGAAGTTACTCATCATGAATAGTATTTTTCCATCTACTAATAGATATCTACATTAATCAACTATCCTTCCAAAATATGGACCAATATTGTCTAATTCCTTAACAACTTGAAACCAAGTAGTTCACTCACCATATTAGTTAACAGCAACACTCTCCTGATCAAAGCATCCATTATTTATTTTTTAATCTTTTAGGGTTTAGATATATAGATATTATGTTTGATTAAAGGGATGAGTAGTCTAAAATAGTGAAATAATATCCAATAAATAATGATTGATTTGTTATAGATTTTTACTTGTTTTGACTTTCTAAAAATAATAATAAATATATGTAAGTAAAGACTTATTTACAAAACACTAGACGTGGAATATGTGAGTGCTAAGAATCAAGATACCAATAGGTATAAATGTCATAAACTATATCCCTATTTCATATCATCTACTAGATAGTATCACCACACTTGGATAGTAATCCCATATGGTTTTAAAGTTCTAAAAATGGTACTAGTGTCCTATACGTGGGACTATTTCTAAATTTTTGGTGCACATGCACTTATATTTCTAAGCTCTATTCTTACATGCATGAAGTCTAAAATTTTCAATTGTGATTTTAATAAATGATCTATGATGTAAACCCTTATCCTCATTGTAAGTAAGAAATGAGCTGAAAAGTGTGCTTATTAGCAGGATAGGGTAGACATTCTTAATACCCTATTATGAATAGGGTTGCCTACATACTAATACATCAAAGAGGTATCAAGCCCAATGTACTTCTCCCCAACTAAGAAATGATGAAAGTGCAAGTGATGCTAGAATGATAGTGGTTTGAATGCCTTGAGTGTGTTTGAGATTGAAAAATTAGAAAATATGGGCTTAGGAAAACTATAGATGGTAGCATGTAGAATTAGGGTAAAATATAGATTAAAAACCTTGATTTTTCTCAACTTTTTTACATATTTGAATAGGTAATTTTCATCTAATTTAAATGTAGTAGATAGAGGTCTAGAATTCATGTATTTATAATTTTTTTACTTTGTGTGAATAATAAAATGTGTTTAGGCTGACCTTAAGAGGGTTTAGCTTCTGAAAATATATTTGTTTGAGAGAGTTAGGAAAATATAAATTAGTGCCATTTTTGGCACACTAGTGGCATATTTCTCTTATGTCCTTAATATGGTGATTTTTAATATATGGTAGGCTATTGGGCATGAATATTCAAGATCCAAGAATGAGGATCTGAGATTGTGTTTCCGATGACTAGGGATATCTATGGTCCACACAAAGGCTACAAAAGTTTGATAAAAGCCTCTATGATAGGCCTAGGGATAAGATAGGATGAATTTGTGTCAATTAACACTCTTATCACTCAAATAAAACTTTTAGGTTATTACATTTCCCCACCCCATCCCCCCTGACCTGTCATTTCCTTTATGATAGAAATGCAACGAAGTGAAATAAATAGTATAAAGGAAAATGAAGCATACCTAGTCTTACCTAAGAAGTAAAGTTTGAATAGCTGAGTCTGAGTATATGAAGCTAGGTTAGTGTATGTGAAGAATGATCAAAAGCATGACATGAAATGAAATGTGCTTAAATAATTCATTACTTAAGAGATATCAAAAACAAAATACTATGATGAATAAAGAAGTAACTAAGTAAAACTGAGTAAAGAGCTGGGAAAGAGGAAAGGAATGAATACGCCTCATTGGGTATGCAAACAAATGCAAGAAAAATAGTGACATCATGTGTGTGTGCATGTATTAGTGATCAAATCATTGAATAAATTAGCCTGAACTAATAGCTTACTCATTCCTCATGTATTGGTGGCTCAAGAACTCAATATAGTTTTGACTCAATCAATGCCCACTGCTTCTTGGTGGATCATAACCTATGAATATCTTTGATTATACTTAAAGTGTGTTTAATAGTTTCATGGGGGTGGCTCAAGAACTCAATTAGGTGATGACTCCATCATTTCTATCAATGTAGATAATTACCTATTACATTGTTCGTTTATTGTTAGGTGTTAGTTATTAGTTTTATAGCATCATTTAAGTAGTTAATTATATGGTAGTTACATCTATGTAACTAAATTTATTTTGTATATATTCACTTATTATATATGTAATAGACATCAAAAATTTATCTAATTTCACATATAGTATTAGATTATTGATATATAGTTGATGCATAATAGAAATATACTACCCAATCAAAACTGTCTTGCAACCAAGAGACCAGGGATGTGTATAGTGATATGCAAAGGAGAGCCATTTATAAAAGCTAATGTATAAGCTTTAGTTGAGAAAGATAAGCTTGAAGACATGGTAAGGAAAGAAGCTGATGGAGAAAATATGCCCCATGAAGTTCAAATAAAGCATGGTGTGAATGAGTTTATTTTGAGAGCTAATAAAATCATTCCATTTGATAAAAGTGTTAAAGGTGAAAAGTGTAGTGTAGTAAAACATTGACAGTAAACCACAAAAGTACAAAAGATGCATTGGTCATCAAAACAATGGATAGTTTGAGTGAAGAGAGGTAATCAAATGCCTACATAATGAGGCAAATAAATGTGTCAATTGAAGCTGATTAATAGCTATATATAGTTCTAGTATGAAGCTGAATGGGATTATAGGTAGTCATTTGCAAATACAAGAATCTTTCCAAGCCTGGTCAATATTGTATAAGTAGAAGCTGATCAAAACATTCATCTCCTTCATCAATGTTTTCAAGGTTAGAACATTAGATCAAAGATTCAACAAAAGCTGAAATAAGCCAAAGAAATTTGAGGACGGAAGTATGAAGTAGATATTGTTGTACTGAAAAGAGTGCAAAAGCTTTCCATGTACATTTTTTATATAGAATATGAAGCATAAAATATTACTTTGATTGTGAAATTTTGTATAAAGTAAAACAAAAATATGTTTACATCGAAACTCCTCTTATCTGATGCCCAACTCATCAAAGGGCCAAATTTCACTACATGGAAGATGAAGATGTAAATGATTCTTCTATTTAAATAATTATGGGGTATCATCACTGGTGTGGTGACCCATCCTGTTAGATTTGATGAGCAAACCAAATATGATAAGTCAAATTCAAAATCCCTAATGTTGATTAAACTCATTGTTAATAACAAGGTTTAACCTCATACTTGGGATGCATCAACATTGAAAGAGGATTGGGCCATTTTATCCACCATTTTTGAGGCAGAAAACTAGATAAAGATATTCCATCTCCAGTCTAGGATTCATACTATTATTATGAAAGATGGTGAGGAAGTTGAGAAATTTTTACATTAGGTATCATAACTATGAGGAAAATTAATTACACTTGGAGAAATGATTGAGGATAATTTATTGGTTTTGATCACATTGAGAGATCCCCCCTCTCAATTTTTTACATTCATCATGACAATGAACATAAAAAGAAAGCAGTGTCTTTTGAAGAAATGGTGATTTTACTTCAACAAGAAGAAGCCATGCAGTGCATCCAGGAAGATTTTGAGGATAAAACCATTATTTCCAAGCAATGTGGTCCAAATTTCTTGAAAGGACCATGAAGTTAGTCATAATAACAATAGAAATATGAAAAGGCAAAAAGATGGTGTCATATTCATTGTACCAATATACATGATATTAATAGCTACTAGTATAATGCCTTAACATAAGGCTCATCTATTCAAGAGGGCATATCTAATAGAGATGATTCATATAAATCCAAAATATGACCTCATTGATGGAAGTAGTGTGAACATGTAGTGGCTCAACATAAGTAAGACTATGAATCTGAAGAGGAGGTACCTATAAAATTAGAATGTAGTAGCACCTATAAGGATGTAATTCTTATTTCCCAAACCTTTTCATAAATAAGAAAATTTTAGATGATCGAATCTGACACTAGTAAGAATATTAGAGGATATAAAGAAATATTTGATTAACTAATGACTCAACCCATTGGAAATCATCTCAAAGTGGTACATACTAATCTTTGTAGACCCCTTCCTGCTTCTTTCCAAAGATTTAAGTACTTTTAGTTGTTAATTGATGATTTCTCTTATAATACATGGGTATTCTTTCTCAAGATTAAGATTCAAGAATTTACTCATTTTAAGCTCTTATACAAATTTCTTGGCATTCTTGAATCAACACAACATCAAAAAACACCTGATCTTTCCCTATACAACCCAATAGAATGGAACAATAGAGTGACATATCATTTAGTCATGTAAATGGCTCATTGCATGCTTTCCAATGTGAAATTAGATGTGCCATTCTAGGTAAAATTAGTTAAAACATTTTTATATATTCTCAATAGGACACCTACAAAGATATTGTAAGATAAGACACTAGAAGAGGAATAGAGTACTTATAAACATTCAATTTCTCATCTTAGATTATTTGGTTATACATATTTTATGTATGTCCCTTATAAAATGAAAATGAAAATCAAACTAAAGACACTCCAATGCCTTATATTGTGGTAGAGTACTACCTCAAAATATTATTATCTCATAGATCCTAAGATAAAGAAGATCTATGAAAGTTAAGATGTGGTTTATGATGACTTATCATTTGAGTCATTACCACAGAAGGAGTTAGAACATACCACCTCTCCTAGATTTTTCCCATATATAGATGATCATAATGAGAATATTCTCACAAAAAATGTGATCTACAAGGAGAATCATTCATTGATCTTGGAGATCTAGATGATAATTCTTCATTGAATTAGCAGTAGCATGAACATCCAAAATCGGTAGATATCACCATCAAGCACTCACACATGAAATCTAATCCAAATAATTTATTAGGATTTTAGACCAAAATATATGTGATAAATTAAGTTAATCTCATACTCATGAGTTTAGTAGTTGACATCCAAACAGTATATAGTTTGAGAGGCTTTATCTCAACCTCAGTGGAAGAAGGCCTTGAATGCTAAATATAATGCCCTGATCAAAAATGGGACATGTGAACTTATCAATCTACCTATAATAAATAAATTTATTAGCTACAAGTGGATTTTTAACACAAAGTACAAGGTTAACGGATCCATCGACAAATATAAATCATGACTTGTTCTAAATGGATATGCTTAGCAAGAAAGAGTCAATTATGATGAGACATTTTCACCTACTAATAGGATAAATATCATCATAGTTATTTTCATACTCCTATCACAAAAGGGATTGAAGCTTTATCAAATGGACTTCAAAAGTGTATTCTTGTATGGTGATCTCAAAGAAGTGTACATGACCTAACCAGAAGGCTTCATTATCAAACAACATCCACATAAGGTATGTCATATAATTAAGTCACTTTATATACATAAGAAAGCACCAAGGGAATGGTACATTAGTATTTATGATCATCTACTATAATAGATTCATTCATAGCCTTTCATATATAAATTTATATATCAATAAGCTAGGTACAAAGATTGTCATTCTTATTTTGTATGTAAATGATCTTGTGATCATAGGAAGTTAATATCATATTGTTAAATAAGTAAAAAGTGACATGAATAAATCCTTCAACATTACAGACTTGGGGATACTTCATTATTGTTTTGATTTGGAGATATGGAAAAAGAAGAATCAAGTTTTTTTGTCTCACAAATGTAATATGCTAAGATGCTCCTTGGAAAATATGGGATCATAGATTGTAAACCAATGTCAAATATATTGTATAAATGTTTGAAATGATTAAAATTTTATGACTCACCTTAAGTAGATGAAAATTAGTATAGACAACTTGTTGGGAGCCTAATTTACTTGACTTATACTACACCAACCATATGCTTTACTATCAGCTATGTTTCAAGATTCATGAAAGAGCCAAAGAAGTGTCATTGGGTTGAAATAAATTATGTTTTGAGATATGTCAAAGGTACAATTTATTATGGTCTAGAATACAACAAAAATTTAAATTTATGCTTGCAAGGTTACACAGACTCAGACTATGTTGTATTTGTTGATAATAAGAAATCAACTTCTGGATATTTATTTCATCTTGAATCTAGACCAATTTTATGGATTCATAATAATAAAATTATAGTTACTCTCTCATCCACAAAATCAAATATTGTGTTGCATGAGGAGCTATATGTGAAGCAATTTAGCTACGTCATATTCTGCTTGACATAAAAATTCTTGAAGATTAGCCACTAATTCTTTTCTATGATAATAGGGGTATGTTAAAACTTGTCAAGAATATAGTATTTCATGAGAGGACCAAACACATTGAGGTATAGTGTTGAGAAACCACATTCATCTCTAATACTACCCAACACATTCATAGATAGTATATATATTCACCAAGTCACTTGGTGAGGTAAAATTCATCTATTTTGGGGGTACATTTGTAAGAATAATATAAGAAATGGGTGAATGTTAGCATAGCTAGTTATGTATTTAATTGTTAATTTTTTGTTATCTTTTATTTATTAGTTTTTTAGTGTCAGTTAAGTACTTACTGATCTGGTAGTTTCATTTATGTAACTGACTTTGTGTTGTATATATTCTCTTGTTACCTTTATAATAAACATCAAACATTTATCTGATTTCATAATTTACCCCCCATATGTAGTAGATTCACATAAAATTTAATTGCATTGAGTTCTATAAATATATAATTGGGTGTATCTAACTTTATATGTCATCTTTGTATCCACTTAGGTATATTAGTTGGATTTAGGACACTTGATAATGAGAAGAACTATAAATGGAGTAAGGCATGAAATTTGTGATAACCTAGAACATGATGTCAAGTTTATACATCATAGATAATGTTGAATTTTTCCATTTATTCTATTCAACATGTGTGTAACCCAACATATGAATATTAATGTGCCATGCACATGGTCATAATCTGATATCTGAGTATAATAATTCTAGAGTGAGTTTTAATAACTATATTTGAGTATTTGAACTAAATATGTTAATGATCATGTTGCACATGATTCCCCCAATATGAATCAGTTTCTAATATAATGTGAATTTGAGTAAAACATAAGCATAAATGTCAAACCTATAAATAAATCTAATAAAATCTATAATGTATCAAGTGTATTACTCTAGTGAATCTAGACTATCTTGAAACTGGGCCTACTAGACAATAGTGCCACATCTTGGAAAGTATTGTCATGTGGTAGTAGTGTCCTTATTTAGGCAAAAATGTTTATCTAGTATGAAATTTATGTCATTTTAATACATTCTATGTCACTATATTTCCCTATGTCTAATTTTCTAAAACTAATCTTGTGTGCTGAAAACTATTCTATGAACGCAATGTAAGAGCTTGATCTTTGTGAAAATCCCTTTGAATTCCCACTCCTTTGAGGGTGGTTATTGAACCTATGTAATAACTATCCTAAAAATAAATAACTCTTCACAATGTGTTTCAACCAAAGCATATATGATAATTATGTGATAATCCAATATAATGTTCAAACATAAAACCATAATTTATGATAATCTAAACATAAGTATGCAATGCAAGATATATGTCATGTTTAAAATTTCACAAGTTGTCATGATAGATATAATAAATTTATATAACAATAAATATAATTAGAAATGGTTATTTACCTAGGGGAATGGGGCATGATGTCAATAATGGCACCCAAGTAGGAAGGGTAGATCTTTGAGGTCCCTTATGGCATCAAAAACTAGTGTGTGTAGCAATCAAATATAATTGTCATGGCCATGATGCATACAATAAATCATATATATATAGCATATTATGCATGTAAAATAGGACAAGCATCCATGATACAAGGGACATGGGCACATGTCACTAAAGCTAAGAAAAGAAAACATACAAGGACATGTTCAAATGTCCTCATATGCAAGCAATAATCAAATTATCTTAGAGACATATAAAAGGACACATTAAAATATCTTCATACACACTTAGGATAGTACACAAGGTTCATGGGCACATGTACAAGGAATACATGAATAGAAGTGGTGTAGACCCAAATAACAATGGTATATTCAAATACTCTCAAATAAAAGAAGTATAGAGAATACAATTAGGTGTAAACTATGAAAGTTATAAATGAAAGAATTTATGAATGCAATACAAATCTATGTAATATCTAGGATGCACATATGTTTATTCTAAAGTAGTGATAGTCATCAAAAAGTATGAGTTTGAGTAACAATGATCAATATCAAGATATATCAATGTGTAAACGAGAATATAAGGAATGTAAAGATAAAACTTGATAATATAAACTATGTATAATATGCCTCTAAGTGGGAAAACATATCAAATTAATAATCCTAAATCAATGTATATGCCCCCCTAGTGGGTAGATGATATCAAGTTTAGATCAATGTAGTGGACCTGAATCATGTAAACAATCTACAAATACTCGATAAGAACAAGTGAAACACATATGTATTATAAAATTGACTATACTAAGATAGCTAACATATATATTGTATGGAAAATTTAATAAATATAAACATAGTAATGCATACAATATATAATTTTTTTATTTTTATGATTAAATATGTGACTTTTTTTTTATGTTTTTTACATGTATTATTTTTGTATTTTATGGATAATAAGCTATGTACAAGCAACATAAAAATGAACTATGTATAAGGATCAAGAAAGGATGAGAGTATCTACAATAAGGGAGAGACCATAATAACCAATGAGTGTCATGGGAGACTCACTATCACTATGACATGTGTCAAAAATAGGAATGGTAATCTCTCATGCAATGAGATTTCTATGTTATAGTTGAATGTTATTATAGTTAGAATGTGAGTATTTTTCATCATCAGAAGAATAATAACCTAGAATGATAGAGGAAATTTCCACATACTATGGAGTTGAACTTTTTGAATTGTGTTATGGAATATTGACTATTACTTTGCCCTTTGAAAATATGCTTATTTTAGACATATGGTGTTGTGGAGGCTCATTTCCTAGAAAGCCTTTGTTTGTAATTCTTGTTGACTTAGCATGATTTTGATTTTTCAAATTAAGTTATTAATCTTTTTATAAAATTTCCTATGTGTCAATATATTTCCTTGATAAATTGTATATGTGATTGATTTACCTTAAAAAGTTCAATAGATTCCAAACCTTGTTGATAAGCATTATTAACTGCTAGAATAAGATTAGTTATGCCTTGGCCATCTTTGCCCAAACCTTGACCATGATAATCAAACTATTGTAGATATTTGTGTCTAAAATCATAGAATTTTAGAAGTTGAACCTCATTTTAAAAGCTGGGTTTTATTTCTTTACCTATGCTTATTGTATTATTTCATGTTCTAATATTGTTTTTTGAACCATTTGTTGTAATTAGTTATGTTTTGGTAGCCATTTTTTTACTATTTCTGAATTTGACAATTTTTTAATTTGTAAATGTGTCATTGTATGTTGTTTGGATGGAGTTTCACTATATGAGTCATCTATATCAATTATTTATTGTATTTTCCTTAAACATGAATCGTTATGGTGCCCATGCATTCTATGATATTCACAATAATATGTGGATCTCCTTACTAGGTTTAGAGGGCATGGGTTGATAAAATTATCTTTAATAATTTACCTTACTACCTCACTTGAACTCTTATTTGAACTTTGAATGATCTTTTAACCACTAATTATAGATCTAGTTTATTATGATTTCATGTTTTGATATTTAATGTATTTTTTGCCATAAATTGACTAAAATAAGATGCATATACATCATTTACACTAGTGTGCCCTAGAGGTCTTTATCTTGTAAATTGATTTTCCAATGTTGTAATATTTTCATGTAACAGTTGATTTTGATTTTGTAAACCTATACTTATCTTTTTCATATTGATAATTTGATCACATAGAGTCTCACATGTGCAAAACCTTGCTATTTTTTACTGAACATGTAAGTACACATCATCTAGGGAAGAGGTTTGAATAGGTTGAGTATGTGCATTATTGTATTAGAATAGGTTTCCTAATATAATTGAAGGGTGATAGAATGGACTTGGTTAGAGGTAAAGTAGTTATCACCCTTATGGAGAAGATGAGGATAAGGAGATTCCTTCCTATGCATGAGATATGACATTGAAACTTGAAACATAGTTGTTAGTTTATGTGATAGATCATCTATATGTGTATAGGTTTGATTGTTTAATTGAATTACACATAATAGAAAGATAACTTACTATGAAATATGAAATATATTATAATTGATAGAAACATCATCAATACATGTGTTTATGTCTTTGTTGCAATGTTGAATGAAGGAATTTAACTTTGCAATAAATGTGATTAATTTATTTTATAATTATAATCATGATTATATGAAATATAAATCAGAATATATATGGATCTTAAATCTAATTTTTTTAAATGTAAACCCTAGGGTTATCTAAGGTTGGGTTTTGTCCAAAAATTTAAATTACATTCAATAAATGAAACCCTAATATGGGATTGATTAACGATCTAGGTTACAAAAAAATTAGAAAAATTGAAGACTGTAACCCTAATTTAGTGCACAAAAAATTGAATAAGTTAAACTCTACATGAAACTAGGGTTTTTAAGTAATATTAAAAGTATGTCAGTTTTACAAATATTTTAACCTTTTAGGGTTTAGATATGTAAATCCTATGTTTAGTTAAAGTTCTCAATAGTATAAATTATTGAAATAATATGTAATCTATAGCAACTAATTTATTATAAATCTTTACTTGCTTTAACTTTCTAAATATAGTAATAAATATGTGCAAATAAAGACTATCAGGAAAATACCTAACATGGAATATTCAAGTGATGAAAATTGAGATAGGAATAGGTCTAAGTGTCATCAACTAAATCCCTATGTTAGATCCTCTCCTAAATAGTATCACCACACTTAGACATTAGCACCATGTGGCTCTAGTATCTTGAAAATGATTATAGTGTATTTTGTGTAAGACTATTCCTAAATATTGGGTAGACTTGATTTTTTATTTCTAGGCTCTGCTCCTACATGCATAAAGTAAAACTTTGTATTTTGATTGTAACAGTTGATTTATGATACAAAGCCTAATCCTCCTTGCTATAAAGGCATGAAATAAAAAAGTGTGTTACTTAGTAAGAAGTTTGGATATCCTTAATACCCTTTTATGAAGAGAGATTCCTACATACCAATACTCTAAGGAGGGATCAATATTTATGCAGTTCTTTCCACCTAAAAGCTTGTGAAAATTCAAATGATGTTATATTGTTGGTGGTCTTGACTTCCTTGAGTGTGCTTGAGATTATAAATATTGAAAATATAGGCTTATGATAATTTTATATGGTAGAATGTATAATTAAGGTAGAATAAGGACTAATAACCTTTATTTTTATCAACTTATTTCATGGTTGAATAGGTCTTTTGTATATAATTTACATCAAATGGATAGAGGTCTAAAAGTCATGTATATATAGTGTTATATAACTTGTGCAGATAATAAAATATGCTTAGGATGACAATAATAAGGTTTAACATTTGAAAATACATCCATTTAGGATAGTTAGGACAAGGGCCATTAGTCCCATTTTGGGGACACTAGTGACATGTGGATCTAGTGTCCTTAATGTGGTTCCATTGTTCAGTTCGTAGTCTATTGGCCATAAAGGGCCAAGATCTAGTACTTTGGGTTTGAAACTATATTTTAGCTAAATAAGGATGTCTATGGTCCCATAAAGGATATAAAATTATTATAAAAGACTTTATTATAGGTATAGGGCTAAGCTACAAATAATTTTTTTCAAGTAGCACTCAAAAACCATTTTTAGGTGATTATCATTTGATTTTGCTTTACTTATTTATGTTTCAAAATATAAATACACCCCTATAATAAATACAAACACCTTTCATGGCTAAAATTTAATTTATTTTGTGTCTTCACATAATTCTAAGCCTCATGACCTATAAATGGTAAAAACTCCTTAGTCACCAAGAGATTCCTCCAATGTATTAATACTTGTACAATGGCAAAAAATTCAACATCATATGTAAACTAATTTTTTATTACCTCATTCAATTTATCATTGAAATATGCTACTTGCCTTCCTTATTGACTCAACAAAACATAAATTCCTACATGTAATCATAATAAACTTCAAATACTTTGTTAAAATTTGGTAATGCTAAAATGAGCTTTTTTGTAATCTTCTTCTTTAATAATTAAAAGTTATTTTTTACTATATTTGTCCATAAAAAATAGTTTCCTCTCATATAATATATTATTGATCCAATATTACCACTAAAATTCTTAATGGAATTTCTATACAAATTTATTAAACCATGGAACCTTATGACCTATATTATGAATCACGAAATAGGCCACTTAAAAAATGTCTTTACATTTTCTTCATCCATCCTCAATCCATTTGTTAAAACTACAAATCTAAAAAATACCAAATTATTTTTCATAAATTGACACTTATTAAAATTTTCATGGAAGTTCTCATTTATTAACAACTCTAATATCATTCTTAAGTTCCTTAAATTATCTTCTTTATTCTTATTAAATATCAAAATATCATCATAATGAACCACCATAAACATTCTAATGTAATCTTGTAGCACTATGTTCATCACTCTCATAAATGTGTTAGGTGTATTAGATAATCCAAACAATATTACCATCCCCTCATATAAGTCATAAATAGTATTTAATGTTATTTTCCATTCATATCATGCATGAATATGAATCCGATAGCAACCACTCCTTAGATCAATATTAGTAAATTATTTTACTCCTATAAGAACATCCATCATATCATCTAAACGAATTATGAGAAATATGTATTTGATGGTAGTTTTATTTATTTCTCTACTCTATACACACATCCTCCACTCCCAATCTTTGTTTGGAGTTATGAACGTTGGTGTTGCACATAGACTCACATTATCCCTCATTACACCCTTTCTCACCAATTCAATAACTTCCTTTTATAATTATGCATGTTCTATTAGACTCATTATTTAAGTTCCTTGATTGGGTAGAGGTGATCTTGGGATAAATTAAATATATTTTAAATGACTCTCTTTGGTGTTAAAACACCCTCTAAATAATTAGGTATAACATTTTCATATTATTTGAATACTTCAACTATTTATGCTAGTATTTGTACCATTTATATATCTTATTTATTTGATATTAAAGCATAAAAATAATATATCAGCTTTATATTTGATAAAAAAATTATGTATAGCATAATTTATAATTCCTCTTTTTTTAGGAGACAATAAAACTACCTTTTTATGACCTTTTAAAAATTATATTTATTCTTTGTCCCATAATGACATATTTTTCTCTCATATTTCCATGACATTTTAAATAACATATTTCATGCATCCATTGGAATAACATCACACCATATTTCATCATTGTATATTTTTCCTATAGAAAACATGATTAAGTGCCTTTCATCAATTGTAACTTCATTTCCTTTCTTAAACAATGGAATCTAGTAAGGATAAGGGTGATTTTCAAATTTTAAACCTCATTTATCTACCATTTTTTAATAACCATATTTTCACAAGTATCATCTTCTATAATTATTTTACATATCTTACCTACTGAAGTACAAATTATTTTAGCAATATTTGTTTTCAATCATTGTTCTCCTAGTCATGATTTTTTTTCAATATCTACTACTAAGCTTTCAAATTTTACTCTTCTACCTCATAATTAATCTAAATAAATTATTGCCAGATCATATTACCTATTTTGATATTGATGATAATGTGGGAAATCAAAGGCTTAGTGTCTTTATTATCCACATCTATAAAAAACATAAAACTTGCATTGATTTGGAAACCACCCTCTAGAACTTCCATAGCATTTCCATCTCTAAAAATCATCTTCCTCTTTATTGTTATTGAAACCATTGACTATTATCTTCTTACATTTACATGCCACATAATGATTCACATCTAGTAGGATTAAACCTACCTCTAGTGGTATTAAACTGATCTCATCCCCTTACTAGAGGAAATTGTCCTCTTTTTGGCACAATTGATCTTTTAAAATTTTATCATTTTTTTCTTCTACCTTAAAATTTAATAGATAATCATCCTCCATGTAAATTATTCTGTGCATGCTTAATTCATATTGAATATAAAAATTTAAACCTTTTACATAACTTTTAACCATTTTTTAATTTTTTTCATCATGTTCTACTTGTATGGAAAGCTTGTAAAACTCATCTATAAACTCTTATATATTGTGATTCTTTTATATTAAATTCTAGAATATTCTATATAGGTTTTGTGCATAACCCATAGGAATAAATTTATCCCTCAACATCATCTCGATCTTGATCCATTTTTTGATGTTCTATTTACCCTTTCTATGTCTCTATTTACATAGGTGATACAACCAAATCATTACATGACCCTTCAATTTCATGTATGGAAACCTCTAGGTCTAGAACTATATTCCTATCAACTTTCTACATATCATATATTGAATACTATGTTAGCATCAAATCAAGCTAAGCACTTTATTTTACGTCGTTTCTATATATAGCATATATATACTTTATATTAATAACTTATCTCAATTTAATAAATTCATAATATGGTACATATGAGTTTAGTACATTAAATGACTTATTATATATCTTATATTGACCCTTATACCCTATCATTTCTATGTCATTAACCCTATATACCTAAATAAGGATTTCAAAGTCAAAACTAGGGTTAATCAATAATGTTGGAGGATTCTAGAATGAGTTGGAGAGAAATTTACATTAATAATAAGACTAAAATACATTGAAAACATGTAAATGGACTCCAAAGACCCATTTATAAGGGATCAATTCCTTTAATACATGATAAAAACTACTAAACTATTAACAACAAATTCAAAATTTCAAATTTCTTATTTCGGGAAGAAACTCATAATCTCCATGGAATGACCAAGTGAAGGTAAACTAAGCATAAGAAATTTTCTTTTTTATTTACTCAAAGTGACCTACTACAAATACCTAAGGACTACTAACCCAAAAATTGACTTATCAAACCCCAATTTAGATGTGTCTTGTTGATGATCCTACACCAAAACATGAAATGAAAGGGAAGGTGTAACCAATGACGGACTCATAATTATAGGAATTACTATTTTAGGTGGTGAAGGGATAGGTAATGAAATAATGGTGGTGGAAGAAAGAGTGGATGAAATAGAAACCAATATAATGGGAAATGTTTGGGAGTTTATCCCAATTTTTTTTGCAATAGTGAATCTAGACTCGTTGGACGTGTTTGAGTGGAAAGAGGAGTAGATAAAAGGGATGTAAAATAATTTTTATAAAACTCAGGAAGACTTACATGTGTAATTATATTAATTAGGTCTAGTGGTGCCCAATAAAATGTTTATGTTTGTCCATCTAGAGAAGGTAAGGTCCTCATAATTGTGTTTTCTCTACCTAAACTGGTAGTATATAGATGAGTGAGAAGTAGATGAATACTAGAGAGTAGTGGATAGATGAGTAGTAATTTTATGAAGACTAGGGAGACCTTTGAGAATGTCCTTCCTAATATCAATATTAAACTCTTTTTGGATATTAGTCTATCCCTAAGATGGATCAGTTTCTTCTTCTATATGAGAGTGATGTTGATCTTTCTCATGTGTGCTTTGATATTATGGTTTTCACCATTGAGGATTTTTGGATCTTTAAAACTCTTCCACTTTTTTATTTGGTCACTTTTTAGATATTTCATGGTCATACTAGATTATTTGTGAAATTATCATTGGCATATTATGCTTTTTCATATTGATCCAAACTTAATAGTCATATGAATAATTGAGGAAGATAATATCATGCTTATATACTTTTTTAACATACTTGATGATGACTTTATTCTTCTATTGAAGGTGCATATGATAACTCTTTAATCTTTCTTTAGGTTACCAATCTCTTTATTGGGATACTTCTAGGTCATTATGAACCTTGAACTTTCCCATTAAATTGATATGTGCCCTTATTGTAAAATGAAGTTAGCCAATTCTTAGGGGAGTTTTATGATAATAATCTTGGTGTTTGGTATCAAGATCCTCATCCACATTTTTGTATAAGTGGTGTGAAATTTATTATCAACCACCTTATCTAGGATGTGGAAAGTAAAATACATAGGGGATGCTTTAATACCCTCAATTTTAATGATAGTACAAATGAGGAAGTACCAATAATCTCCCATTTTAGAGATACTCCTCATGTTTTCCAATATCCTAGGAACCTAATTTTCATATATGTCTAGGTAGACCTAAGGATAAATATATTAACAAATTCTAATTATTTTATTCTTAGATTTATAAATATGTGAGAAAGGGTAAGCAACATAAATTACTTTATCTAGGTACTTGGTAGATGGCTTCCATGGTTCCCCATAAGTTTTCATGACTATCCATAGGAATATGTCTAATAAATAGGACATAATATCATATAAAAAAATTCCATAAGCTGGACTTTGCTCAAGTTTGAATGTTTACTCCTTTAATCTACCAATGATAACCTCTTGTAATGCTACAACCTTATCTGAGGTGAAGAAAAAATCCAAAAAGGGAACCCAATCTACTTATACATCAGTGGTACTAGGGAAAATATATAATATATTAACAAGTTCTATTGTTATCCTAATTTCCATCCTAAACTTAGTTATGGGATTCTAGAAAATACCCCCTTTGGTACTTAATTTCATACCCATTTTAACCATTGTTTTAATTTCCCCTTTATTGTATTTTGTTCCATCTAAACCTTGTCTAAAACTTGTTTATAAGTGACCTTAGGCATTGAAAACTTTAGATACCTTTCAAATTAATCTCCAAAAATACAATAAACTATATTTGTATGAGTTATAAGATGAAAGCAATCTCCAACTTGAAAGTACCATTAAAAAAAATCATGAATTAAGTCTATATAAGGAATTACCTTAAATTTTGGCACTACATTATGTATTCCTATGTTGTTAATTTAAAATAAATTGTCAATTTATTTTAAATCCTCCTAAGATAAGTGATCTTGTGATGAACATTTCACTATGGCATCTACTACATCTCAGATAGTTGAATAGTGAGGAAAATTAAAATCAAGGGAACTCTTATCAAACACAATGTTTATATACTCTATGCTACTAGAAATGTAGTATGAAGAGGGGGTGTAGTTGTAATTTTATTTTGAAGGAGCCATTTTTTTTGTAGGATTTCTCATAGATTGACTAAAAACACTTGTGAATCCATTGAGGAGAACTAGGGATTTTGGTTATGTGAGAGATCAAATTTGTAATGTGTAGCTTTTAGATTAATGGTAATATGATTTGATTTTGGTTCAATTTTTTCATATATTTCCAAAATATGAATCTTAAATGCACAATTAATGTGAAATTTATGTAAGTAATAGGTTTATCTACTACTTTTGATTTAAAATTATTAGTCAGCATTTGCAGTTTTATTGGCCATGTGTCCTCTTATCATGCATTGGATTTTGTCGAGCTTTAAAACATTGGATTTAAATTTTAGCCATGTTTTAATGATATTTTTCCACTTAACACATTAAAATTTACATGGGGGTCTTAACATTTCAAACCATACTCTTTTTATCATGTTAACCCTACACCAATAAAATTTTTCTACTTAGCATGATCTCAGGAGTTTGGTAGGATTTTGAATGTCAATTATGTATTTTCATATAGCAAACTCTAGATGAGTAGGATGTTGCCACATGATAATATCTACAAGCTCCAATAATCTTGAATATATTTAATTCACATGTGCCTCATTTTGATTTAATTGAATGAGATTTTTCCACCCATCATGATCTCAATTAGTTGGCTAGTTAAAAACCTTAAATATATTTGACCTATCTTGATCTGTTAGTTTTTATGCCAACAAGATGTAGCCACATTCCATGATATAAGGATTCTGAGAGGATTTTCAATGTAAACTATGTATTCACCTCCTAGAGACTTTAGATGATCAATATTTCATCACGTCATGATCTTAGTGATCTAAATATTCATAAGATTAAGACTTTTCATGAAAATTAGTTGTGTATTGAGTGAACTCGATATCCACATGTGGATGGCTTGTGATTACTCAACTTATTTGAATACTTAGAATATTTTTTAAAAATTGAGATTCATAATTGAATGATATTATTCCATGTGAAATGATCTCAAAATTTTGAATGATCAAGATGATATATAAATTTCAAAAGAATACAGTTGGCTACAAGTACATGGGATGCAAATAGATGTCAGAATATAGGGAACTTGATGAAAATTTTAAACCCAATAATGAGATAATGCACATCAAATATTAAATACACTAAATTTTTTTATTTAGTTACATTGGTCAATTAAATAAAAACATGACACTGAATAGGTATCTAAAATAAAATTAAAAAATATCAAAGGTGCTAAATGAATCATGGATAGTGTTCAAGATTTGAATTTATTTGTGTTGTAATTTTAAAATGTAAATATACTTCAAAAATAACCATAGTTTAAGTATATTATATATAAATATTATATTTCCTAAGAGTACTATAGACTATGAATAAATATTTCTTAGCAATAATCGGTCCCTATTTTTTTTTTAAAAAAATGGGTTGTGTTAGATTACAACAAATATTTATAGTTATATCCCAAACATAAAACATCTATTCAAATACATGCACTACATGGAAATCAAAACTTTAAATTTTCCAATGTAAAGGGAGACACTTCTTATCAGATTAGGTCCTTTGATGCCTCTTCCTAATACTTGTATCATGATAATAAGTAATTGAATAATTGTACCTAATAATAATGATTGTGCAATTAATTTATTATATGATTTGTGAAACTATATTTTTTTTACGTATTTACTCAATTTATTTGCCATTTTAAATCAATACTAATATGAAAATGACATTATAATAATTAGTTTAAATCAAAGGAAAAAACTATAATAACATTAGCGAGTATGTACTTTGATTTTGATATATTGGTTATCAATCAACCACTCAATAAAAAGCTTCAATGTAATTATATCAATATTTCATTTTCAATTATTAAAAAAATATTAGTCTCAAACTCATTCTATTATCTTAATAAATGTTCAAATTATATTCAAGACTTTGAAGTCATATATATCTAGATACAAATGTTCTTAAGTATGGGTTAAATGTATTACAAATTTCATTACTTAGATGAATTTTTAGTTCTATTGAAAAATTTGAGGTTATATATTAAAATACAAATGTTCTTAAGTATCGGTCAAATTTATTACAACTTCAAAGGGAAAAAATTACCAAATAAGACCGAATTTAAAGTTATCTAAAATAAAACTAAATTTAGGGTTATAAATAATAACACTAAATGTGTTTTAATAAAATAGAGGAATTTTATTGTTAGAAAACATATTAAAAAGTATTAACCATAATTTTGGGTTACATGGAATGGGTAAAGTATATAAATCTAGACCCACTACAAAAGTTAAAGCATACCATAAAAAGAATGTGAACAAAGACAAGTGCTAAACAAAAAAACTATACTCACCAATCATAGAATACTATAGAGATAACCACCATATGGTAAACAAAAGTAGTCAAAATATGTTATTAGTCCCAAAGGGATATACTAGTGGAATTAGTTTACTTTACTTTTGATTAAATTTACCCTTCTCCACCAATCATAAATAATTGGTTTTTATGTATTGAAAAATTTGGATGTTTTTAATAGTTAACTTGTGCATTTCTTAACTGAATATGTGAAAAAAAGCTTTTATCTATATTTTCATTGGTTAAATTTTTTTGCATGTTATTAAAGGAGAGAGTGTTGACATCATACCCAACACATTAAAATAAACACACTCAAATTATTAATGTATAATGCTCATGAAATTTCTTGGTAATGATAATAAATGCATATGAATATGGATAGGTGGGATGAAACTTAAGGAAAGTTTATTTTATAAAAATTTTATTATCAGTATGCACCACTAAAATCATGAAACTCATTTCTTTATTCATCGTGAATAGAATATTAAAAATAAGATACATTTTATATGTTTCATCCTTGACCAAGTGTGTAATAGGTAGTTATGCATGGATCTGGGTCTTTAGGACAATATATTGGTAGAACATGTAGAGAAGTCTAGAGATGAAGGAATAGGGCTTTCTACATTAGGTTCAATCAAATTAGGATTGGATGATTCCATATTCTATAGTGTATTGTTTGGTAGGGTAACAATGTATGATTATATGACTGTGTATTTATGCTATCTTCTTATATGACTCTAATTTTGTTGAAATATATATATATATATATATATATATATATATATATATATATATATATATATCCATTTGTGTATAAAATCGTGTGTGTGTGTGTGTGTATGTATATATATATATATATATATATATATATATATATATATATATATATATATATATATATATATATATATATATATATATGTATGTATATGTATATGTATATATATATGTATATGTATATATATATATAAATGTATATGTATATATATATATATATACATATATATAAATATATATGTATGTATATATATATATATATGTATGTATATATATATGTATGTATATGTATATATATGTATATGTATATATATACATATATATATGTATATATATACATATATATATATATATATATATATATATATATATATATATATACATATATTTACATATATATACATATATACATACATATATACATATATATATACATATATATATATACATATATATATACATATATATATATATATATATACATATACATATACATATATATATATACATATATATACATATATATATATATATATATATATATATAACATTTGTGTATAAAATCATAAATGGATATATATATGAATAGAGGGTTGTTCTAGTTCGAATCTATTATTTTTGTTATATTGTCTCTACACACATGGAAATTGTTTTATGATTTAATTCCCCATGGAGTTTATCCATTCTAAGATTAAATGATGTTCATGTTTCATTAGCCTACTAGGAGCATACATCATTTTATTATTGCAAGGTTGCACACTTCATTATGTGTAACTCTATGTTATTGTCTTATTATGATTGGACTGATCCCACCTGTAAGTATTTTATATCTACATGGAAGCATAGAAATAATTTTTGTTTGAGTGTCTTGGTTTTCTATTAGTTTGTTTTGTTACCATATTATTGCATAAATGTTGTGTTGGTCTTTTAAATGTGATTATGTTTTATTTCCACACTATGTTTGGGTGTGACTATGTTGAACCCCATGGTAGTTGGTCACTTTATGACTATGTTTGGGTGTGACTATGTGTAACTATGGTTTTTTTTTCTTGTCACTTTATTTAATATAACCTTAGGAAATAGGGAAGTATTATTGTCTTATAAGATTTATATATAAACTCCTTTCTTTTTCTTTCGTTCGTATGCTAAGCTGTAAAGATATTGTATGGTTTATGGTTATATTAATTATCGATGTCTTCTCTCATGTGTTACATTCTTACTTGTCTTATTTTTATTTAGGTTTTTTAATCACTCCTTTGACTACGTGAAATATAATCTTGACTAGAATATTTACAATAACATTAAATTAGGACTGTCATTATTAACTACATTGATGGGTAGTATTACCTATAACTAGGTTTATATTTTATATTGTGTTTATAATGGCATAATGAAATGATTTATGTTAGTTGTGTTATGTTGTGAATTGTTAATTGTTAGACTATGTTTTGGCCATTTTATTGATAGTCAATAGGGTTATTATTACCTCATTTACATCTTAGGTCTACTATGTTATTCATTTGCACCAAAGATGTTGTATGCATACATGTTGTTGATTTTGTGTGTGTGTGTGTGTGTGTGTGTGCGCGCGTGCGCGTGTGCGTGTGTGTAACATCACTTAATGTTGTCTCAAAGCTAGGATGTATATGTTGGTTGTGTATGTTTTCATGTGGTCTTAAGTTTCGTTCGGTTCTTGGTATCCATGACATTGTTTTTAAATCATTAAGTTATGATGATTTATTGAGTTTTGGGAATTAAACTTGATTGTGTTTGATAGTTTGGGTGTATTACTTTTGAAGGCATGTTTAATTATCTTTTGTTGTTTGATTGACTTCAAACTCAATTTTTTTAAGTGTAATGAGCATAATTAGTCTTATTCATCTAGACTTGAGAGGATATTGAAAATGTTTGAAGGAGTTTTGTTTAGCTTTATGAGATGTTTTATTTTTATCAAACCTTTAACTTCATAATAATGTATAATCTAGTTTGATTTACTATTTTATTGATTCAACAGTTAGATTGAATATATTAAGCTATTTTAAATATTTTGTGTGGTTCATTTAATTGGTTATCTATTGTCTTGTTACCATTCCTAGACTAGACTTGAATAGATAAATGGGTGCATTATATATTTTGGTAGTTTAAGGTTGACCATGACTTGGATGGGGATCCAAGGTGGTTATTTAAAAATATATATAATGAATTATATTTATTCCATTCTATGTCATTCAGAAACCTATATTAACCTTCCCCTTCCTGATCAATATTTCTGATAGATTAATTATTCTCATCTCACTTCAAAGTGGTAAAGTTGTCTTCATGTATTCTTTTGTTTTGAGATGTCTCTTTTGTTGAAAACCTGATTATTCAAAATTCACTTCATATTCTTGGTTACTATAACCACCATCTTGTTGATAGTTTTAGTGGTGAGGGCTAATGATGGTTGAGCTCATAAGGCTAGTTGGGTGGGTTTTTACTGATCAGTTCATTCATATTCAACTCCATGATTCAATGACTTGTACACACGTAATATAATGTAGTAACAATATAAGTTGTTATGTTACTTAGTATATTTTGTTATTATTGATATTTAGATAGTATTCAATAATTTATTATATTTGGTTAGAATTGACATTGAATTAGTTAGGAAACAATCTTTATTAGATAAATTGATCATATTAAATGCTAACCTATGTTTTTAATGACCTACATAACTAAAATAGAAGATGAACATTTCCTAAGTGTAAGATAGTTAACAGTTGAAGGTGATATACTTCAAGTATAATAAATTAACTAATTGATTTTGACTTTCCTATAGATTAAGCATTCAAATATTAAATATAGAATTATTATTCCAATGTAAACTTATGTCTAAATTAGATCTATTACAAACTACAATATTGTGATTAATCTATATAATTATTATCATGTTGATTCATTAGATTAGATAAAAAATTGGGATACTCAAATTGATCTATCGAAGTTGTGTTTAATAAGATTTACTTAAATGTTTATACCAGTATTTTAACCACATATCATGTATATATGGTTTGAATTCAAAGAGAAAAATAATCTTTGATTATACTATATAGTTAAATCATAATTACATTGTGTTGGGGATTCATCATTACATAGTCTCAAATTAAGCATGAAAACTAAGATAAATAGATTTATTGGGACTATCACATTATGTAAATGGTAAATTCATATACATATATGTACATGGATCTCTTCGTCATTTTTAACAATGCATAAACTATTCAAAATTCTATTAATTAATTTGTGTGTGAATAAATTTGAATCCTTCATTTTATCATGCATTTTAGACACACTTGGTTGTGTACAAGGTATATATGTTCCATACATATATGATTTTAAGAATATTAGTTTATTTCCCTAAGATATATATATATATATATATATATATATATATATATATATATATATATATATATATATATATATATATATATATATATATATATATATATATATATATATATATATATATATCTTAGGGAAATAAATTAATATTCTTAAAATCATATATGTATGGAACATATATACCTTGTACACAATTCATAAACTATTCAAAATTCTATTAATTAATTCGTGTGCGAATAAATTTGAATCCTTCATTTTATCATGCATTTTAGACACACTTGGTTGTGTACAAGGTATATATGTTCCATACATATATGATTTTAAGAATATTAATTTCTTTCCCTAAGATGTGTGTGTGTGTGTGTGTGTGTGTGTGTGTGTGTGTGTGTGTGTGTGTGTGTGTGTGTGTGTGTGTGTGTTGCAAATATATGATCCAAAAATTAATATTTTCATTCATATATTAGATAAAAAATGGATTAAACGTTAACTTACATCCTTTATTAATCAAGATGTTTTGAAATGTATGTAAATATTCCTACATAAAATGATCATATGGTTAAGTGAAATAATTTAAATGAAATTAATATAATGAATTAGTATAAGGAAAGATTCATTTTGCATAACTCTCCTACTCCATTTGATGATTCTAGAAATATAAACAAAAACTTGCACACGTGCTAATTTATTTTATTTAGGCTATATGTGTTCTCACTTTCCCTTCCATTAGATAAACATAATTGCCTTAATGCCATTGGATTTACCAATAGAGAGATTTCTAAGAGTTACTTAAGTGGAACATTTAATTTGGGTTCCACTCAACTTGGAACTTGGTGGTATTTTGTTTATCTAAAGTGTGTTGTATTTTGTCTACTTTGATTATTTATGTTGGTTTAATTTACTTGTTGCCCTCATCTAGTCTATTGAAATATGCAGTTAGTTTTTGAATGCACTGATTTATTAGGCATATATTTACTTACATAATAACATAATATTGTATAGAAATAATTAATTCTTTTCTTATATAATGATATGAAAATGGCTTAGTTATTGATTGAATACATAATATTGTCTTCTTTTGAAATAATCAGATAATCAAGGTTTAATTAATTAGACACCTTAGATGAAAAATATCTTAGCCTCTCTTATTTCAAATATATCATTGGCCATACCAATTTAATGGTTGTATGAATCTAGTTCTTGACTTCCTAGAGGATAACAATGTTGATCATAACTATATCATTCATCACATCATAAGTAATGCCACTCATATTAGTAAGCATATGATGTATGCATTATCTATATAAGTAGTATGGTGTCCTCAAAGGTCATGCATGATTTATGAATTTGGTTGTTGGCACTATAAACCTTATATTTTAAATAGGTTTATCTTTATGTAATAATTTTTTATGTTGCATGAATGATTATAAATTCTCATGTGTTGAATTGATTTCAAATTGATATTTATGTTTACTTGTCTAAATTATGTTTAAATATAAGGATAGTGACTTGTACCTTTAACATAGACCTATTTTAACTTGAATGATAACTTAGGATAATAGAGTTATCCTTCTTGGTTAAACTAATCCTTTAACTTAACCATCCTTGAATGAGACTAAAACCCACTGAGGAGAGTGAGGTACTTACTTAGGGTTAGGGACCTAGAAATAGTCTTATATGGAAGTACAAGTACCACATATGAAACTTGGGTCTTATCCATGTACGCATACATCAATACACCCCAAACCAATAAAACATATGATATAATAACATATTTCACCTTCTATATGTGTTTACCTCTAGCTAATTACCTCAATTCACCTCCTTTAGTTTCAATTGCATGTATGTTAGTATAATAAACATTTAGGCCTTTTGTTAGCAAGAGAGGTAATTAGGTCTAACACATCCAAAATGTACTCTAATGTACTATTCTAATTATTTTGGGGGGTTATTCTATCTTGTATTAGAGTATTTTTTATACTCTAGGGAACTTTGGGAATAAGTTTTATTCTTATCATTTATATTCTAATGACTTATCACTTGTACTTCTCAGGATGGTTAAAACATGATCAATTGGAGGAAACATACATGGGAAACATTTTAATATCAACCTAGTTAGGGGTAGAGGTATATGATTAAGAAGGTGTCACCATATCCACATCCCTATTCATAACCGAGAAGAGCTGCCCATAAATAATACTAACAAAAATAGAGGTACCCAATGATGGAGTAGTCAATGGGAATCTAATTGAAAATCATGAGGAGATCCTCAGTGTCATATTTATGGGATTTAATACCTTACAAAGAAATATTGATAACCAAGATAAAAGGTTGAACAATCTTGAAGGGATATCCTAAGAGGAAATACCCAGATTGGAAATGGGGTAGGTAGAATCACCTATAATTCAAGATATAACTTTGACTATTATTGACCCAATAATCAAAGAGTTAAATAAGCTTCCACCACTTACCTTTTTAGGTGAGGAATTAGGTGATGTAGCCAATGCATGGCTGGTACACTTTCATAAATACTTCACCTTTCATAACATGCCATTGTATGTGAATGACAGGGTGAGAGCCTACCAGCTAGTTGGTCTTGTATTTTTATGGTGGAATCAGCTTTGTGTTATTCAAGGATATTAGCACTTGAACATGTCTTTGTTTGTTTTTGAGACTTGGTTTCATAAAAGATATCTAAATGTAAACTATAAGGAGAATAAATTCACTAAGTTTCAGCTTTTGAAGTAAGAAAATATGTTTGTTTCTAAGTATGAGAATAAACTTCTAAAATTATTTCATCATGTGAACTATATGCATGATGAAGATACCAAGATTACTAAGTTCAAACATGATCTCAAGGAAATAATGATTCATGATATAAATATGAAAAATCCAATGAATTTGGTTATAATAATTGAATTAGTATATAGGGCTGAGGAAAAAGAAAAGTCTCACCAAAAAGCAAGACAAGAATTTAAGACAAGCATGTAGCAGTCTAAAGCAAAGAACCTTTCTCCCACGAAAAAGAACTTCTAAAAATTAGATCATAACCATAGGATTTTTGGTGGCACTAAAAATTTAAACATGTTTTCTAATCAGAAAATAAATTTCAAGTCCCACGGATCCTCTAAATTTGGTTCTGACAAGAAAGAACAACATCAAAATAGCTAATGTGGACTGGACATAGATGCAAATATTCTTCTAGTAACATCTTATAGACATATTATTTTTTGGGAATGTAGAAAAAACCACTATAAAAAATATTGTCCTAAACTGAAATTAGGCCAAATAGTGAATCATAGGCTATATGCTACTATTGATAATCATAATGCTAATTTTCAGACCACTCCAATTCAAACCTGAGGTACAATTAATGGTTTTCCTTTGACTTTATTGATTGATTCAATTGAAATAGAATTATTTTTTCCCCATTTTATTGTAAGTAAATGTAATATTAAACCCATATTAATAAGAAAAGGTTGACAGGTTGAGTTTGGTACTAGCAAGAACGTGCAGATTAATGAGTGCTTAGATCAAGTAGAATTAGATCTTGGTATTTTTACGACCAAGGTGAATATTTTTCTCACACCTTTAGGGTGTTATGATCTCTTATTTGGGATGGATTGTATACATGAATATTAAACCACACTTTATTATGTGGGAAAAAGATAAAAATGCCCCAATGACCTTGGCCAAATTATGGAATTGCATGCCATGCAATGGTTTGCAAAATGTAAAACTCTCTTAGCCCTATAACTTAAAAGAGTTGTTAGAAAAGGATGCAAGTTCTATGTAGTCCAAATACAAATAATTATCAAAGGAAAAGGAGTTTTTTTATTTATATTTTACCATTTTAATGGAGTTTATGGATGTCTTCCTCAAGAAAGTACCTAGTTTATCACCCTAATTTTAAGGCAAATTTTATCTACTAATATCATACCTCAATTTGCCCCTATTTGTAAATCACCCTATTGAATGAATGTGGATAATTTAAAATAGTTAAAATTTTAAATGAAAGAAGTTTTGGATAGTGAAAGCATCTATCCAAGTGTCTCCTTGGGGTGCTCTAATTCTCTTCATGAAGAAGAAGGATAGCACATTAAGGAGTTGCATTGATTACCCCATGTTAAATAAGGTCATAATAAAAAAATATTTTTATATGCCTTGGATTGGTGAATTATTTGACCAAATGAAGGGTGTTTTAGTCTTTTCTAATTTTGACTTGAGATTAGGCTACCATCAGTTGATAATCAATGAATATGACATTCATAAAACAACTTTTAGAACTCAATATTGGCACTATGAATTCATGATTTTACCTTTTGGCTTAACCAACACACCTAAATATTTCATGAATCTTATGAATAACATATTTAGAGACTTCTTGGATAACTTTTTGCTAGTTTTTTAATGACATTCTCATTTATTCCAAAAATGACACTGATCATCATTAACACCTTCATTTAGTCTTCCAAAGACTAAGACATAATAAGTTGTATGGTAAACACTCAAAATGTGAATTCTATGATTCTCAACTTCATTATTTATGACATATTCTTTCCAAATAGGGCATCACTATTGACCCCACGAAGATTAAAGCTATTCAAGATTGGACTATCTCTACCAATGTGTATGATGTATGCAACTTCATGGGTTTGGTTGGTTATTACTGGCATTTTATTAATAACTTTTCTAGTGTGGCTTATCCCAATACCTCTTTACAGTCCAAAGGTAAGAAATTTTTGTGGACCCCTTAGTGTGAGGAAGAATTTAAAAATATGAAAGTTTAGCTTACAACAACACCTATTTTTTTAATACAATACCCAAATGGTAACTTTAAAGTTTGAGATGATGATTCTAATGAAGGTTATGTAGGCATCTTGACTAAGATGGAAAAGTTATCACTTATAAGTCATGAAAATTGAAATATCATGAAAAGAACAATCCTACGCATGTTATGGATCTTGGTGCAATTGTTCATACACTAAAAATATAAAAACATTTCCTACTGGGAAAGCCTTTCAATGTGAAATCTAATTAGCATAGTCTTGAGTATTTATTTTCTCAATAAGATTTAAATGCATTCCAATGTAGGTGGATGGAATTTTTAATCAATTTTGACATGGACATATCATATGTCAAAAGCAAGGAGAATCATGTGGCTGATGTGCTCAATAGACACATGTAACTTGATGACTTATTAGTGTTTCAAAGAAATTTTAGATGTTTTTTTTTTTTAATAGTAGCTTGCTTATGAATTATGCCATGATGTAAGAGTAGGTTTGGTTGGTGAGCCTATAGAAAATATATTTACTTAATTTTCTATTATAATAGATGTACTTATAAGGCATAAAGGCCAATATTATGTACCTAGTTTGGGTGAATTGAGAAATTATGTGCTTAATGAAATGCATAAAATACCTTATTATTCTCATCTCGAGGTTACAAAGATGATGCATGAGCTGAAAAACATTTATTTTTTCGCTTGAAATGAAGCATGATGTCACTAAATTTATAGCAAAATGCTTAGAATGTCAATAGGTTAAGTTGAGTATTTCCATCTAGGAGGGTTGTTGTACGCTCATGATATTCGAAGAGATAAGTGGGTTTTATTCTCTCTTGATTTTATCACAAGATTGTTAGAATCATGTAGCAATCATGATACAATCCTTGTGGTGATTGATAAAACCACTAAAGTTAGCCACTTTATTGTTGGAAACTTAATTGATGATGCTTCTATGTTTGTAGAATGCTTAGTGAAGGAAGTGGTTAGACATCATGGCATAGCTGAAGTGATAATATCATATTGTGACAAGTTATTTAATTCAAGGTTTTGGCATACATTGACTGCATCCTTTAGAACAAGCCTAAATTTCAATTCTTCATATCATATATAAATGGAAGGTAAAATGGAAAGGTTTAACCAATTGGTTGAAGATATGTTGTATATATATATGTAATGGATCAAAAAATTAAATGGGAAGACTACCTCAATCTATTTAAATTTACATACAATAATTCCTACTATTATGTTGTAAATATTGCTCCATTTGAAGCTCTACATGGGCATAAATGCATTACACCACTTTCTTGAGACACCATGGAAAATAAAGCTATTGTTAGACTTAATTTGCAATTGGAATATGATATGTAGATGGAATTAATAAGGCAAATTTTGAAAATATATTCTGATAGGCAAAAGATCTATGTAAATACAAATAGAACCCCACGATAATTCAACATGGGAGATAAAATTTTTCTACGTGTTAGACCTTAGAAAAGCTCTATAATGTTTGTCAATGCTTCCAAGTTAGCTCCAAAATTTTTTAATCCTTTTGAAATTATGAAAAAGATTAGCCCTATTGATTAGCACCGGGACTTCCTCCTTCTCAATCAAGTATTGAAAATGTATTTCATGTCTCTTTACTAAGAAATTATATACCTTATCCATCTCATGTTTTGGATTAAAATCATTTACAAGTCATGGAAGAGGAAATGATCTAGATGAAACTAATGAGAATCTTCAAACATCACATCATTATGCTATGTAATATAGATATACAACTGTTTTTGGTATAATGGGACTTTCTAAGCAAAAGAAGTGTTAGTTGGGAAGATGTTCATATTTTCAAATAGCATTATGCATGGATTTTTGACAAAGTTATCAGAATGACTCCCATTCAAGAGGGGAAGGATGTTAAGATCCCACTTTTTTATAATTTTTTTTCTATTAAGACATTCTTATTATTATTGTTAAACTTTTTATTGGTTGTTATTTCGGTTGGACTATATGTAGTGTTTGTTGTAGTGGTATTGGGTTGCATGTTTAATTTTGTACTTGATAATTACATAAAAATATTATCATAATTGATAATATTATGAATTCGTATTGTTTTATCAATTTTTGATATGGTACAATTGATGTCCTTTTTTATGGTTGAAGGTTCTATCAATGAGCTAGGTAGATATTAAAGATTATAATCCCAAAACTAAAGGAATTTTGAGCAAGTCAAACATGTCTAATAGCTATACTTGTTTGGTTTCATTTTCTATCCTTCAGACAACTTGATTTCTCATTATGATTATCAATTATCGACATTGGTCCTTATACTTATTGTTGTTATGGTTGTACTTTACCTGGTCACTTTTGGTGAATGTTATCCTTGTTGAATGTTGTTATTACCATTACCTATCATTATTGTTATTATAAACATATTATTTTTTCTGTTGGGTGAATATTTTGTTAGCCAACTAACTGGTTACCAAAATAGTTCCTATCAACATAGCATAGGGAGATTGGTCATCCAATGTTGCAGATTTACCACATCCAAAGGGGACAAATCTCTCCTCTCATCAAGGGGAGGTTCCCTATTAATATGCAGAGGCTATATACTATAGAAATAAGTATAAAGTAGGACATGAGGGTAGGATAAACTATCCATCTCTCTTCTTTCAAAGATGATGCTAACAAATAGAGAAGAAATCTTGGGTGATTGGTGAAGGTACTTCTCTTCTTTCAGAAGTAACATTCAACAAAGAGCCAAATCCCTTCCTGGATAGTAGAAATCTTGGTGAAGTCACAGAAGGCACTTCTCTTCTTTCAAAAGTGCTTGTTCTTGCAAGAAATAGAAGGAGTTTCTGGTAGTGACAAGTAACTAGTAACCAAGTACAAAGTAACCAACATCTTGAAATGTAGCACAAATATCCACCTTGACTACCCAAGAGTGAGATACGAATAACAATGGGGGCACAAAGTCATCCCAAGGTCCTTTACATAGAAATAGAAAATAAAAACACACACTAAAGACAATTACAGATAGCACAAAGTCTTCCACAATTGACTTTAGGACACCTTCCTGATTACTTCTACTAGTTCTACTTGTTAGATCAAATAAAAAAGAATTCTCCTAGGAAATAGACATAAGAACAATTTCCTAAAATAGCATAAGCTATAACATCACAAAGTCTACAAGTCACTTGCTTTCTCATTCAGATAAAATAATATGAACTACAATCTGAGCTCAAAGTCTCAGTATTCGCCTTTCAATTTGGGTAGAGTTTTGCTTCTAGTAACGGGAAGATCTCCTTTACAAATGAGAGATATTATAATCTTATAGTAACTATGTAAGGATTGGCACTTTTTTCAATGGGATGGCCCATGTTGTAGTCAACATCTTTAATGCGCCTTCAGTCCTATCTGGAGAGACCATGCTGAGAACAGTGCAATACCATAACTATGGCGTGTTCCTTCATCTAATATGTTCTTTCCTTCGTATGGACTGTTTGGTCCTTTTCCAATTTGTCTTTACTTCATGGAAGAAAAATAGGCTGCATCCTTGGTTTGGTGCGCTTTAAAGTCTACTTGATCTACTATTTCACCTACTAGAAATAACTCTTTCAAAGATATTTCTAGTCCTTTGCATCGATCTTCTCTTCCTTGTAGCAATTTGAGTCTTCAAGATCTCTTTTTATTTAATCACTTGATTCATGTTGAACCTTGAACCCATTGAACCATTGAAAGTTCATTGATTCATTGGTTCATTTTATCTCTTTTATTCTATCGATGCTTGGTTCAATCGCTTCTTCGCTCCTTGGTTGAACCATCACTTTAATTAAACTTGCCCTTGGAATCATCCATGCTACTTATTTCTCCTTTATATCCCTTTTTGTCTAAGTCTTTGGGGGGTCCTTTTCACATCTTTGACAAGTGGCGAGTCCCGCTATTATGAGACTCATTAGAAACTTACAAAAAAGGGGATCCATGACATGTCTCTTCAAAATGGGAACATGGATGTAAACTCTTGTCATGTTCCACTGAGTCATAATAAGACACGTGACATATTCCACTTAAGTTATAGAAGCTTTAGAAACCTTTGGGGGTCTTGCGGAAGATGACATGTGGTAGCTTCCACTCTGCACTTCATATTTTTCCATTGGGCATTTTTTTGTGGTCTTTTCTCTTTAGTCGAGCTTTTCCTTTGGACAAAAGTCTGAAGGAATTCCTTCAGGCTCTGCCTTAGTCATTTTCCCATAGAAAATACTTCCAAAATAATTCTAATGGCTCTTTCTCTTAATAATTTCCTTCAGTCAAAAAGTCCAAAGGAAATGTTCTCTATTGGCATTTGAATAAATCCAAAGGAATTCTATCTTTTTGGTCAGTTGCTTCGACCCTTGAACCAATGTTGCCTACCCTCCGCAAGGCCATTTGTTCCTTCAGCCTTAGGGCAATCCCTTGACCCTGTCGATTGAAAGGTTCAATAGTTCAATCAGTTCAATCCCTTTATGTGGCTAAGTCCTTTGTTTTGTTGAACCAAATGCATTGAACCAAATGGTTGTTGAACCTATTAAACCATTAAACCTTTTGAACCTTTGACAAAGTGCTTAACTCTTATCGATGGACATTTTTGATTGAACCAAGGCACTAAACCAATCCCAAAAATGACTAAGTGTCAAAAACTAGTTTTTTTGATTGAACTTGCCTACAGAAGCCTTTGAACTTGTAGAAATGAACCTACCTGTAGAGTTCGTAGAAACCAAGTCCATACTTTTTTCTAACCTTAAAAGAGTTTGTAGAAATCTAGCTTGCGGAGTGTATAGAAATGAACCTGCAAAGTCTATAGATTTGAGCCTACAGAGTCCATAGATTTTAGCCTATAGAGTCTGTAGATTTATGAAAAGCTTGAAGAATGAAGAACCTAAAAGCTCAGAACAATTTTTGAAAGGGGAAGAGAGGATTTTGGTCTGTAAGACCAAAATATTTCAAATGTTGTCCAAAAATGAGTAATATTTTAGGGGGACAATAGCTGGCTCCATTTGGGAAACTTCCTTCAATTGAAAACTTGGAACAGCTGAGGGGAGTAGAAACCAGAATCTCTGGTACCTTAAAGTATGCCATTGGGCTATGGAGTCATGCTACCCAAAAAAAAAAGGCTCCAAAAAATGAAAATGAAAAGCACAAAATAAAACTAAAGACTATACAAATATACATATGTACAGATGATCTTATCTAATGCCACAAGGTTTCAATTGCTTCAAATGTTGCCCACTGTGAGATAGTGAAAATGGTGTGCCATCCTAATAAACTAGCAAGAAACCATTTTGTCCCTAGAAATAGTGACAGGCAAATGGAGCTATCCACCAAGAAACCAATTTTTTGCATTTTCCTCTTGGTTCTTTCCTCTTCTTGTCCCATGGTGGGATGTGGTCTTCTCTCTAAAAACTGTAACTCCTTGTTCTCTCTGTGAAGAGTTCCTTTTGCTGACTTTGGAATATAGAAGTATGGTCCACCACCATAGCTTATTATTTTGTTGGTTCAATCCAGCACATGATTTTATTGTCAACATTAAACTCTTGATAAACCATCAGCTCAACATCTCCTTTGGTGTGAAGGATTTTGATTTCTTCATCCTGATTAGTTTTCAATTTGAGTAATAAAGATCTGCATCTAGCTATGTAAGAATTACTACCATCAGATTCTAGGATCCAAGCATCATTATAAGCTAATCTTCTATCATATTTCTCTTCATCAGGGATGGAAGATCCTTCTTGATTTGTACTACACCCTACCAATTCTTCTAATGCTTGATTTGGATCAAATCCTAGATTACCAGTGATGGGACTTTGATTAGCTGAGACATGAGCATCCTCTATGGTCAAGGAGTAATTACCCCTGCCTGATGGCTCAAACAAAATTTGAGTTGTAGGGGCTAATGTTTGGGTGACCACAATTTTTACCTCAGATAGGTCCACACCTAGCTCTTCACCAAGGTTTAACTGCTCAAGATTGGATTGCAGGGATTCAAACTTAGTCATTTAATTTCTGGATTCCTTGACATGATCAATCATGTCAAATGACTGAGTTGGATTTGGAAGAGAGGATGGGAGTTCATCCTTTTTGTTTTTGGGAAGGGGAGGACTGATATGCATGGTAGGTTGTGGAGCTAAAAGCTTCACTGATGCAAACAAGGGAGGAGGTTACTGGGTGTCACAGTCACTGATGTTGGTTAGGCTGACCGATGTTGGCCAGTGGTGGATAGGAAGCAACTGACATCGGTCAGGATTCAGCTGACATCGGTCACCTCTAGGCAGACAGGGACTAATGTCGATTGCCTGTGCGGTTCTAGAACTTCTTGTTGATGAATAGTTAGTTAACGAACTGGTTGTTTGCATGTAAGGAGGCCAATTATAGACTTGAGCTATAGATTTATTATTGTAATTGGATGTCTAATTATTGTTTATATGAGATCTATTTAAGAGACTCATGGGCTGTATTGTTAAGTGTGCTAGAGAGTAAGAGAGCAAAATTATCTCCTTCAGAGTGAAGAGAGCATGGTGTGTTCCTCCTAGTGCTACAGTGCCAAGTGTGGGTGTTGGTTTGGAGAATCAAAAGGGTTCTTCATGTATGTATGATCTTGGTCAGCAATTGTGCAAGGCCATGTTAGGAGATCTACATGTGGTAAGTAAGATCATTGATTTTTAGGTGTATGTGTGTGCGAGATCTAGGTTTGCAAGTGTGCAAAACTAGATTGATTTGCAGGTGTGCAAGATCAGGGAGGTCAACAACACAATAGGTAGCAAGATTAGGCAGGATCTACTTAGAGTATGGTGTGTACTCAGTTGGAGAGTAATAGAGGAAGGCAAGGTAGACCCTTCCAAAGTAAGATCATTTGAGTTACAGGTTGTTGCAAGTTCATGGGAGATCTACTTGGAGTGCATTGTGTACTCAATTGAGTATGTGTGTATACTCGATGTACTGGCAGTAGTGGATACTGACTGGTTGGAGGTGAACACCAACCCTGTGTTTGAGTTGTGTGTTGGAACTGTAACTGAGAGAGTGAGCTCTTGAAATTGAATTACTGTACACTTGGTGTGGGAAGCCTATAAGGTGTGGAAGAGTGTGGCATCTCTTCAGTTGTAATTCTTTTCTGGAAGAGTATAAATATAATTGGGTATTGTCTCTCATATTCTGTGTTATTTCTAAATTCTAGTTACTTGTTACTTTTAGTTTAATTCTGCATGTTTAGTTGCTTGGTAATCAATTGTGTGCTCTGTAATCCCAATAGAGTGGTATCAGAGCAGTTTGTTGTTCTAGATTCCTAACAATGCGAAGTTGAAGTAGAAGGTGTAGAGATGTTTAATGTACTAACCTTCTTGGCAATCATTGGGTCCTTTGACTAGAAAGTAAGAGCAGTTCTTTGCTCAATAATTGAAATTACTAGTTGGGGTCGTTCCTCTATCTTCTCTTTGTTGGCCTGCTGGGCTGACTGATTCTCTCACCTGGTGAATACTGCATATGATCCTTTGACTACTTCACCTTCACTTTTGGGTTCATCTTGGAAATTTAAGAAATCAATGTGGGAGTCACCAGCTAATTCTTCTAGATCCTCCTTGAAGAGATCAGTGCCATTTTCTTGCTTAAACTTAGGTTAGAAATAGGAAACATGTTTTTTTTCTAGATATCCAACTATTGAGTCGGTTAGAGGTGCTTTAAGGGTAAGGTCCCTTTGTGGGGGAGGAAGATGATCTAGTTTCCCTTGACTTTTGGCAGCATTGCATTGATATGGCTGATTGGGGAATGTCCTCATTGGCATATATTTATATAGAGGAGTAGAAGACATACCTCGTGCCATTTGCCTTTTCAAGGCTAGCAATTCATTTTCCAGCTTTTGTACCATTAGGTCAATGGTGGTTGTGTGCGACTATTCAAAAGATGAAGAGGGTTTACCTATGTTAGGATCTCTCCTTATCTTTCCTGCCAAGATAAGGTCATCTTCTAGCTTAGTAGCCAAGTCTTGAGTAGCCTCAAGGTCCATGTGTCTAGCCCGTCTCAATAGAAAACTCACTTCAAGCAGCTGTGAGTCCATGAAGAAACACTTGAGATTTTGAGGTGTCAGATGGGTGATCATGGGAATCATGTGCCTCAGCTTATTGAACTTGGTAATAAAATCCCTCATAGGCTCATGAGGTTCCTTCTTCATCTATGTGAGCTGGGCTAGCAAAGCATGTGCATCCTCTATAGGCTTGAACTTGGCTTCAAACATGGCTTTAAGGGTATCCCAGTTAGTCACTAATCCAGCTTGCAAATGGTAGAATCAGTTTGTAGTAGCACCTTGTAGTTTCTCCATAAAAACCCTGACTGCCATGTCTTTGAATTCCACCCCTATCACAGCATAGGCTATGCTGAAGGCTACAATGTGTTCATCAGGGTGAACTATCCCATCACCAAAGAATTTGGGAAAATTATTTCTTGAACTATGTGGGAGTTCATATAGAGGTGGAGTCAAGTTAAGTGGGCCAAAAGACTTACCCCGGGGGCCTCGAACTGCCATGATTTAATTATGAAAAATAGGGATAAAAAATCTAGGTGGAGTGGCCAGATTGCAAAACAAAAATGAAAAAGAACTATCTCTCCTTCAGCTTGAGGCTTGAGGCTTCAAACTACGCACTCTTTCCCAGTAGCTTTGGTTTTGTAGACCAGATAAAATAACAGAAGTGGAGGAAGATGGTAAGGCTATAATGATAATGGGTAAGACATGGAATGGAGTCACTAGAGTCTATAATGGATAAGGGTTATAATGATTATGGGTAAGACATAGGTGATGTTTCAATCTAAAACTTGAGGTTCCAAATTTCACAAAATTACTGTATCCCCAGTGGAGTCACCAAAAATTGTTGGGTGAATATTTTGTCGGCTAGCTAACTGGTGACCAAAATAGTTCCTATCACCACAACATAGGGAGATTAATCATCCAATGTTATAGGTTTACCACATCTAAAGGGGACAAATCTCTCCTCTCATCAAGGGGAGGTTACCTATTAAATATGTGGAGGCTACTATATAAATAATCAAAAAGTAAGACACGGGGTAGGATAAACCATCCATCTCTCGTCTTTCAGAGATGATGCTAACAAACAGATGAGAAATCTTGGGTGATTGGTGAAGGTACTTCTCTTCTTTCAAAAATAATATTTAACCAACAGCCAGATCCCTTCCTAGATAGTAAAAATCTTGGTAAAGTGACAGAAGGCACTTCTCTTCTTTCAAAAGTGCCTGTTCTTGTAGGAAACAATAGGAGTTTCTGCTAGTGACAAGTAACTGGTAACCGAGTACAGAGTAACCATCAGCCTGTAAGTTAGCACAAAGTCTCCACCTTGACTTCCCTAGAGTGAGATATGAAGAACAATGGGGGCACAAAGTCATCCCAAGGTCCTTTACACAGATATAGAAAATAAAAACACACACTAAAGACGATTGCAGATAGCATAAAGTCTTCCACAACTGACTTCAGGACACCTTCCTGATTACTTCTACTAGTTCTACTTGTTAGATCAAATAAACAAAAATGCCCCTAGGAAACAGACATAAAAACAATTTCCTAAAATATCACAAGCTATAATAGCACAATGTCTGCAAGTCACTTGCTTTCTCATTCAAATAAAATAATATGAACTACAATCTAAGCTCAAAGTCTCAGTATTCACCTTTCAATTTGGGTAGAGTTTTGCTTCTGGTAATGAGAAGAGCTACTTTATAAATGAGAGATATTACAATCATATAGTAATTACACAAGGATTGGCATTTTTTTCCATGGGATGGCCCATGATATAATCAACGTCTTCAATGTACCTTCGGTCTTATCTGGAAAGACCATGCTGAGAATAGTGCACTGCCATAACTATTGTGTGTCCCTTCATCTAATATGTTCTTTCCTTGGTATGGACCATCTAGTCCTTTTCCAATTTGTCTTTACTTCATGGAAGAAAAATATGCTACATCATTGGTTTGGTGCGCTCAAAAGTCTACTCAATCCACTGTTTCACCTACTAGAAATAACTATTTCAAAGATATTTTTGGTCCTTTGCATTGATCTTCTCTTCCATGTAGTAATTTGATTCTTTGGGCTCTCTTTTCAATTGATTGCTTAATTCATGTTGAACCTTGAACTCATTGAACCATTAAAAGTTCATTGGTTCATTGGTTCATTTTGTCTCTTTTGTTCTATGGTTGCTTAGTTCAACGCTTCTTCGCTCCTTGGTTGAACCATTGCGTTAATTGAACTTGCCCTTGGAATCATCCATATTTCTTCTTTTTCCTTTATATCCCTTCTTGTCTAAGTCTTTGGGGGGTCCTTTCTGCATCTTTGACAAGTGGCAAGTTCTACTATTTTGAAACTCATTAGAAACTTACAGAAAATGGGATCCATGACACGTCTCTTCAAAAGGGGAACACAGATGCAAACACTTGTTACATTCTTCTGAGTCATAACAGGACACGTGACGTATTCTACTTAACTTATAGAATATTTAGAAACCTTTGGGGGTCTTGTAGAAGATGACACGTGGCAGCTTCCACTCTACACTTCGTCTTTTTCCATCGAGCATTTTTCTGTAGGCTTTTCTCTTCAGTCAGGCTTTTCCTCCAGACAAAAGTCTGAAGGAATTCCTTCAGGCTCTACCTTAGTCATTTTCCCATAGAAAATACTTTTGAAATAATTCTAATGGATCTTTCTCTTAGTAATTTCCTTCAGACAAAAATTTTGAAGGAAATGTTCTCTGCCGACCTTTGAACAAATCCAAAGGAGTTCTATCTTTTTAGTCAATCGCTTTGACCCATGAACCAATGTTGCCTACCCTCCCCAAGGGTATTTGTTCCTTCATCCCTAGGGCACTCCCTTGAACCTACCAATTGAATGGTTCAATAGTTCAATCAGTTTAATCCCTTTATGTGGCTAAGTCCTTTGTTCTCTTAAACCAAACGCATTGAACCAAATGGCCATTGAACCTATTGAACCATTGAACCTATTGAACCTTTGACGAAGTGCTTAACTCTTGTAGATGGACATTTTTGATTGAACTAAGGCATTGAACCAAGCTCGAAAATGACTAAGTGTTGGAAACTAGTTCTTTTGATTGAACTCACCTGCAAAAGCCTTTGAACTTGTAGAAATGAACCTGCCTGCAGAGTCTATAGAAACCAAGTCTATAGTTTTTTATAACCTTGAAAGAGTCCATAGAAATATAGATTGCAGAGTTCATAGAAATGAACCTATACAGTCTGTAGATTTTAGCTTGCAGAGTCCGTAGATTTATAAAAAGCTTGAAGAATGAAGAACCTGAAAGCTCAGAACAATTTTTTAAAGGGGAAGAGAGGATTTTGGTCTATAAGACCAAAATAGTTCAAATGTTGTCCCAAAAATGAGTGGTATTTTTGGGGGACAACATGTTCCATCTTATGCCAACTCTAATTGTTCCTTTATAAAGGCCCTCATTCTTTTCCACACACCTAATTGGATCCCAGTTACCTATACAGGCACATTACTTAAGACCTACCTGGACCTACCCTTGACACCCCCTTGGAACCTTTGATACTCCATTTCCTTGATCTCACCTTTTGACCCTATAACACCTCATACTAAGGTGGTGGCATGTTATTTAAATTACTTGGTTATATTTTGGAATTGACTTTGTGTTAACATGATTTAATTAACATTTAAATCTTATATTTAAGTCCACTTACATTGATTATGATCAATGTTTAATGAAATTAGTATGGTGGTCAGCATAAACCTTGAGGGTTTAATTTCTAATACATTTGTTTTTCATTAAACATTAGGGTTATCCACTAATCCATGTTCCTATTGGTTGGCAATTGGATTATGGACTGATTTCCCCACACGAGCCATTTATGTCATACTTGGTGGGGGATTTACCTTAGGATATAGAGGAGGATTTCTCTCTCCTCCCATTAAATTCAAATATTGAATGGGTATGGTAAAATGGAAAAAAGGAATGGGGAGTTGTGATAGTGTATGAATCATGTTTATGGGGTTAGGAAGATGGGAGAGAGGTGATGAGAATAATGGAGGATTGGCTTATTTTTAGGGTGTCCATGACAAACCTTGTAGACACACCCAACTTTCTTGTCAATTCTTGAGTTTCTTAGTTTATATCTATATTTTGGTTTTTTATGTAAAATATCAAGTAATTTATATTTTTCTTTCTAGTTATTTTTTTTATGTAAAAATTTGGAAATAAAGTGATGCAAGAGCAACCTATGTGGATGAATCAAATTGATGTTTGACCAAGAAAATTTTGTTTGATTAGTATTTAGTATTAAAATGGCATCCTTAGGATTTCTAAAAGTTCTTAGGATTTATTTCAAGCACCTTCGAATGATTTCCATGTTGTTTAGAAGTGTTGCGATAGGGTAAAAATTCAAGTTTAGATTTTCTTGCCAATTCTCACAATTCGAATGTTTGAATTTGAAAATAATATGTAAGTATTTTTGTCAATTGTTTAGGGGTAATATAATAATAAATGTTTTTAAACATCAATAATAACACCATGGATCTTTACCATGGACTACTGGTCACCCTTGTATAGATATTATACCTTGGCCTTTGTGCTTTTCTTACTAGTTTGTGACTGTTAAGATTTAGTTAGATACATTGCCTTTGATATAAAGTTTGTGAATTTTTTTTTCCATTTAGGTTTTCATTATATAATATAATTAATAATGAATCTAGTCTCAAAAATAATATAAATGATGATTCTTGAGTTTTGAGAATAGATTTGTAACATTGTGTCATATGCATATAATGAAGAATGACTGCATGTTGAGTGTTCAATTGGAAGAAGGTTCAAAATGAATTTGTTTCTTGTGTTTGAATATAATAGGTGAGCTATTTTAATGTTCTTAAATGTATTTAAAATATATTAAATTATTATATTTCATGTTATTTAGTTTTTAAGACATACAATCCTATTTGAAAGTGTATACACAGACATAACTTACAAAAAGTGTAATCAAAGGATATACAGAGGCATCATGATGATGGATATTGATTTTGAAGAGAGAATAATTCACATAGATGCACTAAAATTTTTATAAAGTTTCAAACCATTTTAAGATCAAACATAATATTAATACAATACATGCAAACCCTGAATAGGGTGATGGTGTAGACAAAGGATCAAAGGAAATGTCAAAATATGTATGAAAGAGTTATTGCCATGATTCACTACTAGAAAAAAATGTATAATCAATCTTTTTATAGTTTATAAGGCATCATTTGAATGAGGTTTCTCTAACTTTGATTAAGAGAACCATACAAGTGTGACTATGTATGTAGACAAACTAAAAACGGTGTCACCTTCACACCATCTTAATTCCAACAGTACCCTTAAACCCTCATTGAAACTTCATTCATTCATATAGGTTCATGAAAATATGGTGTTTAGACAATACATGAGAAATTACATTGGGGTCACAACATGGAAACATATATAAAGATTCATATACAACAACTACTAACCTAGGAACATTAAATACAACTTAACTAGGCTATGTACACCTACTTTGATAGTCTTGATTGATCATAACACACATCCTAGGCAATAAGGCTATACTTGCCTTGTTGATGAGCTCTTGGGATTGTAGCCTTGTTGACCCTATCTTTTGAGCATAAATTATCTTGTACTCATTATAACAAAAAACTTTGAATTGATGTAGATACCCAATAAGGAGTAATACAACATATGTGAAATATGGATATTGTTATTTTTACAAATTAGGACTTATGGTGACTATGACAGACCTAATTAGGTCTCTTGAGCACCTTATTTTTGGGTTGATGATATTTTGAGGAGGGAATAAATATTTTAAAACATATGGGAGGTCTAAATTTTCATTTCATAACTATCTAACCAAGAATCATTCATAACCTAACCCTAGGCCATCATCAAATCACCTCATCTCAGTTAGTCTATGCATGCAAGGGCTAAAAGAAAGGTTGAATTATAAAGTGGAATTAACCATTGAGTTAGACCTTGAAACTTTATAAAGTGGACATAAAATCTTGGAACATAAGGATCTCATGTTTTTGAAAGTTTTCACCATTTAGGTTACTAGATCAACAAAGTCCTAGTTTGGGTATAATTAACACATAAATGGAACTATAGAACACATCCTAGGGTTTCAAAAACCCAAATAAATAATGTTTAAATTTATTTTATCTACCCTAAAGACCTAATAAATCATAGTGAAGAAATAAATTAATTAAACCCTCACTGTCATCCTCTCCTTCACTGTCTTTTTTCTAACTCCATAACATAGCCAACAGGGAAGGATAAAAAAAAAGCTTAAAAACTATCTTCAATCCACACCAATATTTATTTCATCTCTTCAAATCCTTGATACATATTATTCACATTAAAAATTCATGTATATCATTTTATCCCTCATTTTGGAACTCAAATCCTATTCTAGACCTCACACAACTAACTCCATAAATGGATCTAATAGCTTACTAACCAAAACAAGATGCTAACCACTTGATGAATCACCTAACTAAATTTATATCACATATATTATGATATCCCAAACCATTTTATATGAATTCTAAAAAATTTGGCCTTTAGACATATTTGGTCTTTATTATATGAGATATATTCAAAAATTTGAAAATTTTAAATGTAAAGAGATGAAGGTCAAACTAACTTAGAACATCTAGGCACTCTCAACCAAAAACATGACAAACACATTCATAGCATGAGGATGCTCTTGCATCATTATTCCAAAGATAAAAATAAGCATTCTTCATTTGTTGTTGTTCTTCATCAAATCTTCCATGCTTGTGTCCAGCTTGAGGATGTCATTTTCAATTAACCATGTTTCATCTTTACCTAGTAGGTTCTTCTAATTGGTTAGGTACTGGAAATATTCTATATCTCTTTTTTTATTGATGAATTTCTTGTCTAAGATACTCTCAACCTCCTTTGGTACTTCTTTTGGCAGATATTGTTCCCATTGGATAGATTCATCAACCCCTATTTTATATGCTTTAGCTAGTTATACTTCACCTTTATAGGGGTATAGATCTACAACATTGAATATTGAAGAGATTCCAATCCCCTTTGGTAGTTCAATCTCATATGCATCGTTTGAAAATTTCCTCACCACCTTGCATGGATTTTTTTTGCTTTCAGCTTATTGTATTCTCTTTTAGGGAATCTTTCTTTCCTAAGGTGAGCAATGACAAGGTATATAACATTGAAAGTAACCTCTCTCATCCTTTGATCTAATCTTATCTTGTACTTGATGGTGTTTTCTTGAAGTTTTTTTTCACTTGCTCATACAAATTTTGCATGGCATTAGAAAACTCTTCTACATCAACACTCCTTACTTCCATTTTTCCTAGGTCTCTCATCTCATATACACCTATAGGATGTATTCGATAAAAAATTTGGAATGGGCTCATTCTTGTACTCCTATTAGGTGAACCATTATAGGTAAACTTAGCTTTTGCAAGTACAAGATCCCATTGTTTGGGATGCATGCTTATCAAACTTTTCAAGATGTTACCAAAGATCTTATTAATAACTTCAATCTATCGATCAATTTGAGGATGGTAAGTTGAGATAAATCTCAAATGTGTGCCCAAATTCTTCCATAAGGTCCTCCAAAAGTGCTCAAAAAATTTGGTGTCCCTATTTGAAATAATTCTCCTAGGGAGCCCATGTAATCTTACAATTTCTTGAAAGAAAAGAGTAGCTATGATAGTAGCATCAATTATTTTTGAACATGGAATGAAGTGATCCATTTTTGAAAACCTATCAACCATTACAAATATAGAATCATGACCTTTTTGAGTTCTTTGAAAACCAATCAAGAAATCCTTACTTACTGAATCCCAAGGCCTACTGGGAATTGGTATTAGTTTGTACAAACCTGCATTTTGACTACTTCCCTTGGCCTGTTGGCATGTCTTACTCTTCTAAAAAAACTTCTTCACATCAGCACCCATACCTAGCCAATAATAATGAGCACTCAATTGTGATAGTGTCTTATTCTACCCAAAATGTCCTCACAAGATACCAATATGCTTTTCCTTTGGAAAATTCTCTTTCATGGGACTCTTGGGTATGAAAAGTTGACTGTCCCTGAATTGTAGACATTCTTGGATCATGAAATCAATCCAATGACTCATATCAGCCCCTAATGTATTCATGCAAGCTTCACATTCACTATTTAGCACCTATGACAGTCCCACTGACATCACATGATTATGTTCATTAAAAGATACTCACCTTCCTTTGGAACATCTTCATGAGTTAATGTTGGCCCTCTAACTTCCTCTTCACCTTGGGTCATGTATACACCTCTTTCATGGCTGGTAGAAGGGTTCTCTAGACACTCATATTCTCTATGTCATGCATATTTGTTGCACCTAAAACATTTTACCATTCATATTCCTCTTCCTCTTTAATATCCTTTGTATGGCCTTCTTCCTCTTGGTGTATAGCTACATCTTTTGCTTTGTGACCTGCTGGCCTCTTCTTGAGATGTTTTCAATTGTCTTCTACCTCCTTCTAATCCTCTACCTTTGATGTATCTACCCCTTCATCTTGAGAAGGAAGTCTATTTCCTTACAATCTTCTCCTCATCTTTCAAGTGAAATTGGTATGCCTCTTTAATTATCTTGGGTGTGAGAAGTCTAATCTCATCTTAGATGATAAAATTAAAACCATTAGTATACCTTGATACCTTATCTATATCATCCTCAACATGGCTTGATCTTATGGTTAGCCTATATAACTCTTCAATGAATTCCTTTATAGACATGTCCCTTTGTTTTAAATTTTGTAATTGCTTGAAAATATTTTATTGATAATTTAAGGGCATGAATTCACCTTTCATTTTTGCTACCATTATGTCCCAGATTTTGATATTTGGGTTTCCTTTCCTCCTACACTCAATCCCACCATAGGAATGTATGGCTCTTCAATCTTTTCATGGCATACTTGAATTTATTATCATCTTATTCTATTCCTTCATATTCAAAGTACTTGTCTAATGCACTGATCCAATCAATCAATTCCTCCACATTCAAGTTTCCTTCATACATTGTAACCTCTATTTTTCACTTTGCATTCACCTTCATAATGGCATTAATTATCCTCTCTTCATTTATATCATCTTCTACCACCATTTCTTCCTTTGGTGGCTTCTCTTCTGTATCACTAACTTCACCCATGTCATCACCTCTCCTTTTATCCATCTCTAGTTCTTGTGACCTAGCTTGTAGGTTCTCAAATTCTTTTACTATTACCATCTATCATGTTGGTTTCCTTCCTCTAGCTTTGCCTCTATTCCTCACGCTCATGGCCATCTTAGAGTCTTACCTCTCTTTCACATTCTTCCTCCTTTGCTTTGGATCTTAGATGGTGAACAATCCTTTAGATCTAATAGAAAAATTGGTGTCACCCTCAGACCATCTTAATTATAATAGTACTCTTAAACCATCTTTGAAACTTCATTCATATAGGTTCATGACAAGATGCTATTTAGATAATATATGAGCACTTAAACTTGGGTCATAGCATGGAACCATATATAAATATTCATATACAATAATTAATAACCTAGGAACACTAAATACAACTTAACTAGGCTATTTACAACTACTTTGATAGTCTTAATTGATCTGAACACATATGCTAGGCCATAAGGTAATACTTGCCTTGTTGATGAGCTCATGGGCTTGTAGCCCAATTGACCATATATTTTTACCATAAATTCTCTTTTACCCATGATAACACAACATTTTAAATTGATATAAATACCCATTAAGGATTTATATAACATATGTGAAATATCAATATTGTTACTTTATACAAAATAGGACTTCTGGTGACTGTGATAGACCTAATTATATCTCCTAAGCACCCTATTTTGGGGTTACAGAGAGTTTGAGGAGGGTTTGAATCTTGTAAAACATATGGGAGGTCTAAATTATCATTTCACAACTATCTAACCAGGAACCATTCATAACCAAACCCTACACCATCATCAAATCACCTTATCTCAGTTAGCCTATGTATATAAGGGCTAAAAGCAAGGTTGAATTAGAAAGTGGACTTACCCATTTAGTTATACCTTGAAACTTTAGATAGTGGACACAAATTATTGGAACATAAGGACTTGAAGTATTTGAAATTTTTCACTATATAGGTTCCTAGATCAGTAAAGCCCTAGTTTGGGCACAATCAACACACAAATGGAACTATAGAATACATCCTAGGGTTTCAAGAACCCAAATAAATTTTATTGAACTTAATTTTGTCTCTAAATAAAAAAAATCATAGTGAATAGATAAATTCATTAAACCCTCACTTTCATCCTCTCCCTCACTGCCTTGTCTGACTTCATAACATAGTTAATAGGGAAGGATAAAAAAAAAGCTTAAAAACTATCTTCAATCCACACCGGTATTTATTTCATCTATTCCAATCCTTAATACATATTATCAGCATATATCTCAATATTGAACTCAAATCCTATTCTATACCTCACAAAACTAACTCCAAAAATAGAGCTAACAACTTACTAACCAAAAAGATGTTAACCACTTGATGACTTGCCTAACTAAATTTTGATCACATAGATTATGATATCCCAAACCATTTTATATGAAATATAAACATCTTTGGCCTTTATACATATTTTGTCTTTATTACTTTCTTATGAAATATATTCTCAATTTTGAAAATTTGGAATGCAAAGAAATGGAGGGAAAACTAACTTAGCACATCTAGACATTCTAGGACTCAACCAACAACATGAAAAACACATTAATAGCATGAGGATCCTCCTACATCAAAAAACAAGGACTAAATATTGGAATATAGGCATGGAATAATATATTCAAAAGTTTGGAAAGGTGTAGGGAGGCAAAATAGACAATTAGTAACCCTCACTAAGTTTTGAAACCGCTTAAATAGATCAAAACCATAGATTTAGTGTTATCAAACACCTATAGTGATAGTTAACCTAAAACTAGTGTTTAAAATTTAAATTTCATTTATAATGGGAATGAACCAGTGTTTCAAAGCCCCAGATGGAGGTGCCCATGTATGAAGGAAATATTAATGTGGAAGAATTGGTTTACTAGATCACAACCATGGATAAATACTTCTATTATGAAGAGGTGAAGGAGAATAAGAAGGTCAATTTTACATTAACAAAGCTGAAAGGTCATGAATTCTTATGGTGGGATGGAATCCAAGAAGAGAGAAGAAGAAGAGGCAAAGATAAGATATGGTCATGGGCTAGGATGGTGGCCAAGATGAAGGCCAAGTTCATACCTAGGATTATCAAACTCAATTGTTTATAAGGATGCAAAACTTGAGGGAAAAATATGTGGTAATGAAGGAATACATGGAGGATTTCTACAAGTTAAGAATTCAAATAGGCCACATAGAAGATGATGCTGAGAAGGTTGCTAGATAAATGAATGGCTTGAAGTTTACCATTAAAGATGAGTTGAGTATTTTATAACCTAGGAAAATTGAGGAGGCCTATCAAGTATCCTTGAGGTTAGAAGATAAGTTTTCAAGAAGGAAAAGTCAATTGAATAAAGGTATAGGTTGAATAATTTGTAGATTTAAAGGCTATAAAGATGGAAGAGGGTGGCCAAGCAATAGAATAAAATGGTAAATACAAATAGAAGAAGAGGGAAGTAGTTCATAGGATTCAAGTTATACAAATAGAGGTGGTAGATCCTATGGTAGAAGAAGAGGCAATCATTGGTTTATAGGGAAGTGCTTCAAATACAACAAGTTTGCAGGGCATAAGTCATATGAGTGCCCAAAAGATGTACAAATTGGTGGTTCTTAGAGTAATAGTAGAAATTAGGTGGTGAAGCAAGAGGATGAGAGTGTAGATAGATTTCCTAACTATTTGGAGGAGCCTAAAATAGGTGAAATCTTAGTGATGAAGAGAATCATTCTAAACACCATCCAAAAAAGGAGAGAACCACCACAAAGAAAGACATTGTTCCAAACCATGTGCAAGAGTAAAGGTAAGTGTTGCAAAGTTATAGTAGATAATGGTAGTAAATACAACTTATCATCTTCCTTGATGGTATCTAAATTAGTTATATAAATAATCAAACATCCAAGTCCATACAAGGTCTCTTGGATCTAAAATAGTCACCAAGTCCTAGTGAGTGAACAGTGTCATGTAGACTTGAAAATAGGTTGGTAAAAGTATAGGATACTATGTGATGTTATTCATAATGATGTTTTCCACATAATTATTTATATATCATGGTAGTATTATAGGAGAGCTTTGCATGAGGGGAGATCTAACACATATACTATTGATAAGGACGGCTACAAGCATACATTAAAACCATTAAAGGATAATGCATATAGAGAGACACTGGGTAGTGTTATGTTGTTTGGAGAGAAGGAATACCTTCCCAAGGAAGTTAGTTGAATAATTAAGGAGAATAAGAACACAATAGTTGAAATTAAGTGCCAATAAGGAGATAAGGTAGAACAAATTACCAAGCCATTGGAAGAAGATAATACAATAATGAAAGAACATTTTGAGGAGTTGTAGGTAATCAATAAGGAGATGTTACGCTTAGACCAACAAGGTAAGTTATTTTTAGATGCACACTTGAATGATTTGTTTAAAAACATGTCCTATTATTTTACCCTCATAAAAAACAATGAGTATTTAGAAGGCTTTATTGAGAAAGTATCCATGTTGAGGGAGATGGTGATGGAAAAGGAAGGCAATGATAAACTAGAGAGTGGATAACATAAGAATGTGAATAAAGAGTTTACACAGGTTGAAGATATTGTGGAATAAAAGAAAGAACCATCAACAACCATTCCAAATACAATAAACTCAAGCATGTGTTAGCATATTATTGTATTTACCTTAGGTTATTTACTAAGGTAATTTATGTTGGTTAGTTGCCTTAACCACTTTGGTTAAGAGGTTAGTTGTTTGTTCGGTCTTTACTATTTCATGCAAGCTGATGTAGGTTAGTTTTCTTATACCCATCTCATGCTTCACACGTATTTCATTTGTTTGCCTATTTAATAGGCCTCCATGCTTGGTTGAACATGTTGAATAAGTGCTCTGTTATTCTCAATCTCATATTCTCTCTGTGTCTTGTTTAATCTAATATGGTATCAGAGCCTATGGTTTGTAGAACCTGAGTGGAGGTTTGTGGAAGCCAGAGAGAGGTCGGTGTCTTGCCAAGGAGGAGCTTCAGGTGCCCAGTGGAGAGCTGAGGAGAGAGAAAGCATCACAAAATTAAAAAAACTCAACCAGAAGGTTTGAAAATTGCCAGGAAGCATTAGAAGGCTAAATAAGACCAAAAGGAAGCGAAAACAAGCTCTTTTAGAGGATCAAAAGCCTCTGTTGAATTTATTTGCATAAGGGCACCGTACAGATTCGAAAAAATAAAAAAAATCATTTCTTCATCTTTTTTAGCGAAACAAAAGTGTAAATCACGAGTTAAATCAAAACTAAGACACTGGTGAAAATGGTTTGCAATTTGGTTGAGAAATGGGCTCAGAATCTTCCCCTAATGTTTCAAAGGTAGGCCAATTTTCTGATTGGCTGAATTTTTTAATAAAATTTTTAGCCTAAAGTTTTAATATTTCAATTATTTTTATTTTTTTAATTGAAATAAATCAAAACTTTAGCCAATAAGCATTACTAGGGACGTACCGCTGACTAATAATCACGGAAGCATCCAGGAAGCTAAAAATTTTACCATTTTCTAGGTTTTTTATCTAGATGTCAACGGAGAAAGAATTTTTTAAATTAGAATTGTAGTTTTCCCGATTTAATTGTTTCAGTGGTAGAATTTTTGTGATCTTGCAAATGGTAATGAGTTTGTTGCTAAAAATGGATAAGGTTGTTTAGTGTCAATATAGAATCAGTGTGTAGAAGGAATTTTAAAAAAAAAGTCATTATAGTTTTTTTTATTTTATCATTTTCATGAAAAACTAGGTAAAATGGCTAGTATTCAACACCTATTACTACAAGATTCTCAGAAATTGACTAGCAAGAACTTTAGTTTGTGGAGTCACAAGGTTTTGACAATATGTGAATATCTAAATATTGATCAAATAGTGCTTAGTAAAGAGCAAAGCCCTGCCACTGCTACCAATGACTATGATAAATGTCATCGTGAGGCTCTCATGTTGTTAAAATTGTCAGTAGTAGATAATATAATCTCAGAGGTTAGAAATGCAACTATAGCATCAGATTTATGGAAAACTTTATCTTCAAAATATCAGGCTTCTAATGCTGGTAGAGTGTTGTATTTGAAGAATTTTTTGTTTTCCACTAAGATGCAAGAAGGTGGCTCCATTTTTGAGTTTTTATTGTAGATCAAGGACATCAGTGACCAGTTGAAAGCAGTGCAGAAACCTGTTGATGAGCAAGATTTGATTGCTCTTGTTATGAAACATCTTCCACCATCATTTAAGTCATTTGTGGAGTCCTTGCACATGATTTTTGAGATGCAAACTTTGGATTTTGAAACATTGTTTACATTGCTATTGCAAAAGGAGAGATGACAAGAAGTGTTGTCTACATCCACTTCCATAGAGAGTGCATTCTTTATCAAGGAAAAGGGTAAGCAGTCTAGTAAAGTTAGCTATCCATCAGAATCTTCACAAGTAAGTGGTAATAAGAGATCTAAATGGAAATGTTTTTACTATAAGAAACCTGGTCACCTTAAGAAAGATTATAGGAAAAGACAACAAGATATGGCTAACCCTAGAAAGAAAGCTCATCATGCAAATGTAGCTGAAGGTGAAGGCGAGGAATCACCAGATTTTGCTTTCACGGCTTCCAGTGGTAATTCTATGGTGGATCGAGCTTGGTACTTTGATTCAGGGGCATCTCGCCATTATACATGCCATAAGGACCGATATGTGGATTTTGTGGAAGATAACAATAACTATGAATCTATATCTTTGGGAGATTGTATAACATATTTTTTGAAAGTATTTGGTAATGTTCATATAAGTTTTGATGGTATAGTAAATTATACATTCAAGAATGTTAGGTATGTATCGGATATGAACAAAAATCTTCTTTCAATTAGTGAGATCACCTCAAAATCTAATTTTGTTGTAAAATTTCAAGAACAAAAATGTTTAGTCACCACTAAAGATAACAAGATTAGTGCTATTGGGATCGGTGAGAAAGGCTTGTATAAGCTTGTAGATCTAATCAAAGCAAAGGAAAGTGCACTTGCAATAGTTGATAGCATAAGTTCACTATGGCATGAAAGGTATGGGCATTTGAATTTTCAGTATTTGACTACATTGAGCAAGACTAAGATAGTTAAGGGGATTCCTTCTATTTGGCATAGTCATCATGTATGTATTGGATGTCAGTTGGGGAAGCAAGTTAGACATCCATTTGATGTTGGTACAGCTTCAATAGCAAAGGGAGTATTGGATCTAGTACATGTGGATATGCATGGTCCAATGCAGACACCTACCCCTTTTGGTGCCTATTATTTCCTATTACTAGTTGATTATTTCTCTAGGAAAAAGTGGGTGTACTTTCTAGTGAAGAAATTTGATTGTTTTTCTAACTTTATTACTTAGAAAGCTATGGTTGAAAAATAGGCAGGATAGCCAGTGAAATCTCTTAAAATGGATAATGGGGGTGAGTCATCTCAAAAAATTTCAAGGAGTTTTGTGCCACTGAAGGCATGCACAGACAATACACTACACCTTACACTCCGTAGCAAAATGGAGTTTTGGAAAGGCATAATAGGATGGTGATGGACATGGCTCACTATATGGTCCAAAGTAGAAATGTCCCATACAGGTATTGGGCAGAAGCAATGAATACAATAGTATACATCCTCAACAAAAGTCCTACAAAAGCTTTGGAGAATATGACTCTAGAGGAGGCTTGGTTAGGCCGAACTCCAGATGTAAGTGATTTCAAAAATTTTGGTTGTGTAGTTTTTGCAGTTATTCCTAGTCAAAAGAGAAAAAATTTGGATGCAAAAAGCAAAACATACATGTTTGTTGGATACAGTGATCAGTCAAAGGCCTATAGATTACTTGATGTTTCTACTAACAAAGTTGTGGTAAATAGAGAAGTCATAGTAAATGAACAAATGCCATACTTCATAGCAACTGGTCAAGTTTCAGATATTGAATCATTGTTATCTAATGATTCAATTATTAGTTATAATGTGAAAAGTGAGCAAGAATCTTGTTTATCAGTGGAATCACATTCTAGGGAGGGAATTGATATAGGTCATTGTGAGGTTCGAGCAGAACAACCAAAGAAGCCAAAGTGGTATACTGCCACAATTAAAGCACTAAAAGGAGACTTTCCACAAGGTGTGGAAGGTAGAAGACTGAGATCGGGAAAGTATTTTGGTAATAGAGGTGAGCATGTCAATCTTTCTCTAACAATTGATGTTTCACAAGTATTTGACCCTAATTCTTTTTTAGAGGCCAAAGGGAATTTTGAGTGGGAATCAGCTATGCAATTGGAATATGATTCCTTGATGAAAAATAGGACTTGGAAGTTGATGGAACTACCACCAAGAAAGAAATCCATTGGTTGTAAGTGGATTTATAAGGTAAAAAAATACAAAGCAGATGGTTCCTTGGACAAACACAAAGCCAGACTTGTTGCAAAAGTTTATGCACAAGAGGAAGGGGTTGATTATGAGGAGAATTTTGCTCCAACCACCAAGATGGTAACTTTTCATTTGATTATTGCTATTGCTGTTCAGTTTGGATGGCAGGGGCACCAAATGGATGTAAAGAGTGCTTTCTTGAATGGAGATCTAGAGGAGGAAGTCTACATGGTTCAGCCATGGGGTTTTCAAGTTCCTGGTAAGGAACATCTTGTTTGTAGGTTGATCAAGTCCTTATATGGACTTAAGCAGGCTCCTCGAGCTTGGTATACAAAAATAGACTCATATCTTAGGGAGTCAGGTTTCAAAAGGCGTAACTCGAAACCAAATCTCTATGTAAAGGTGTTTGGTGATGATTTCTTGATTCTCATTATATATGTTGATGATATAGCCATCACTAGGAGTAGTATTAGTCTCATTCAGCAAATGAAATTTGATGTTTGTTATAGTTTTGACGTGACAGACTTAGGACTACTAAAATAATATTTAGGTGTTGATTTTTGGCAAAGTGGTAATACTATATTCGTGTCACAAAATAAGTATGCCAATTCATTATGAGAAAGGTTCAGAATGATGGATTGTAATCTAACTCACACACCTATGGAAGCAGGAGCTAAAATTTCAATAGACACTGATTCACCTTCGGTCAATGAAATAGTGTATCGATAGCTAGTGGGTAGTCTCATTTACCTCACTACCACCAGACCAGATATTTGTTTTGCAGTGAGTTTTCTATCTCGCTTCATGTCTAAACCACAGGAAGTCCAATAGTTAGCTGCAAAATGAGCATTAAGATATGTCAAAGGTACTCTTGACTTTGGCATACTATATAAGAAGTCTGTAGATTTTGAACTTTCAGGATATTCTGATTCTGATTGGGCAAGTTCAGTTGATTCAAGAAAATCTACAACAGGGTATGTTTTCACTTTTGGTTCAAGATTTTTCTCATGGAAAAGTAAACTACAAACTACAGTAGCATTATCTTCAATAGAAGTAGAGTATAAAGTTGTGATTGTGCAGGTTGTGAAACCATGTGGATAAAGAAAATTTTGGAGGATCTTCAGTTTGAGTCATCAAAGCCTATTCCAATTTTTTTGTGACAACCAAAGTGTTTTGAAGATGGTGAAGAATCTAGTATTTCATGCCAGGACCAAACACATTGAGGTTCACCATCATTACATCCGACAGTTGGTTAAAAATGAAGACATCAGTCTCTTGTACTGCCCCACTACAGAGCAGCTAGCTGATAAATGACCAAACCACTTGGTACAGACAAGTTCATAAAATTCAGAGATAAACTTGGTCTTGTTTCTAGTTTTGTCATTAAGGGAGGGTGTTAGCATATTATTATATTTACCTTAGGTTATTTACTAAGGTAATTTATGTTGGTTAGTTGCCTTAACGACTTTGGTTAAGAGGTTAATTATTTGTTCGGTCTTTGCTATTTCATGCAAGCCGATGTAGGTTAGTTTTCTTATACCCATCTCATGCTTCACAGTTATTTCATTTGTTTACCTATTTAATAGGCCTCCATGTTTGGTTGAACATGTTGAATAAGTGCTGCGCTATTCTCAATCTCATTTCTCTCTGTGTTTTGTTTAATCTAATAGCAAGGACAAGAGAAGCATGCCAAAGCAAGAGAGTAGTTTCCAAACAAATAATAGGGGAGTTTTTCTTTGATGTGTGTGTTTCATGTGTAACATGGTTTTAGGAAATACACCGAGAGTTGAATATGTTCAGGCAGAATATCACTATGAAAGGCATCAATCTCAAAGGAGTAAGCAAGGTGGAGTTGGTCAAAACACAAAATGGTCTATGTGCTGCTCATAGACCTTGGTATCTAGGAGGTCTACCATTACATAGAAGGAGATACATATAATGAGGAATAATAGGGAGATCAAGGAAAGTTGAAAATATTTCAAGGAAAGTTTCTTTCACACCCTAGGAATATGATGCACGAACATTTTATGTGGATAAGTTAAATTGATGTTTGACCAATAAATTTTGTTTTGATTAGTATTTTTTAGTCAATTGGAATCTTTAGGATGTTAAAAATTTGTTAGGATTCATCTCAAACACGTTTGAATGCTTTCCAAGTGGCCTAGAAGTACTAAGGTAAGATAGAAATTCAAATTTAGATTTTCTAACCAATTCTCACAATTTAAATATTTGAATTTGAAAAATCATGTCTAAGGAGTTTTGTGAACTATTTAGGGGTCATAGAAGTATAAATGGTTTTAAATCATCAATACTAAAATAATGGATCTTTACCATGGACTATTGATCATCCTTGTACAGAAAATCTAACTTGGCCTTTATGCAAGGTGTTTTCCTACTAGTTTATGACCATTAGGAATTAGTTAGAGAAGTTGCCTTTGATATGAAGATTGTTAATTTTGGTTTTCCATTCATTTTTTCATGATGTAGTCAAAGTAATAAGGAATCTAGTCCCAAAAATAATATGAATGATGATTCTTCAGTTTTGAAAATAGATTTGTAATCCTGTGTTATATGCATGTAATGAAGAATGATTGTATGTTGAGTGTTCAATGGAAAGAAGGTTTAAAATTAATTTGTCTCAATTGTTTGAAAAAAATTTGTGAGTTATTTCCATGTTCTTGGATGTATTTACAATAGTTTCATTTATTATATTTCATGTTATTTGGTTTTGAGGACATACAATCTTGTTTGAAAGTGTATATAGAGTCAAAGCTTACACAGAGTGTAATAAAAGTATATATAGAGGAATCATGATCAAGGATATTGATTTTTAAGAGAGAGTGGAATTATAATGGATCCATTAAGCCATTTATAAAATTTCAAACCATTTTAAGATCAAACAAAATCTTAATAGAATACTTACCGACCCTAAACAGGGTGTCTATATATATAAAGGAGCCAATGAAATGTCAAGAGTTGTATGGAAGTGTTATTTCCAAGATTCACCACTAGGAATATATGTAAAATAAAGATTTGTATAGTTTATAAGGCATCATTTTAATAAGGATTCTCTAACTCTGATTAATAAAATCCTACATGTATGACTATGTATGCAGACAAAGCAAAAATAAGGACTAAATATTAGAACAGGGGTATGGATGAAGCTATCTAGAAGTTTTTAAAAGTGTATAGAGGCAAAAAATATATTGAGTAACCTTCACTAATTTTTTAAACTTCATAAATAAATCAAAACCCCAAATTTAGTGCTCTTATAACCTACAATGATAATTAACCTAAAGATAGGGTGTCAAATTTGAAATGAATTTACAAGGGGACTGAACTGGTGAAATTTACCAAAAACATGTAGTTTGATATCCATGAGGGTCCCTTAAAATATTTTTGTAGTTTTTAGTTATATGGGTATTTTTTCATATTGTTAGGTGATGTTGTTTGTAGATAGGGCTTGACAAGGACTAATTAGGCCTAACAGAGAGAAAATTAAGAATAGTAAAGAGGTTTGAAAGAAGAGTTAGAGTGTGAAACTTCAAAAAGAGGTGGTAAAGGATCAAGAATATCTAATTTAAGCATTGGTTTCCCAATACTCATCTATACAGATTCATACACATATAATTTGTGTAAAAAAGGCTACTAACATCTGTATGTTAAGTAGACAAAGTTGTGAGTGAAGGGAGTTGGACATTGGAGGAGATTGAAAATAAATTGAGGAGTCTTAAAAAGGATTAATGAGAATTTAAAATACACCTTGTACCAAAAGACACTCCAAATAACCATAATACCATTGAGTGAAGTTTGCATTAGTGATCCATTATCAAAGAAGTGTATCTTAGACAAGGCAAAGTGTGAGACAATTGACTTATCCTCTACATCATAGAGTTAAGAGGTTTCTTATGTAGTCAAAAGTCATAGGACTTCTAAATGCATATGCATACCCCTATGGAATTGATACACACCACACACACACACACATACACAACATTTACGTATAAAATTGCAAATATATATATATATATATATATATATATATATATATATATATATATATATATATATATATATATATATATATATACAAGATTATTATGATTCAAATCTATTATTTCTATTTTATTATCTCTACATTAATTTAAAAAAAAATTAATTTAATTCCCTATAGGGTTTATCCATTCTAAGATTAAATAATGTTGATGTTTCTTTAGCCTATTGGGATCGTGTATCATTTTATTATTGTAAGGCTATATGCTTCATTCTGTGTAAATTTATGTTATGATGTTATTATGATTAGACTGAATTCACCCATAAGTATTTATCTCTACATGGAAAGATGTAAATAATTCTCATTTGAGTTTCTAGTTTTTTTATTATCATGTTATGTTACCATCTTGTTTCATGAAAGTAATGACTTGGGTTTTTAAATGTGACTATGTTTTCTTTACACACAATGTTTTGGGTATGACTGTGTTGAACCCCATGGTAATTGGTTAGGTCTTAGATGAGTCTTATTCATCTATGATTTTATTTATTGTTGCTTAATTCAATATAACCTTGCAAGATATGGAAGTATTATCATCACACATGATTTTTATATAAACTCCTTTCTATTTCCTTTCTTGGTATGCCAAGTTGTAAAGATATTGTAGGGTTTATGATTATATTAAATATCAATGTCTTCTCTCATGTGTTATATTCTTAGATTTATTTTTTATTAGTGTTTTCTTATCACTCCTTTGATTACATGAAAGGTAATCTTCATTGGAACATTTGCAATAACATTAAATTGGGACTATTGTTATTAACTACATCGATGGGTAATATTACATGTAAATACATTTGTATTTTATATTGTGTTAATAAAAACATAGTGAAATGAGTTATGTTGGCTATGTTATGTCTTGAAATTTTAATTATTAAACAATATTTTGGCCATCATACTAATAATAGACTGGGTTTTGATTACCTTGTTTACGTCTTACGTTGACTATGTATGTATGTATGTATATACATATATACATATATATGTGTGTGTGTATGTATATGTGTGTGTGTGTGTGTGTGTGTGTCTATATATATATATATATATATATATATATATATATATGTATATATATACACACACACATATACACACACACACACACATATATATGTGTGTGTGTGTGTGTGTGTGTGTGTGTGTGTGTGTGTGTGTGTGTGTGTGTGTGTGTGTGTGTGTGTACACACACACACACACACACAGAGATATATATTCCTGATCTATATTCCCTATGGATTAATTTTTCTTGTCTCACCTCATAATGGTAAAGTTGTCTTCATGTATTTTTTTGTTTTGATGTCTCTTTTGTTGGAAACCTCCTTGCTCAACGTTCATTCATGTTCCTAGTTAATTCAAACACCATCATGATGATTTTTGGGGTGGTGATGGCCACCGATGGTTAGGCTCATAAGGCTGGTTGTCTAGGTTTATTTTGATCAATTCATTCATGTTCAACTCCATGCTTTGATGACTTACACATGTGTAACATAAGATGGTAATAATTTAAGCTGTTAATCAATGTTACTTCATACATTTTATTAGAATTTATGTTGAGTTAGATAGTATTTAATTACTTAGTATTTTTTTTAGCATTCACATCGAATTAGTTAGTACGCAATCTTTATTATATAGATTGATCATGTTAAATACTAACCTATGTTGTTAATGAGATGCATAACTAAAATGGAAGATGAACATTGCCTAAGGGTAAGATGGCTAATGGTTGAAGGTGATATACTTTAGGTATATGAAATTAGCTAATTGGTTTTTACTTTCCTATAAATTAAACATTCAGTTATCAAATATGGAATTACAATTCCAATGTTAACTTATGTCTGAATTGGAACTATTACAAATTCTTGTATGTGGTTAATATATATAATTATTATCACATTGATTCATTGAATTAGATAGATAAATTGGATAGTTAAATTAATCTATGAAACTTGTCTTTAATAATATTCACTTAAATTCTTATACTAGTTTTCTTAACCACATATTGTGTAAATTTGGTTTGAATTCCAAGAGCAGAATAATCTTTGATTAGATTATAACCTACAATGATAATTAACCTAAAGATAGTGTTTCAAATTTGAAATGCATTTATAAGGGAACTGACCTGGTGAAATTTACCAAAAACATGTAGTTTGATATTCATAAGGATCCCTTGAAATATTTTGGTTGTTTTTAGTTATATGGGTATGTTTTCATATTGTTAGGAGATGTTTGCAGATAGGGCTTGACAAGGCCTAATTAGGCCTAACAGAGAGAAAAATAAGAATAGTAAAGAGGTTTGAAAGAAGAGTTAGAGTGTGAAACATCAGATAGAGGTGGTAAACGATAAAGGGTATCTAATTTGACCATTGGGTTTCCAATATTTATTTGTATATATTCATGCACATATAATTCATGTAAAAAAGGCTACTAACATATGTATGTTGAGTAGACAAAGTTGTGAGTGAAGGGAGTTGGACATTGGAGGAGATTTAAAATGAATTGAGGAGTCTTACAAAGGATTAATGAGTATTAAAAATACACCTTGTACCACAAGTCACTCCAAATAACCATAATACCATTAAGTGAAGCTTGCATTAGTGATCCATTATCAAAGAAGTGTATCTTAGACAAGACAATGTGTGAGACAATTGACTTATCCTCTACATCATAATGTTAAGAGGTTTCTTATTTATTCTAAAGTCATAGGACTTCCATATGAATATACATACCCCTATGGAATTGACACACACCACAAACACACACACACAACATTTACATATGAAAGTACAAATGTATATATGTATATATGTATATATATATGTATATATGTATATATATATATATATGTATATATATATATATATATATGTAGATATATATATATATATGTATATATATATATATATATATGTATATATATATATGTATATGTATATATATATATATATATATATATATATATATATATATACATATATATATATATACATATATATATATATACATATATATATATATATATATATATATATATATATATATATATATATATATATATATATATATATATATATATATGAATACAAGATTATTATGATTAAAATCTATTATTTCTATTATATTATCTCTACATTAATGAAAATGTTTTTATAATTTAATTCCCCATAGGGTTTATCCATTCTAAGATTAGATAATGTTTACATTTCTTTAGCCTATTGGGATCGTTTATCATTTTATTATTGTAAGGATATGTGCTTCATTCTATGTAATTTTATGTTTTGATGTTATTATGATTAGGCTGAACTCACCTATAAGTATTTTATCTCTAATTGGAAAGATGTAAATAATTATCATTTGAGTTTCTAGGTTTTGTATTATCATGTTATGTTACCATCTTGTTTCATGAAAGTAATGACTTGGGATTTTAAATGTGACTATGTTTTCATTGCACATAATGTTTTGGGTATGACTGTGTTGAACCCCATGGTAGTTGGTTGGGTCTCAAATGAGTCTTATTCAACTGTGATTTTATTTCTTGTTGCTTAACTCAATATACACTTTCAAGATAGGGATGTATTGTCATCACACATGATTTTTATATAATCTTCTTTCTATTTCCTTTGTTGGTATGCCAAGTTGTTAAGATACCTTTGTTGGTATGCCAAGTTGTTGATACATATATGATTTGAAGAATATTAATTTCTTTCTTTAAGATATATATATATATATATATATATATATATATATATATATATATATATAATAAAGAAAGAAATTAATATTCTTCAAATCATATATGTATGTAGCATACATACCTTACACATAACTAAGTGTTTATTAAATGCATGATAGAAGGAAGGATATCATTTTATGTAAGAATATTTATACACTTTGTGAAACATCTTGATTAATAAAGGAAGTAAGCTAACCTTTAATTCATTTTTTATCTAATACAAGAATGAAAACATTAACTCTTAGATCATATATTCATTTTATGTAGGAATATTTATATACTTTGTAAAACATCTTGATTAATAAAGGATGTAAGTTAACCTTTAATTCATTTTTTATCTAATACAAGAATGAAAGCATTAATTCTTAGATCATTTATAAATGAAAATCTACATGCTTGCTGATTTCTTTTACTTAGGCTATATGTGTTGTCACTTTCCATTCTGTTAGCCAAACATACTTGCCTCGCTGCCCTTGGCTTACCCATTTAAAAAAAAATGTGAGTTCATTAAGTGGAACATTTCATTTGGGTTCCACTCAACTTAGAACTTGGTTGTATTCTATTTACTTGATTTGTGTTGTATTCTATCAACTTTGTTTATTTATGTTGTTTTAATTTACTTGTTGCCCTCATCTAGTTTATTGAAATATGTGTTTAGTTTTTGAATGACATAATTTGTTAGACATACATTTAATTACACAACAATACAATATTTTATAGAAAGAATTAATTCCTTTATTATATAATGATCTAAAAATGGCCTAGTTATTGATTAAATACACAAACATTTCTTCTTTTGAAATAAACAATTAAACAAGGTTTAATTTATTAAACACCTTGGATGAATAATATATTAATCTCTCTTATTTCAAAATATAGCATTGGATATGCTAATCTAATGGTTGTATGAATTCAGTTCTTAATTTCCTAGAGGAAATCATGTTGATCATAACTATATAATTAATTATATCCTAAGTAATGGAAATCATATTATTAAATAGATGATGTACAAATTATTTAGACAAGTAATACGGTAACCTCAAAGGCCATGAGGGATTTATGACTTTGGATGGTAGAACTATGGAACCTTGCATTTTAAATATGTTTCTCTTTATGCAATAACATTTTTTGATGCATGAATAATTAGAAATCTACATGTGTTGAATTGATTTCTAGTTATTGATTATGTTCACTTGTCTAAACCATGTTTAAATATAAGGTTAGTGACTTTTACCTTTAACATATACCTATGTTAACCTAAATGATAACTTAGAATAATAGAGTTTTGCTTCCCAATTAAAATAATCTTTTAAATTAACCATCCTCATGTGGGATTGAAACCCACTATGGAGATTGAGGTATTTAGCTAGGATCAGGGATCTGGAAACAGTCCTATATGGAAGTATGAGTGTCGTATATGGTACTCATGCCCTATCTATGTATGTGTACACTAATATTCCCCAAACACCGTAAAACATATAATATAATAATAGGTTTCCACATTGCATCTTTTATATGTATTTACCTCTAACTAATTATCTTAGTTCACCTCCTTTGGTTCCAGTTACACATACATGAACATGATAAAAAATTATCTCTTGTGTTCGAAAATGAGGTAATTGGGTCTAACACACATCCAAAATGTACTCTAGTATATAATTCTAAAAAAAAATTTAAGAGTGTTTCATCTTGTATCAAAGTAGTTTTTCATCTCTAAGGACTTTTAGGAATAATTTTTCTTCTTATAATTTTGTAATATACTAAGTTATCACTTGTAATTCTCAGGATGGTTAGAATGTGATCAATTGGAAGCAAGATTTGTAGGAAACCTTTTAATATAAACCTAGATAGGGGTAGAAGTAGAGGACAAGTAAGGCATTATTGTGGCCACATCCCCATTCATAACCAAAAAGAGTTACCCTTAAATAATGTTTATAATAATAACAAGACACCCAATGTTGAAGTAGTTAATGGGAATGTAATTAACAAGCATGAGGATATCCTTAATGAAATATTGATGGTCATTAATACCTTACAAGGAAATATGGATAACCAAAAGAAAAGGTTGAACAATATTGAAGTGATATCCCAAGAAGAAGTACCCAGGTTGGAAATGGGGCAAGTTGAAGGACCTATGACTCAAGAACTATCTTTGACTATTGTTGACATAATCATCAAAGAACTAAAGAAGCTTCCACCACCTAACTTTTTAGGTGAGTAATTAGGTGATGAAACCAATGTATGGTTGTTGCACTTCCAAAAATACTTCAACTTTCATAACATCCCATCAAATGTAAAGGTTAAGGTGGAAACCTACCAGCTGGTTGGTCCTACAACTCTATGGTGGAATCACCTTTGTTATTCTGAAGGATATCAGCCCTTGAACCTATCTTGTTTTATTTTTGAGACTATATTTCATAAAATATACCTAAATACATAATATAAGTAGCATAAAATAACCAAGTTTCAAATTTTAAAGTAAGAAAATATGTTTGTTGTTTGGTATAAGAATAAGTTTCTGAATTTGTTGCATCATGTTAGTTATATGCATGATTAAGAAACCAATATTAATAAGTTCAAACTTGGGATCAAGTAAATACTAATGCATTAAGATAATATGACAAACCCAATGAATTTAGATGTAATAATTGTATCAACCTACAAGGCTGAGGAAAAAGAAAAGTCTTACCAAAAGGCAAGATAAAAGTTTAAGACAAGCAGGTAGCAATATAAAGTAAAGAACCTTTCTCCCATGATTTATTTTAAAAAATTAGATCATACCATAAATTTTTTGGTGCTAGTAAAAATTTCATAAATTTTTCTAATCATAATAGAAATTTCAAGTCCCATGGATCCTCTAATTCTAGTTCTTATATGAAGGAACAACATCAAAATAACCAAGTTCTACTAGCCACAACTGCTAATATTGTTCTAGTATCATCTTCTAGACCTATTATTTGTTGCGAATGTGGTGAAAACCACTATAAAAGGAATATCATAAAATGAAATCAAGCCAAGTAGTGAATCATAGATAATATGCTATTGTTGATAATCATAATGTTGATTTGTAGTACACTCTGATTCAAACTTGAGGTATAATTAATGGTTTTCCTTTGAATGTATTGATTGATTTAGGTGAAATAGATTGATTTATTTTCTCTTTTTCTTCAAGGCAATGTAATATTAAACCCATCATGATAAGATAAGGTTGGGAGTTTGAGTTTGGTTCTAGCAAGAAAGTGCCTATTCTTGAGTGCTTAGAACACACAAAATTAGATCTTGGTGTTTTTAATACCAATGTGAATATTTTTCTCATGATTTTAGGGTCTTATGATCTCATCTTTGGGATGTATTGGCTACAGAAGCATTAAGGCTTGCTTGATTGTGTGAGAAAAAGGGTACATTGCACCAATGACCTTGACCAAATTGTGCAATTGTAAGGCATGAAAGGGTCTATAAGACGTAAAACACTCTTAGACATATAAATTTATGTTTCAATATTTATGCAATCCAACTACAAGAATTTTCCAAGATAAAAGAGTTTTTTCATGTAGATTTTCCCATTTTAATGGATTTTATGGATGTCTTCCCTGAGAAAATACCTACTTTACCATTGAAGGAAGAATATTATTTCTCTATTGATATCATACCCTGATCTACCCCTAATTCTAAATCCCCTACCACATGAATGTGGATGATCTATAATAGTTAAAAGTCTAGCTATAAGACGTTTTGGATAGCAAGAACATATGTGCAAGTGTGTCTCCTTGGGATACTTTAGTGGTATTCATGAAGAAGGATGGCACATTAAATCTTTATATTGATTATCTTTTGGTTAAGACTGATGACTTGTTTGAATAATTGAAGGCTACTATAGTCTTCTCTAATATTGACTTGAGATCAAGATACCATTATATGATAATCAAGGAAGAGGACATTCATAAAATAACATTTATAAATTATATATGGGCACTACAAATTTAAGATTCTACAATTTGTCTTAACTAACACACATGAAACTTTCATGAATCTTATGAACAACATATTTAGAGACTTTTTGGATAAGTTTGTGCTAGTTTTTATTGATGACATTATTATTTATTCAAAAAATGAGGTTGAGCATGATCAACACCTTTATTTAGTCTAACAAAGACTAAGACAAAATAAATTATATGGGAAGCTCTCCAAGTGTGCATTCTATGAATCTAAAATTCAATATCTATGACACTATTTCAAAAGGGAATCACTATTAACCCTGTGAAGATTAAAGATATTCAATATTGGCCTACTCTTACGAATGTGCATGAAGTACATATCTTCATGCATTTTTTTGGTTATTATCGGTGTTTTTTTGAAAATGCTTCTACTGTGGCCTATCCCATTACCTCTTTATAGTACAAAGGCAAGAAATTTGTGTGGACCATTTAGTGTGAGGAAGCATTTAATAAGCTAAAATTTTTTCTTACAATAGCACCTTTTCTTTTCATACTAGACCCAAAAGGTAACTATTTTCTATCAGACTCACACCCTTGTGAAGGTAGTTTTGGGGTTTCACACCCTACTAAAAAATGAAAACAATCCTAGGTTGTGGGTGGCCTAATCGGTGGATTGAGTCTCTAGATTCTAAGGGCTAGCTCCCTTTGGTGTATCAATTAGGATCTCTACTCTACTCTACAAACTTATAGGAAAAGGAAAAAAGGGAAACTTGAAGGAAAGAATCCTATTTAATGATGGTGATAAACCTATATTTTGGTTCATCCACTCAATTTGAGCTCCTAAAAACACTGACTAGACAAGAAAAAGACTAAAATTTCAATTCCAATTGCCTCCTATGCATCAGTATTTCATGAAAAAGTTCTATTTAGTGATCAAATATTGAGGCAAATGAGGGAATATGCCTAATTCAAGCCACTAACCAACCACTTACATCTATTGTAACTTTAGCCAAAAGACATCAAACATAGAACATGACCTACATAATCTAATAAAAAAGTAAATAGGTAAGAATCAGGACTTGACAAAGAATAAAATTCTATCACATACGCAAATAACTGACATAAATACACTATAACAACATCCTAGAATCTAAAAATAGTCCTCCTATTTATCTAGAAAGGTTACAAAACTCAAATTTTAGTAGAGTATGATCTTTCCAAAAGAGGGATGCTTAAAATTGCTTAAAAAACTAACTTATATAATAAAAGCATACAAAATCCAAGAGATTGGTGCTAGAATTAGAGAGTAAATGAACTCCCACATCTCACAAGTCTAATTTCAACTATCAAAAGATAACTAATCCTTCAAATAATATCTTTTTGTCTTCTATCTTGCATGAAAAGCTCTTTGGAATTGAAAATGATGAAGAGCCCATACAGTAATCATTATTAAAATCTTAAAAAATCATCAAAATTGTATGGATATTAAAGGTTGTCATAGAAGTCCAAATGATGGGCCCATCTTGGACTAATATACTCCATGCATGAAAGCTACACCAAATATTCAAAGAGAAACTCCACTTGATACATTTGAAAGCTGAGTTGAAACAAAATAAAGTCCTTCTTTGCATGGAAAACAAGGAAAATTCATGACAAGCCTTGTGTAGTCAACTCCATGTAACTCCAAGTTAACTCCTTGAATATCCATCCAATTCTAAATTGCTTGAGCCCTTCATGCATTCGAGTCTCCCTTTTGGAAATGAGAGAGTTGTGCTTGAAGGTAACTACATGTCTTTGCCAAGTCTGAATAATTTGGTTATTGAATTTATTATTTGGCATTCTCTTTACTATAGTCTTGGACTATAGATCTTATATATGGAAAAATAATATCTTTATTAGTTTTTTGCATGTTCGTGCTATGCTAGATGCATCTAATTAAGCTAGGGTCACTCTGTATGTTCTGCATGTGAGCTATGAACTATGTCATAGGAGTCAAAATGAGATGTCCTCATTGTCTTCTACTCATTGGCTATCAAAATACCACTAAGATCCTTTTGAAAACTTGGCCTTTTCACATCTATTGATCTCCTTGCCAGATCTTGACAAGTGTCAAGCTCAAAGCAATCTTGATGAACCTTTTCCAAGTATTAACCAATGACTATTTTTAGGGTCTCAAACTTGATGTTTATGGGCCCATCATTAATTCCTTAAACCTTTGTTTTCATTCAATTCTCATGAAAGAATTAACCTCTTAAGCTATTCCCTTCAATCTTATTTCTTGGTTCTTTCCCTTCAAAAAAATTGTCTACGTCTTATCTCCCTATTTATTTCTTTTGAATAAAATATCTGAAGGAATTATTTTTATTTATTTATTTTGTACAATTTGTCTATGGCTTATCTTTTTGCACTTTTACTTCAAACAAAATTTGTGAAGGATTATCTCCTGCAAGTACATTTCATTCAGATTTTTTTTCTTTTAGGCAATCCTCATGAAATAATTTCTTCCTTTCACTTTGAACAATTTGTCCAAAAGAATTAGGTCTTTGGGTTTTTTTCAATGGACAATTCCTATAGACAATTTGTCCAAAGGAATTTAAATAAATAACCCTTCAACATTTTGAAATGTCCCTTCAAAAAAGTTGAAATGGACCATTTGCAAAAAATAACCCTTTGGTAATCTTTAAATGAACTTTTCTGAAGAAAAATGAACCCTTCAAATAAATTAGAATGGTCCTCTTTCCCTTCAAAAGAATTTAAATGGACCATTTGCTGAAAGAAATGACCCTTTGGTTTTTGGATAAGTGTGCCTTCAGAAAATTTGTAATGGTCCTCCTACCCTTCGAAAGAATTGAAAAGGGGCCATTTGCTAAAATAAATGACCATTTAGTTTTTTGATAAGTGTCCCTTCGAAAAAATTAGAATGGTCCTCTTGAAATTGTCCCTTCGTATTTCTACATTTGGACCTTTTCTAAAGGAAATGTACCATTCATCATTTTTGTAAAGGACCTTCAAAAACTTTGAAGAGCCCTTTAGAATTTTTAAAAAGTCCCTTGGCCTTTTGAAAACGTCCTTTTTAGATTTTTGACAAGGTCCTTTCAGAACTTAGCAATGGACCTTCAGAACTTTTTCTATGGACCTTCAAAACTTTTGAAGATCCCTTTGGACTTTTGGAAAAGTTCATTGGCTATTGAGAACAACCCTTTGAAAAATTTGAACAAGGACAATTCCTTCAGACTTATGAAAAGCCCATTTTACATAGAAGTGCCCTTCAAAAAAATTGTTGAAATGGACCATTTTTAAAAGTAAGGATCCCTTTAAAAAACTACAAAGACCAATTTCTGACACTTGGATAAAAAAGGTATGTTTATACAAAGTTTTGAATGATAAGGGTTGCAATTTTGATATGTGGGGTCAAAATTGTCAACATTTTAGTGACTCAACTATGAACCATGCTTGTTAATCTTAATAACCAAACCATTTACATGAATCCTAGACTCACAAAATAATGACAAATTTGATCCATGACTACAAATTCTATCTTCCAAAATAAGAAGGAAAACACACAAAGTAGGGAAAACTAACTAAACAAAGCAAATGTGCAAATAAGCACTTATTGGAACAAAACAAAAAACAAACTAATGTGTTTGAACAACACTTGGAGGAAAACAAACTAGATAACTATGTACAAGGAACTTTGCTCTTCAATATCAATGTTTTAAATGCACCCCATTAATTGGTATTGGAAGCTCTTCACCATCCATCTTTGCAAGTTGGGAGGCATTGTGGGATTTGTAGCTGATCATCTTGTATGGGTCACTACAAAGGGAATAAAACTTTGTGTGCCTTCCTGGTTTAGCTCGATCCTCATCCCACTTAAGGACCATATCTCCCTCTTTGAAACTTTGTGATGAATCTCCTTTGTCAAAAGCTCTCTTCACTTTTTCTTGATGAATTTCCATGGCTTGCATGGAATAATTTCTTACCTCTTCCAACTCAAAAATCTCAGCATAACTAATCTCCATAGGCTCATTCTCCAATAATTCAAGTTGATTCATTAGTTCTAAAGTAGGAAACTCAAGAGAAATGGGTAACCTTGCTTCATTACCATATACCAGCTTGTATAGAGAGTTAGATATTTATCTTTGGTAGGTGATCCTATCAACCCATAGATCTGACTTCAAATTGAGATGATATGATCTTTGATTGTCTTCAATAGTCCTTCTTATGATCTTAAATAGGTTCTCATTTGTAGATTCAACAAGGACATTGCCTTGTGGATAATAGTCTAATGAAGTGCTAAGATAAATCCCATGTTGGATAGCCCATTGATTGATATTAGTTCCCACAAAATCCATTGTATTATCATAAATAATAGTTGAAGGAACTAGAAATCTAGTAAGCAAACCTTCATAAAATTCTAGAACATCAGTTTCATTTGCTTCTTTTAATGCCACTACTTTTGTCTAATGTGTGAAGTACTATGTAGTAGTTAAAATCCATTTATGTCCTAAAATTTAAGGAGGATTTATGAGAAAAACAAAGTCCCATCCCCATTGGACAAAGGTATAATCCACTGTAATTTGTTAAAGAGGTAAGGCTAGAAGTTTTACTTTTCCTACAAACATAACACACTGTTTGCACTTCCTTACCCATGCATGGCAATCACCAAAAATAATAGGCCAATAGTACCCACCTCTCATGATCTTAAGGGTTTTAGTTCTTCCATTAAAATTTCCTCCACCATGTCCATCATGGAATTATTTAAGAAATCTCAGAGTCTAGATTGGCTCTATATTGTTTCACAACATGCCATTGATATTTTTCTTGAACAGAAGACCATCAATAAGGAAAAATAGAATTGATTGCAACCTAAAGTATTTTATTTTTTAATAACTTAGATGAGAGGGATAAATACCATATTTGAGATATATTAATAAGTCAAGAAACCAACTGAAATGTGAGGTATAACCAGCTACAACCTTTTCATCATTTGACACCAAAACAACCTCATTAGTCTCTTGCAAGTCTTGAGCTAAATTATCATAAAGTCCTTTGACACTAATCAGCTTTATGACCTTAATTTCAACATCATACTCCATTACCTTGGTTATCTAACCATCTCTCTTCTCATTTATATCTTTATTCAAAAGGAACTCCTTGATGCTTGGATGAGAAACCATTAGGTATATCTTATTGTTAGACAACAAGTATCTAAACTTTTTAAAAGACTTTATAACTAAAGGAACATGTTTTTCAACAAAATAATACTTTTTTTCATAATTTTCCAAGCCTTGAATAAATAAATATATTGACTGCTATAAAGCCTTGAGATTTTGTTGCATAAGAATGCCTAAAATGGTGTCTATGTTGGCATATGTATACAAAATGAAATATTTTGTGAAATCTAGATTTATAAGTGTAGGAGCATTAGCTATGGCCTTCTTAATATCTTCAAAATATATAAAATTGATTCTCCTATGAATTTTATTTTCCCAAAGAATCTTTGCATATCCTTTTTGTTCTTAGGCAAGGAGAATGTAAGAATTCAGTCTACCCTTTCAGAATCTATGCCTAAACCATGCTTTGAAACCACCTATCCAAGGCACTTACTTTCATGAACTAATAAGACACACTTTATGGGATTTAGACATACCCCAAATTAATTACGCCTTTTGAACACTTGCTTGAGATGAACCATGTGATCCTCTACACTCTTTGAAAACAATGTTATATCATCTAAATAAACAAGTACAAACTTGTTAAGAAGGCCTTGGAATTCCATATCCATGGCTCTCTAAGAGGTTACTCCAACATTCGATAAACTAAATGGCATCTTTTTGCATGAAAAAGACCTTGACTTAGTTGTGAAGGTTGTCTTAAATTGGTCCTCTTCCTTCACCAAAATATGATTGTAGCCACTATATCCATCTAAAAAATACAACCTGTCTAATCCTGGAACTAGTTATAAAATTTGTTCCATTGATGGTAATGGATAGTGTTCTTTAAGTGAATCCTTATTCAAATCATATAAATTAACATGCAATATAATCTCACCATTCTTATTCTATATCAGATTAATGTTTGACACTGAATTTGAGTGTTTAATTGGAAATATAATAATTGACTCTATGAGCTTGTAAAGCTCAATGCTCATCAAATACTCAAGCTTATGATTAATGAGTGTTTGTCTTTGTCTCACTGGTTTAGTTTTAGCCTCTATCTCAATGGTCTGTTGAGATAAAATTGGGTCAAATCCCTTGATATCACTATATTTCTATGCAAATACATCAGCAAAACTTGTGTGTAACTCAATGAAATATTTTTTTTGTGAAGGAGTGCAATCCTTACCTAACTTCAAAAACTTACCAGTTGTAATCTCTACATTGGCATAGTGCTCTTATTTTGTTGACAAGGATGAATTCTCCTTCCTTAACTCATCATAACCACTAAAAATGTTATAAATTGTGACCAATCCCTTAGGCAACTTATTTTTACTTGCACAACTTGATCACCATACTGCTACAAATACTTTGAATAGTTTCTTGAAGAAAACTTGACCTCCTCTTACAAGAATCTCATAATTTGATTATCATCTTTGAACACTTTCCAATTCTCATGATTATATGGAATAGAAGGATGTACAACCACCTTTATATCTAACTAATTTTTCTTGCTCTTTATATCAGCTAGAATGCTAAATTGTGACCCAATGGAAGCCAACCTATCTGCATATTTATTCTTGCCTCTTGGTATTACCTAAATGTTAAAAGCTTGAAAGTATTCAAGTTTCATATTATATGATTGTAATATTTAAGAAACAAATTTTTACATACATTTAAATCTCTTACTTGGTGAACTATAAGTTCACTATCACCAAAAATTTATAAGGAATTAACTTTCATCTTCCTAGCCCACTACAAACCGTGAACTAATGCTTCATACTCAACAACACTATTTGAACAAACAAAATTAAATTTAATAGAAGATAAATACCTTTTATTTGTTGGATAAAATAAAATCATTATATATCTTGTACCATGTTTATTCATTGATCCATCAAAGTAAAATTGCCATCAACCTTCACTAGATTCATCATCGTTAACCATGGCTGGAATTGGTGCATCATTCTCATGAAGGAAATACACATTGAGTCCTTATTATTCAATTAGTTTATAAGGATCAATCTAATTAAAATTCGAATCCCACTCATAAATAAAAAAATCTATAAATCCATCTAGAGGTGATCTATTTTCTACTCCACTAGTTTCTAGTACATCATCCGAGATGATACAGTTAGTGTTCACAACATTTGGAATATATGGCTCCATATAGAAACATGAAATAGGTTTATAATGAATAATTACCTTGGTAAAATTCCTAGTTTTTAACAACAAATAATTCCAATTGGATGACAAATATCCCCCAAGCTTTGAGGTGAGGTCCCTTGAAAGGGACATAACAAAGTAAGGAGATAAGTCTACCACAACAACATCTTATTGAATAGTAAAATTGGGAGAAGAATGTAATGTAAATATTATATATTTTATGATGCCTACAATATTTTTTCCTGACTCATCCAATTTCAATACCCCCTTAGTGTTTGTCTCATAAATAATGCTGAGCTTGTCTGTAATCTATTTAGGCATGATTGTACTACTAACTCTACTATCCACCATATAGTTATGAACCAAAGTATCAAATAATATCAAGTAAGGGTAGAAATGAGGATTTTTTATTTTTTTACCTCAGTTATATCCACATTTACCATCTTATTTACTTTTTATACTTGTTACTTAGTTGGTTGATCAGAATTAGCTAAGACAACACCTTCTTTTCAACTATTTTTGGAGATAATTTGAAAGCTAAAAGCTCTTGGATGAGAATATATTTTTGTCCTAAGATGCAAAGAGAATCCCACATGATAATTTTGATATTATAATTCTTCATCTGATCCACTATACTAAAATGAGATCCACCAAACTTTGGTTTCACTTTATGAAAAACTGGTTGTTCACGAACTAGAGGTATTTGATGAACTTTACTAACCTCTATATTTTAATTTTTATAAGTTTTAGGAGAAGAAAGTTATTAGTTTTTACTCTTAGAAACAACATTAGGAGTATTTAAATCATTTATCACCTCTTGAGCTTCATCAATGTCTCTTATTTTAGCTCTAGTTATAGCTACAACTTGACCACTTATATTATTAGTTTTGACACCCTAAGTAAAAGCAACATGATCATCCACTTTCTAATTTACATTATTAGCATTAGGCTGCCATTGAACTTATCGAGTTTCTCATTGTGATTTGAAACTTGTATCTTGGTATTGACCTCCTTTAAACTAAAACTCTTCTTATGTCATTTGTGGTATAGTGATGTTTTGTGATACCAATCTTTGGTTTTGAGAGTCATTAAGATTTGAGAAATGGAAACCTAAATTATATATCAAGTTTTTTTGAGGAGGGGTGGGAATAATTTAATTTAAAGTGGAAGGAGAATTAGGATCAAGGGAATCATAAGGCTTAGCTATATTTATGGCTCTTTGGGTTTGATAAGGTGGTTTATTCTCTCTGAAACCTTGATAAGGATGCCTTTGATCTTTCAAGTGCTGATAGGTGGTCTGATTTAGTTGTTGATAGGGACTTTTATCCTAATAATTTTGTCTATTTAATTTCACTATTTAATTCCCAAAGTATTGTAACAAGCTTTTCAACTCTCCTAGCTCACTGGCTTAGCTACTAGGGGCTATAATTTGATCTTAAGGTGATGGAATAGGAACTAAAAATGTGATCTAAGGAATTTTATGGGTTGGTATGGAGTTTATTTATAGAAATATAGGCATTATAGGTCTTGTATAAATCTTACCAACTTGTACTAAATTATTCTATGCCCTTATTACAACCTCATATGCATCTGGCAAGGTAGTACCACCCATTGACTATATCATCACACTAATGTTAGAGTTAATGGATTTAAAATAGAAAAAAAATACATATTTATGGGATGGCCTAATCAATATAGGTATTATAGTCCATGTTTTTAGACATAAACTCATGAGGATCTCTATTTATGGTAGCTAATTACCCAACTAAAGATAAGTGATCAAATTTGTCCTCAAATTGCTTGACTAAGGCTACACCCAATTCATCTCAAGTAGAAATGGAGATTAATGGAAGGTATCTATACCATTTCAATGATTTTCATTTGAAATAAGTAGCAATAAGTCTAATAGAAACATTATCCTCAACAACATTATGGATTAAATAGAGATTAGCTACATCTTTGATATGCTTAATAGGGGTTGTTTGATTTCTCCTGAGAGTAATGGGTAGTTTTGAAAGTAGACACATGAATGTTGTAAAAGTGGGATAGATTTAGAAAACTACCTCTATTGAATGGAATAAATAATTGGTTTATGATGGCCATTTGGATAGTATGGATTGTAGTGCCTAGAATAATAGGATAACCAAGGGACAAATATTTCTTTTGAGGATATGGATTTTCCCTCTAAAGATTGATCTCTTATAAGATATAAATTCAAAAAGAATACCCTTAATATTTGAATTTGTGTTAATCTTTCACATGAAAGGATTGCCTGAATGGTGCTATGAACCTTGAAAATTGAAGAATATTTAGCTTGTGATGAAGATGAATATGCTCATTTGCTACAACTGCTTCTCCTCAACTTCAATCTTATTTAGATATTCAAATACTTTATTTGATGTCCCACCAAGCATTCCAAAAACTATTTTCAATTAGACTCATACCATTGTGAAGCTCATTTTAGGCCTTCACAATTTGCTAAAACATGGAAACAATCCTAGGCTGTGCGTGGCCTAATCGGTGGATTGAGTCTCTAGATTCTAAGGGATAGATCCCTTTAGTGTATCAATTAGGATCTATACTCTATGCTATAAACTCTCAAGACAAGGAAAAAAGTGAAATTTTAAGGAAACATTCCTATCTAATGATGGTGATATAGTTGTATTTTGGTTCATCCACTCAATTTGAGCTCCTAGAAACACTGATTATACAAGAAAAAGATTGAATTTTCAATTCCAATTGATTGTTATGCATCAGTATTTCATGAAAAGGTTTTATCTGGTGATCAAAGATTGAGGTAAGTTAGGGAATAGGCTTGATTCAAGGTACTAACTAGCCACTTACATCCATTGTAACTTCAGCCAAAAGACATCAAACACAGAACATGACCTACATAATCTAGTCAACTAGTAAATAGTTATGAATTAGGATTAGAAAAGGAAGAAAATTCTATGACATATGCAAATCACTAACATAAATACACTATACCAACATCTTAGCATCTCAAAATAGTCCTCTTATTTATTTGAAAGGCTTACAAAACTCAAATTTTGGGAGAGTCTGATCTTGCCAAAAGAGGGATCCTTAAAATGGTTGAAAAAGCCAATTTATATTAAAAAGCATACAAAAACCAAGAGATTAGAACTATAATTAGAGAGAAGATCAACTCCCACATCTCACAATTCCAACTTCATCTTTTGAAAGATAATTAAGCCTTCAAATAATATATTTATGTCTTTTTTGTCTTGAATGAAAATCTCTTTGGCATTGACAATGGTGGAGAACCCATGCAGTAATCATTATTAAAATCTTCAAAATTAATCAAACCTGCATGTATCTTCAAGGTTGGCATAAAATTCTACATGGTGGGTCCATCTTGGAATAATCTAATCCATGCACGAAAGCTATGCCAAATCTTCAAAGAGAAACTCCACTTGATACATTTGGACACTGAGTTAAAATGAAATAAAGTCCTTTGCATGAAAAGTAAAGAAAATGCATGACAAGCCTTGTCTAGTCAACTCCAAGTAACTCCATTTCAACTCCCTGAACAACCATCCAACACTAAATTACTTGATCCCTTCATGCATTTGATTCTAAATTTTGGAAGTTATAGAGCCATGCTTGAAGGTAGTAGCATGTCTTTGCCAATTCTAAATAATTTGATTGTTTTATTTATTATTTGGCTTGCTCTTTACTATAGTCTCTGAATGTAGATCTTCTTATAGTTGAAAAAATAATATCTTTATTGGTTTTTTACATGTTCATGTTATGATAGATGTATCTAATCAATCTTAGTTCAATCTACATATTCTACGTGTGAGCTATGAACTACATCATGGGAGTCAAAATGAGAAGAAGTCCTCATTATCTTCTATTGATTGGCTATCGAAATCCCACTAAGATCCTTTTGAAAACTTAGCCTTTTCATATCCAATTATATCCTTGCTAGATCTTGAGAAGTGCCATGCTAATGTCAATCTTGATGAACCTTTTTGAGATCTTGACCAATGGCCACTTGTAGGGGCTCAAACTTGATTTTTGCTATCCCATCATTAATTCTTTTAGACTTTTGTTTTTAGCCAATTGTCTTGAAAGACTTAACCTATTGGGCCATTCCCTTTAGTCTTATTTCTCGGTTCTTTCCCCTCAGATAAATTTTCTACTTCTTATCTCCCTGTTGATTTCCTTTGAATAAAAATTGTTGACCATTTTTGGTTTTGAGCCCAAAAAATTAGTCTTCCATTCTTTCCTTGTTGTCCCAGTCTTTGATGCCTTCACCTTGCTACAATCATGGTTTTTTCCCTTTGTCATAGGTCTCTTCCATGAAATAACTAAGTGATTTGAGCCCTATAGGTTTTAGGTTGATCTCAGGCTTGTTTTGCTTCAAAACGTTACCTCATGAATGCCTTTTATTGTAAAGGAATGGGTCAGTTTTAAAGAAATGTAAATATTTTATAAACACTCCAAAGGGAAAGTGCCCTTATGGAGGGTAGGAAGGTTCCAAATAGGGTCATTCAAGCAGGTTTTGAAGGACATTTTGGACCCAAGGTGTCCTTGCGGAGGGTAGGGAACACATTTTGAAAAGAGATCAAAGAGAAGGCCAAAAGGGAAGTTTTCCTTCAGAAGAAATGACAAAGCAAAAAAAGATAAAGGATTTATTTAAAATTTTTGTCTAAATAAAATCCATGCAGAACCAAGAGTGAATTCCATTAGACAAAATTCTTGAAGGAATTCCTTCAGATATTTTATCTAAAGAAATTTGTAAATGAAGGCCGAGACGTGAGACTTTGAAGGCAAGATTTCCTTAAGGAAAAATGTCTGAAGGAATTCCTTTAGACATTTTTTCTGAAGGAATTGGGAAGACAAAGGAGCTTTAAGGGCAAGTTCACCCTTGCAGAGGGCTCCCAGTGATTAAAAAAGACCTTTTCCACTTTTTTGAAGGGATACCTTCCCTTTGAGAAGGTTTATTTTGTAAAGGCTGAAGGAATTACCAAAGATGATGATGGGCCTAAAGACATCAAGTTTAGCATGATGAACTAGCCCTTGGTAGTTTAAATGTCTAATGACATCCCCATGGGTGTCAAATTCAAGACAATGAAATAGCTGTTGGTTTTGAAATGGTGATAGGCCTACAGACGTCAATTTTGATGGGATGTGTCAGCTAAGAAAGGAGCTCAAGTAGCCTAGAAATGATGAGAATAATAACCTGAGAGCTCAAAAATGATAGAAAGTGACAAGAAATAACAAGGAAAGAGGGAACAAAATAGATAATCTAGAACACAACTATGCACATATATGACAACATTTATAATGTTCCAAAGGTTGCACCTAGCCAAGCACCAACATGAATTAGAATAGTGCAGGTGGCATAGAAAGCGTCAGCATAAGAAATTATTACTATAGATGAGGCAAAGCAACCCATGATTTTTTAGTGATATTTAATATGATTTAAGCACCAAAGTCAAGACTCATAAGTGCCATAACATGGTTCCTTCAATAGACTTCCTCCTTCCTAGGCATTCAATGTATTATGGGCCACTTGTTTTGGAAGGTACCAAAGTTTTCTTCTTCATGCTATATATTGTGAGCTCTCAATTGAGAAAGAGATCTCTCATTTTTTAAGGCAAATCCATACCAAAATTTTACCTTTGATTAATAAGAATGAATTTTACCTCTATTTGGTTGGTTATACTTTTGAGTGTGTCTGTATATCAATTATGTGCTCAGTCATTTTTAGCTTGATGCTTTCATAGATTGACACCAACATACCTAGTGTAGCCAAAGCACCATTTCGATAGGTTAACAGGAAATGATACATCTAGAGCACAAAGATAGAAGAGTAGTTATTTGATAGTGTGTTTTCTACAACGCCTATGGTAAGTTCATTTTCTATGTGTCTTAATTAAGCCCCTATTAAATCTCCCTATAGTCTAGGATTTATATCAAATAAAGTGTCTGTTCACACACTTCTAGTTTAAAGTGATAAAATAGATTAGTAGATAAAAATCATTTGGTGCATAGCCATTTAGATAATTTCTATTTTGGATATATCCTTCTCCCTTTTCACCTCTTATTGTTAGTATTAGTAGTGAAAGACCTTAGAGATGCATCAAAGGGAACTAGCCCTTATGTAGAGATTCTCCCCTCAGTTTTTCCAAGCCCACAGCAAGAGGGGAGTCTCCATTGTGTTGCATGGAAGAGAGAAGCTCAGCCTTCTTTTGAGGGTGCAATCCATATCGTCAATAGTTTTTGGCATGCCTAGTGGGATTGTTTATTCAAGGATTTTAAGGATTTTTTGGTGTGTTCTTCAACCAATCAACCTCTGTAGGCATTTCAACCAACATCAATGGTGACTCTGAGTTGAATTAGCTAGTTAAGTAGTCTTGGTGCCATCAAGAAATTACATTTTGGTATGCATAATTCTGTTTCTCAGTAGCATGGGCCTTGTGTTCCTTCATATACCTTCGATCAAGCTCAATTTGTTCCTGGAATCACCTCAAGCAGCTCTCTAGTTGCCCTTCACCTAGTGTAAAGGAAGTAATCCTAGAGTTTGAGAAGCAAGTGATGGAGATAAGCAGATTAGAGGAGCAATATAGCTATCAACAAGAGCTTATATACAAAGAGGAGTGTTTGTTGAGGCAAGCATAGGCCTTGAAACCCATGAAGGAGGAGGTAGTAAAATGGAAGAGTCCATTCATTCAAGGCAATCAGCCTTGTGTGCCTTATCCAATTCCAATGTAGTCCCTTCCTACTCTAAAGAAAGCCTCCTCTTCTGCACCAAATCCTTTCTACAAAATAGCACTTGCTCACTCTAGCTCATCTAATGCATTAGCCACTCTTGCTTTTAATCCCTTGCGCCTAGATTTTCAACACCAAAGGGCATTAGAGTAACCTCCCATGTAAATGAAGATTCTCAATTCCTTATATTGTGAACCCCCCTTTAAATTGAATCATCCTATGCCTTTTGAAAAATAACATGTCTCTCTTCAATAAATTATTCATATGCATCAATAGTCTCTTCCTAGTCTTCCTCAACCTCCTCAAGTCTTTCAACATGATGTCAAGATTCTAAGTTGGAGAAGGGAATACCATGAACTAGCTTAGGGCCTTAGAAATGATGAAGTTGCTCCTAATTCTGGTGATACTCATGATCTCCAAGATAGGATCCCCCAAGAGAATATAGCTAGGCAAATTATAGAGTTGGAGTCTAGAATGAGATTCCTCAACCAGGGTATGATGGAAAGTTTAGACCAAACAACAAATTTTATGTCTGAACATACCTCATCTACACTCCTTCAAGAGAGATATCAAGACACATCTGATGTATATCAAGTGCTAGCCAAATGGAAGGAAGATAATCATTCGATTCCAGCTCAAGGATTGCATCCTCTTCCACATGAGTCTGTCCATCAACCCTCCACTCCATTCTTTCTCAAGGAGGAACCTATTTTGAATGAGGCAAGTGAATAAGAGAGGATCCAATTTGTAGCTGCCCAAGAGGTTATCACTAGTGACAAGGAGGATGAGATCATCATGGATGCTCCCTTCGAAAACATCAACAACAATGGAGAAGACTATGAAGAAGAGGTTGACAAACTTTATTTGTCAATAATGGATGCTAAGGAAAGGAAGCATGGTGAGCTCTCTCCTCCCTTGCTTGATAAACTTCCTTGTTGCTTTGATGAAGAGAATGACTATGCCATGGGACTTGAGTTGGAGGAGGATTAGGAGCATGTCTTGGAAAAACTAGAGACTCTTGTTTTTGAGCAAGAAAGGGAGAGGCCTATCCATCTTATTGAAATATTTGAAAAAGAGAGCCTTGAGCAAGAGAGTTATGTTCTGGGGGATAAGCAAGACATTTGTGATCTCATTTTAGACATCACAATAGAAAACCTACTTCAAGAAATCCATGATGAGGTAGAAGATGAGTTTGATAGGATTTTCAATGAGGCAAAAGGAAATAAGTCGATCTATGATGCATGTCAAAGGGGCTATGAGCTGAATGAGGCTTATGGTGATAAGCTAGTAGCCATTGATTTCTTGATGAAATACACCATAATGAGGGGCCAAAATGAATTAGGTTTCAAAGGGAAAAGTGAATACACACATGTTGAATACATTTTTGACCCTTATCCACTCAAATACAAGCCAATCAAGGTAGCAGGCAAGAAGGGCAAGTCACCAAGTCTCTATTCCATTCAGTCACTTGTCTAGCACCATATGTTTTCTTGCCGTGGAGGCTTGAGAAGTTTTCCATTTGATCCAAGAAGGAGGCAAATATATCTTGTTAGTTGTACATAATATTTTTCTTTCAATTGTTTTTGTTTTCCCTAAATGTTATGTGCACATGTGTAGTGTTTTTTAGCATTGTTGTGTGTTATCTTTTACTTGTTGCTTGAGGTAAAGCTTTGTTGGTTCGTAGGTATTTAGAAGGCTACTACTAAATTTTTCAATCTATATCTTGACTCCATTCCTAATGGACTTTGAGGCTACCAGTCTTTTTTAGTATATCAGGCATGCTTCCCCTATTAATCACCAAATGGTTGACCATTTTTGGTCCGACAGGCTAAAATATCAATCTTCTTTTCTTCCTTACTCTCCCAATCTTTGATGCCTTCACCTTGATGTAATCATGGTTTTCTCCCTTTGTTGTACACCTATTCCATGAAATAATTGAGTGATTTGAGTCTTATAGGTTTTTGGTTGATCTGAGGCTTATTTCACTTCAAAAAATTACCTCGGGCATGCCTTTTATTGCAAAGGAATGGGCCAATTTTAAATAAATGTAAGTCTTTTATAAGCACTCTGAAGGGCAAGTACCCTTGCAGAGGGTAAAAAGGTACCAAATGGGGCCATTTAATTAGGTTCTGAAGGACATTTTAGACCCAAGGTGCCCTTGTAGAGGGCAAGGAACACATTTTGAAAAGAGATCAAAGAGAAGGCCAAAAGGGAAGTTTTCCTTTGAAAGAAATGACAAAGCAAAAAAGGTAAAGGATTTCTTCAAAAAATTTATCCAAAAAAAATCCATGTAGAACCAAGGGTGAATTCATTCGAAAAAAATACTTGAAGGAATTCTTTTAGACATTTTGTCCAAAAAGATTCACAAAGGAAGGCTGAGACATGAGACTTTGAAGGCAATATTTCCTTCAAGAAAAATATCCAAAAGAATTCCTTTAGACATTTTATCTTAAGGATTTGGGAATACAAAGGAGCTTGAAGGGCAAGTTCACCCGTGCTGAGAGATCCTAGTGATCAAAATGAACCTTTTCCACTTTTCTAAAGGGACACCTTCCATTTGAGAAGGTTCATTTTGTAAAGGTCAAAGTAATTACCAAAAATGATGATGGGCCTGAAGATGTCAACTTCAACATGATGAACTAGCCATTGGTAGTTTAAACATCTGGTGATCTCCCCATGGTCATCAAATTCAAGACAATGAGATAGTTGTTGGTTTTAAAATGGTGATAGAGACAGACCCATAGATGTCAATTTTTATGGTATGCATTGGCTAAGAAAGGTGCCCGAGTAGCCAAGAAAAGATGAGAAGAATAGCCTAAGAGCTCAAATTACCAGAAAGTGATAAGAAATAACAAAGAAATAGGGAAAAAAAAAGAATTTAGAACATGGCTATGGCCATATATGACAACATTTAGAATGTTCCAAAGGATGCACCTAGCCAAGCACAAACATGAATTAAAATAGTCTAGGTGGCACATAAAGCATTGGCACAAGAATTTATTGTTACAGATGAGACAAAGTAACCCATGCATTTTTAGTGACATTTAATATGATCTAAGCACCAAATTCAAGACTTGTGATTTCCACAACATGGTTCCTTTAATAGACTTCCTCATTCTTAGGAATTCAATACAGCATGGGCCACTTGTTCTAGAAGGCACCAAAGTTTTCTTCTTCATGCTATATATTGTAACCTCTCAACTGAGAAAGAGATCTCTCATTTTGTAAGGTGAAGCCCTACAAAAATTTAATCTTCGATCAATAAGAATGCATTTTACCTCTATCTGGCTAGTTATAATTTTGAGTGTGTCTGTGTATAAATTCTATTCTTAGTCATTTTTAGCTTGATGCTTTTACAGATTGACACCAACATACCTAGTGTAGCCAAAGCACCATTTCTACAAGTTAACCAGAAGTGCTACATCTAGAGCATAGAGATAGAAGAGTAGTTATCTAATAGTGTGTTTTCTATAATGCCTATGGTAAGTTCATTTTTTATGTGTCTTCATTAAGCCCCCTATTAAATCTCCCTATAGTCTACTCTTTCTATCAAATAAAGTGTCTATTTTCCCCCTTCTGGTCTGAAATGATGAAATAGCTGAGTAGATCAAAATCATTTAGTGCATCAACATTTAGATAATTTCTATTTTGGTTATATCCTTCTCTCTTTTCACACCCCCCTATTAGTAGTAGTAGTAGTGAAAGACCTCATAGATGCATCAAAGGGAGCTAGTCCTTATCTAGAGATTATCCCCTCAATTTTGCTAAGCCCACATCAGGAGGGGAGTCTCCATTGTGCCATGTGGAAAAGAGAACGTCAACCTTATTTCAAGGGTGTACTCCACAACATTAAAAATAATATCAAAATTTTTTCTATTTATTTATTTCAAACAATTTGTTTATGTCTTATCTTTATGCACTTTTCCTTTAGAAAAAATGTTTGAAGGCTTATATCTCACAAGAACACTTCATTCAAATTTTTTATTTTAGGCAATCCTCCCAAAATAATTTCTTCCTTTTGCTTTATATAATCCTTTGCATAATTTTTCTAAAATAATTAAGTCTTTAGGTTTTTTTCAATAGACAATTCCTATGGATAATTTGTCTAAAAGAATTTCAAGAAATGACCCTTCGGCTTTTTGAAATGTCCCTTTAAAAAAATTGAAATGGACAATTTACCCAAAATAAACCTTCAACAATCTTGAAATGAACTTTTGCAATGAAAAATGAACCCTTCGAAACAATTGGAATTGTCCTCTTTCCCTTCTAAAGAATTGAAATGGACCATTTTCCAAAAGAAATAACCCTTCAGATTTTTGATAAGTGTCCCTTTGAAAAAAATGTAATGGTCTTCTTGAAATCGTCCCTTTGGATTTTTGCATTTGGACCTTTTCCAAAGGAATTATATCATTCGATCTTTTTTGTAAAGGACCTTCAAAAACTTTTAATATCCCTTTCTACTTTTGGAAAAGTCCCTCAGCTTTTTGAAAATGTCCTTTTTGAGTTTTTGACAAGGTCATTTTGGAACATAGCAATGGACCTTCAAAACTTTTTCTATGGACCTTCAAAACTTTTGAATAACCCTTCAGACATTTGGGAAATTACATTGGCTATTGAAAGTAACCCTTTAGACCATTTGAAAAAGCCCAATTCCTTTGGAATTATGAAAATCCCATTTTTCCAAGAAGTGTTCCTACAGAAAAATGATTTAATGTACCCTTTTTGAAAGGAAGTTGCCCTTCATAAAAATTGCAAAGACCAATTTCTAACACTTGGGTAAAAAGGCATTTTCATGTAAAGTTTCAAATGATAAGGGTTGCAATTTTGACCTATGGGGTGAAAATTGTCAACAATAACTTTGAAGATTGTGTTGATGCTTCTAAGGAAGGTTATGGAAGCATCTTGACCCAAGATGACAAAGTTGTGGCTTAGGAGTCACAAAAATTTAAAGATCAAGAAAATAACTATCATACGAATGAAATGGATCTTATTACCATTGTTCATGCACTCAAACAATTTAAACATTTCTTATTGGGAAAGCATCTCAATGTAAAATTTGATCACTACAATCTTGAGTATTTATTTTCTTAAGAACATTTAAATGCATGCCAGTGCAACTAGATGTAATTTTTGAGTAATTTTCACAAAGACATCATATGTCTACGGCAAGGAGAATCATGTGGCTAATATACATAGTAGATGTACCTACCTTGCTATCTTATCAGTGTTACAAGGAAATTTCAAAAAGTGTTGTTTTGGAATAGCAAATTCTTGATGAATTATGCCATGATGTAAGATCAGGTTTGGTTGAGGATCCTATAGCAAAGAGATTTAATGACTTTTCTATTGTAATAGATGTCCTTATAAGGTATAAAGGTATAATTTATTTACCTGGTTTGGGTGACTTAAGGAACTTTTTGCTTAAGGAAATGCATACAACACTTTATTATGTTCATCCAAGAGTTACAAACATTACGCATGAGCTGAAAACCCTCTATTTTTAGCTTAGAATGAAGCATGATGTCTCTAAATTTATAGAAAAAGGCTTGGACTGCCAATAGGTTAAACCTATGAATTACCATCTAGGAGGGCTATTGTACCCTTATGATATTTAAAAAGATAATTGGGTTTTCGTCTCACTGGATTTTATTGTGGGGATGCCAAAATCATGCAATAAGCATGATACAATCCTTGTGATATTTTATAAAGCCACTAAAGTTGGACACTTTATTGCTAAAAAATTAACTGGTGACACTTTTATATTTGTGAAGTGATTCATGAAAGAATTGGTTAGACTTCATGGCATACCTAAAGTGATCATATCAGATCAAGAGAAGTTATTTACTTCAAAGTTTTTGTGTACATTGACTATAGCCTTTGGAACAAAGTTGAATTTTAGTTCTTCATATCATCAAAAAAATAAATGGGAAAATAGAAAGGCTCAACCAAGTGGTTGATGATATGTTGAACATGTATATAATGGATCAATAAACTAAATGGGAAGACTACCTTCATCTATTTGAATTCACATACAATAATTCTTACCATTTTGCTATAAAGATGACTTCGTTTGAAGCTTTATATGGATGTAAATGCATAACTCCACTTGGTTGGGATAGATTCAAAAATAGAGCTATTGATGGACCTAATTTGATATTATAATATGATAGGTAGATGGAATTAATAAGTAAAAATTTGAAAATATCTTCTAATAGCCAAAAGAACTATGCATATCAAAAGAGAAGCCCACAAGAAATCAACATGGGAGATAAATGTTTTCTACAAATTAGACCACAAAAAAGTTCTATAAATTTTGTGAAGGATTCCAAGTTAGCTACATAATTTATCGGTCCTTTTAACATTATGAAAAATATTAGACATATTGCTTACCAACTGGCACTTCCTCTTTCTATATTAAGGATTTATGATGTATTTTATGTTGCTTTGCTAAAAAAGTGTATACCTGATCCATCTCATGTTTTAGATTGGACTCATTTATAGGTCATGAAAGAGGAAAAGATCTAGTTGGAACTAGTGACAATCTTAGACCATCACAACATTAAGTTATGTAACAGAGATATATAATAGGTTTTGGTACAATGGGACCTGCTAAGTGAAAGGAACACTACTTGGAAATATTATCATCTTTATAAGAAGCATTATGCATGGAGTTTTGACTAACTTGTCAGGATGGGTCTAATTTAAGAGGGAGAGGATGTTGTGATCCTACCTTTTTATAATTTATTCTAATATTAAGATATTTTTAATATTTTTATTAAACTAATTATTGGTTATTATTCTAGTTAGACAATATGTAGTACTTGTTGTAGCAGTATTGGGATACATGTTTAATGTTTTACTTAATGATTTTATGGACTTATTATTGTAATTGATGATATTATGAATATGTATTTATTTATCAATTTTTGATATGGTATGATTGATGTTATTTTTGGTGTTTACAGGTTTTGTACATGAGCTATGTATATGTTGGAGGATGTACTCCCATAATTGAAGGAATTCTAAGAAAGTTAGACATGCCTGATAGGTATACTTGTTTGGTTTTTCCTATCCTTTGGACATCTTGATTGATCTGTATGATTATTGATTGTTTACTTTGGTCCTTGACTTATTATTTTTGTGGTTTTACTTCACTTTATTATTTTTTGGTGTACCTTATCCTCGTTGAATGTTATTATTATTG